>VRYO01001463.1:37227527-37260995 GCA_009812075.1 Sialia sialis | reverse complement strand
CCAGCAGGTCAGACCCAGCCTGGGCTGGTGCAGGCAGCTGTTCCTCCCCAGGTAAAGTACCCTGCATTTGCTCTTGTTAAACTCCAGAAGATTCTTCTCTGCCCAGGTCTCCAAACTGTCGAGGTCTCTCTGAAGAGCCATGCAGCTCTCTGCGGAACTGACCACTGCTCCCAGCTTGGTGTCATCAGTGAACTTGCTGAGGAGGCATTTGCTCCTTCATCCAAATCACTGATGGACAAGTTAAGCAGTACTGAGCCCAGTATAGAACTCTGGGGGTCACCACTGGTGGCAGGCCTCTGGCTAGACCCTGTGCCACTGATGGTGACCCTTGGGATCTGTTGTTTAGCTGTTCTTGATCCACCTCACCGTCAGAAATCTAGCCCACACTTCCTGAGTTTCCCTATGAGGATGTTGTGAAAGACAGGGTCAAAAGCCTTGCTGATGGTAGAAGCATGATTTACTTTCAGTGAGGTAATAAACTGAGCACTTTCTTATCATCCATGTGGATGGAGATGGTGTCCAGAATGAGCCACTCCATCACCTTTCCAGAGAGACAGGTGAGGCTGGCTGGCTGATAGTTCCCTGTGTCCTCTTTCCTGCCCATTTTGAAAGCTGGGGTGGTTTTTTCCAGTCCTCAGGCACAAGTCCATCCAAAACACTCTGAGCTTGATCTCAAGGTCTGAGCAGAAGATGATCATTAAAGCTTAAAATCTTTATTTTTATCACTAAAGCTCCCAAACAAAAGGTGTGAGGAATCCAGTGTCAGGAATAATGAAAAGAGTAGCTTCATCCTTGTTGAGTACAAGTAAACCAGCTGAAACCTATGAGGGCAGGAGGGAATAAGAGCTGAACATATGGCACTTTGTAACCAGGGTTGTACAATTCTTGAAAGATTAATAGGGCACTTCTGATATTTCATTATAGCAAAGAAAAAAAAACAGCAATCAATGTCTCATGTGTCATGCGTCAAATTAGCAACACACTTCACTAATACTTAGTTTTAATTCTGCTCAGTAAAAGGCATTTCCATGTTCATCTGTTTCCAATCAGCATATTTGGCTCCAGAACACAAATTTGCATTGTGTGGGGTCTTAAATTAACAATTATTGCTGCTGTTTTATTTCAAGACAAAATGTTAAGTCTGAGAGTACACATGGCTAATTTAAGAGTAAAAATCTGTTGCCAGAATGTGAAAATCATCTCAGAAGCTGTTTCTGTCAGCTGAGGAATTGGGAACATGACATTCCAGATATGTTTCATACATAGTATGAAATTAAGGCAGCAAAACCATTTCAGCTGTGCCATGGACTGATACCAGGAACATTCAAAGATCTTCGTGGTGTTTGTGATTTTTGTGAGCACAAGTTAACCTACACTAATTTTACACTCACATTTCATATTTTTACCTTCTTCATGTTGTGCTGCATAGGATTTATTTCTGCCATCTTGGAAATGAGGTTCAATGTTTTGTTTCTTTCCTGACTTCTAACAACGTGTACCCTTAGACATGAGGTTGTAGAAAAGGGAAATGAACTATCCTGTGGCATGGGAAAATGTCCTCTTATCTAGGGAAGAACACAGCTGTACCATTCAAAAATAAAAGAAATCGTTCATGGAGTTGCTCTGAAGGTTGCAGTGCCGTTGGACACTGCTGTAAACCGTGTATGGTTTGTTTTTGTTGAGGTTTTTTTCCAAATATAATTTTAAAAATACTTGATTTGTTTTTGCACAGTCAAAACTTTTATAGTGTGTTTATTTAAGAAAAATATTGCAATATTTCATGTGTGTGGAGTTGCAATGCTTAGAAATGGTTAACTCAGGGCAATTAGGTTGTAGACATTACTTTTAAATAGCCATGCTGACCTTACTGCGGCATATCTCATGTTACAGAAAAGGCTGTTTAATACAAAGAGTTCTGACAAACAAGACCCCACAGCTAATCAGAAGAGCAGCTCAAAGTCCACAGTTGTCAGAATTAGGCCACTCTATTGTATCCCCCTGGCTGAACATTATAATTTTTCTAATGGTACTGGTTTTACCATGCTCATTTTTTACTACTGTATTATCTATTAAAGGTGGCCTTGTAAGTTTTTAATATCAGTAGCAGACATTATTTAGCTATATTTTCATATTTATTTCTAAAGATGAAATGCTTGTGCTCATGTATAGAATTAATTTAAAAGAATTTTCAGTGTAACAAGCTGTTAAAGTAAGAAAATATTTAAATATAAATAATAAGATGGCTTTCTGGTTTCTTGCTTGAAAATCTTGACAAGTATTATAAGAAATATTTATGCTTGGGCACTGTTTTAAATATATTTTCATAGCATGTAAGAAACTTCAGGAAGGTGCTATTAAGCTTTATTTTGAAACTTCAAAAATAAGCATTTTCAAAAGATTCTTTTACTAAATACATCTCTAAAGAAAAGAAAATTTAAAGTATGATGTCTTTTTCCATTTATAATAGCTCTTTTGGGTTTACTTTTTCCACTGCGTAAATGGTTGGAATTGTTTTTCTTTTCTGGGCTGTGTTTGTTTACTTTGGGTCTTCATGTGTTCTATAGAGTTTTGCAGGATTAGTAACTGCAAGGGATTGTCTAACTGAAGCTGTTTTCATTATGGGTTTATGGTTATTTCTCACTTAAAATCTGTTCATACCTATGATACCATGTTCCTTTAATGTATTTCTCATTGTAAACAGTTTTAGAGAACTTCCATCAATAACAAAGAGTCCAAACATGGCACCTTGTTATTTCAGGGCCTTGGGCCTTTTATGACAGTCTAGTAAATTTTTGCCTTTCCCACAAGAGCAAGCTGGCAGCAGTGTTTATGTACCTGAAATCAGATTGCTGAACTCTTCTGAGAAATGGGAGATTGGATCAAATCCCCACTCCCCAAACTGGGGCAAGTTTCTGATCTCCTGAGGAAGAACAGAGTTGGTCTTCCTATTTCAGCTGAAATGTCCTACTTGCAATGGAGCAGGGTTAGTAATCCTATTTCATTGTCAAGTACTGTATGTGGTCTTTTTTTGCTCTTTTTTTTTTTTTAAGAAAACTTGCAAATACTTTTTTTTTTTGTTTCAAAGTGGAAGCCTCTGAAAGAAAGTGCTGGAGAAGAATATGTTTCTACATTCTGAATCACAGAATTGTTAGGGTTAGAAGACACCTGGAGAGCCTCTCATGCAGGCGCCCTGCCAAGGCAGGGTCACCTAGAGCAGGTGACACAGGAAGGTGTCCAGGTGGATTTTCAATGTCTCCAGAGAGAGAGAGACACTCCACAAGCTCCCTGGGCAGCTGTTCCAGTGCCCTGCCACCCTCAATGGAAGCAAGTTCTTCCTCGTGCTGAGGTGGAACTTCTCGTTTTGTTTCTGGCCATGGCTCCTTGTCCTGTCTCTGTGCACCACGGAAGAGAGTCTGGCACTATCCTATTGACACCCACATTTGAAACATTTGTGTAACACAAGGTGTAGCCTGGCACTTTGAGTATCTGCCTTGGAGGGCTGCTTCCAATCTGGACTCCAAATCTAGTGGAGGAAGTGTTTTCTTTATCATCCTCCACAACTGACTCCCTTTTTAGGTCTGGCAGATACCTGCTGGATAAGAGTGTGGATGACTAAGGTGAAGAGATCCCTGTTTTTTCCTACAGATTGGGACTTATCATCGGTGTTAGTTGCTTGCATGTCTGTTAATAGAAATAAGAGCTTCACCTATGCCAGGTGACATTGGTGCTCATGGCATGCCCATGGGCCTCTTTCCCTGAGCATGTCTTCTGTCCTACATGCTCATGATCATTGTTTTGATTTTTCGCAATTCCTTTCTGTAGAAGTAGAAGAGGAGACATGGGCAGCCATAGAACTCATATATGGGAGATGGGAAAAGTATCAGGTTTTGACTTGGTTGTTGTTCAGGACATAGCTGAGGTCTTGTAGGCAGACAGAAGAGCTCAGAAGTGATTCTCAATGTATTAATCAAAGGGGAAAAAGCACTGGCATAGAAACATGTGCTGTGTGGTGAGATCCAAGCTTAAATATCAGCTACCCAAGATTTTATGAGTACTGCTGTCCCTTAAATGGTGAACAGAGACTGTTTCCCCACAGAATATGCCATGTTAGGTGTGTGTGTGTGTTTCAGTGCTGATGAGTTTTGAAGGCTCAGCTTGATGTTGCCATGCAGCAGTAGCTATGAAGGAGATGAACCTACAGAAGTCTTCTGGTTATGGGTCCTCAAGTCTTTGACTACAAGGCTGTGTTAGTAGGCACACTGCACATTTAATATAAACATTCATTTTGGAAATCTATGCTTGCACTTTATCCATTTAAATCTGGCTTGATTTCTTAGTATTTCCAAGATAAAAAGTTCTTCTGAGCCAAAGTGTTCTATGTTTTTGGGGCTTACTCCATAGTGTAATTAAGGCCAAGTCTAATCCAATAGCTGCACTGGTATGCTGAAGTAGAGTGCTTTAACATTCACACAAATTGTCAAACATTTAAAGGACTTAGGACTATGTTTAATTTATCCCAGTGCGGCAAACTGAATTACTCAAAAGTGGCATTTTGAAAATACTGCTATCAATATGTATGTGCTGTAGGTGAGTTAATAACTATATTTTTTTTTTGGTGAGAGATACTGCAGAAGTTACTGAGCTGTTTCCCAGCTGCCTGATTACTGATGACACTCATGCTTCTGTTGTTGAGGACCAGACTTAGCAATGTTGTTAGGGGGACCACGTGGGTGATGGAGTTTGAAAATTCTGCTAGTGAGGTGATGTATCTGTGGTAATACTAGAAGGAGCGTGTTTTGTAGGTGTATTGTCACATTTTTGTGCATAGATTTTTATTTCCTTCTTTGCAAATGCATATGATTTCTACAGAACCTATTGCCATAAAGATTTTGATGACTTAAAATATATCTCACTCTGAAAGTGGGCTTGTTAAGAGTTACCATGGACTTGAGATGGAACTGAAATGAATAATATTCCATTTAAAACATTTTGCTGAGCTTCATAATTGAAACTATTTTGTTGTTCTGCCTCCCTGTTTTCCCACACTTTGCAGCAGGGAACCCCCAATTAACTTTTTTTTTCCCCCCACACACATTGGAAGCACTACCACCAGGAAAAAGCAGTGAAAAAGGTTTACCAGGATGCCAAATCCAAGCATGGCCATGAAGGACATCTACCAGGAGCAAGGAGATGAGATGCTAGCTTTTCCTATCAGTAGAGAAGAAAGGAAAAGTGCAGTGCAGATAGCACTGCTACTTCCATCAGAGCAGAGCAGGAGTTACTGCATCTGGCAAAAATGGGATAGTGGAGAAGTAGGAGAGAAGTAAAAGCCCCCTCTTTTTTCAGAGAAGAGGGACCAAGCAGGTGGGACTTGGTACAGTAGGGACCTATATCAGGGTTTGAACCTCTGAAATGCAACTGAACACCAGAGACAAGTATTCTGTGTTGAAGAAGGGGATTGTGTTGATCTCTAAAAGTGCATAAAAGATCCTAGGAAAGCTGTGTAGGCTCAGGAAGCCACAGGATAAACTGGGAATTGTGGCCTTGTTGTAAGGGGGAGGCTATAAATGGAAAACATGACTGTTAAGGAAAGCTGTAAAATTTTTAGGCCTTTTTTATTTTTTTTTTTTTATTATTTTTTTTTTTTTTTTTTTTTGGTTTGGTTTGGTTTGGTTTGATTTTGGTGGGTTTTTTTGTTTAAATGAGCGACTGAAATTTCTGCAAAGAATGCAATGCTGTCTAAGCAACACAGGGGTCCAAAGAAAACTGAACTGATGTTCACTACAGCTTTACAAACAGCCTGTAGTATTGCTCTAACTAATAAGACACTTTATTTTGGTTTGTTCTGTCTTGTTGGAAGAAAGGGGAATTTCATTTCTGGGCTTTCTTGTGGATTTATGCAGCCTGTTGAAAGAAATCAGAGTTTTCATCATTGTGAGGTATCTATAGGGCAGTATTTAAACCCAGAAGCATCACTGAGAGTGAATTGCTTCTCCTGGGTAGGAGCTGTAAACAGTGATGGATTTCAGAATTAAAAAGAAGCAAAATGCTTTCTGAAGTTCTTCTCTTTCAAAGAGGCTATCTCTATCCAGTTCCCAGTGAACTCTAAAGTATAGCTGCTAAGTTGCTTTCCTGCTTTCCAGATGTTTATACCTCCATGGATTTTCCAGCAGCTATTTCAACTTAAAAGTGTTAGCATTTCTGATTATGGCAACATCCTGCTTTAAGCCTCATCATTTTCACTGCACATGAAAAGAGTGCTCACTGATGACACTGTTGTATTTATGGAGAGTTTTGTCTTAAAAGCCTTTGATGCAAGAGCAAAGCAGAATTAGCATAAATACATCAGCTCATATTATGCTCAGTTATGCAAGCCATTGCAAACAATGCTACTTGTAGTTTGCGTTTTTTTGGTTGGAAGCAACACATCAGCAGTGAAAAGTGCAGTGAACTTTGCCTTTGCCAAAGTTACTACCTTCCCACTGGGTGGAAATTTCTCTTGCCTACATACTTCTTCTACTCTCAGTTTTAGGTTACTGTAGTTCACATTGTTCATGACCTGTTGAAGGTTTAAATGTATATTTGAACAAATACAAATTGCTTTTACTGTTCACTGTATCATGTTTTAGGGAGGAACAGAGTTAAAAATAGGCACTTTCATTAGTATTTTGAGTCATGGTAGATCTGAAAGACTATTTGATCTCCTCATGCTTTATCTTGACAGTTAATATTATGTGAAAGCAAAACTCCACAGCATACGCATCTTTATCTAAAATTGGTTTAAAATGAAATACTGCTGCCATTCTGGATGTGGATGACCTTTTATCAATTTCAGCCAAGTTTACTTAGGCTTTACATGGTTTTCTAAACTTAGTAACATATATATGTGAGGTTTACAATGGCAGGTATCCACAGAATATCAGTTTTAGGCCTACATATTAGTGTAACTTAGCACATGGATCTGTAGCTGGTCATCCTCAGTAAAGCTCTCATTTGTAGGTTTTGCAGTGACTGTTAAAAAACCAGCATCTTCATAAGGGGACCTGCAGCTCTGAAGTGCACCCAGGTGTTAGAGGAACCTGGATTTCCATCCGTGTCCTATGTTCCTGTGAAGGTTTTGTTTTGTGATCTCTTTGAGTCCTGTTGCAACCATTTCTTGATTACTTATACTGGAATTTATGTCATGTTTATGATGCATCTTGAGGCAGTGGTAGTTACATTTTATCACCTGGAAAATGAAATTGACACAGGCCTTTAAATATCAAGGAAAGCAGAGTAAAGGCTGTCAGCCTTCATTATATTTATCCACTGTACATCATCCTCCCTTCTGTGCAATCCCTTCATTTGCTGTCCCAGAGGGATGAATTAGGAGAATGAGCTTCATTGTAACTTTGTCAGGTGGAGCAATGTCCTCAACAAAAGTCAAGGACAGAAATTTCACTCATTTCATTTGGACCACATTTTCACATGGCTTTTTTGCTGCTTTTTCTGTAACTTGAATACTGCTAAAATAGATAATGCCTTTCTGTGGATACTTTTAGACAAAGACTGGCTGAAACGTGGCCAATGCGTAGGAGCTACAGTGCACCACAGAACTGAGGAGGGAAGTGTGTTATTTACTGTCAGTTGACATCATTCAGTCTGTGTTTAGAATGCAGTTTTAGGTAGGAGAGGAAAAAAGGAACTCTATTATTGTACAATACTATTGTATTCAATAATAGTGTTAGAAATAAATACTTGCCACAATGGGTCTGTTCATAAATTTCTCATACATTCCAAGAAACTGCATATTTAGAATATATGGACCTGGGATTCCAAAGTTTTTGCATATTTTATCTTCTCCTGCTGTCTTGGCTTTAAATTAAGGAAAGAATATTTTACAGGAGATTTATTTGTAGTTAATGTTAGTGATATAGCTATTGCTGCTCTAGACTGTGTTATGTTTCCCTAAATCATGCAGATAGTGCATTGGTTATTTAAATATGAATATCTGACAAACATATTACGGACTCAAGAGTGATTAGAGTGATGCCTAAAATGAAGGAAGTGCTTTGAATCTCTGCCTGTGCCACAAAGGGATCTGAATTGAAGTGTCTGGCTGAAAATACAGCTTTAAAACCCCAAAAGTTTGTGCATTTTGTATTCTACTCAGCAGGTCTGCAATAGTTGTGGGGTATTAGAGGAGCTCCAAAAGACCTTTCAGAAACATTTTATTAATGTATTCATGGTAATAAATAGAACTATGTTTGAACGCATGCAGAAGTTTTTTGTCTTTGTTTTTCTTGAAATAATTTCTTAAGTCTAGTAGTTTTGTAAGGAAGAACAATAATGGAAATCCAGAGTAAATCCTGAAAAACACAATTCAGTCCATAGAAGGATTACACCTATAGAGCAGACCTCTGGATGTAAACAGAGAGAAAGAAACATTTCTTGGGTCCCCTAGGTATATTTCAGACATTTTCTGGGAGTAGCTGAAGAAAATCTATTTGCCTTTGAATTTCTGGAGGGTGTTGCTGGTACTAGAGATGTACCCAACACAGCATTCAGATGCCTAAGCAGTGAGTTTCTTTAGAGTTTAAGACAGAAAAAAGCCATTTCTCTACCCTGGTTGCTGCAATGATGATTCTCCCAACTGGAACCTAAGTCTTCCTGAGACTACACTGTAGTACTCCTCTCAGCCTTTATCATTAACGATAAAATTAATAAGTAGCAAAGCTCTGTAATGTCACTGTGATGTTTCAGGTGCCCATGGACACAAGAGAGGCTGGTAGGAATTAAACTCACTTCCCCAGTTTACCAATAGGATCAGGCTGCAGCCATCACCAGCAGAGTAAGAAGTTTCATTTGATTTACATTCATCCACCTCTCTTTCATCTACTTTCTTTTTTAACTGTATCTGGTTAATAATTTTTATCTTTCTGAGATGAGAATACTGACTAAGCTTTCTGGTGATATTCAAATGCATCACTTCAGTACAATAAAGCAATTTCAACAATACACAAATAGTTGATCCTTTTTCATAGCTGCATGTTCCTTAATTTCTAGCAGCAGCCCCCCAAGTACAAAGCCTCCAGGGCTGGCCACGTAACCACTTGGCTGTTACCCACTAGGCTCCCTGTGCTGGTTCAGGTGAACATTTCTGTCCTGGCTTGTCACCAGATCCTTGCTTTTCTTTTTAGACATGCCTGAAGCACGTTGCCAGTTGCAGCATATTTTCATTGACTCTCAGGCACTTGGCTCCATACATGCTTGCAAACAAGCCCACTTGTTTTCTCAGATAAACACACATGCATGGTGGGATTTAATTTTCTTCTTTTTTTTTCCTTTAAGTGGGGTGTTGAAGCCAATGTGGATGCTCAGGCAATGCTTGCTGACATTGATGAGGACTATCCAAAGTGAGGAAGTTGTTAAATGCTGGGAAAACACTTCCAGAAGCAGCCTGGAGCCGGAGCCCTCGGTTCCCGTAGCTCTGATTTGTAGTGGTGTGCAGAGCCGCTCACCAGGAGGAGAGTGGAGTTGGCAGCTATCCTCAAGGGCATGGTCACCTTTAATGACAGTGGTCAAGGAGGAATGCTGTGGTGCTTACTCAAGTAGTATTAACTCAGTTGGGTGACAGTGTTAAGTACGAAGAGCTCAGTCGTTTGTGGAGTTTTTTTCCTCTTGATGAAACCCCTGCTGTCACCTGTATGGAGAAATCAAATCTGTGTATTAAATATACACATCAATAGAGTGTTTATACAGGCACTTAGCCATCCAGCTCTGAGCTGGCAATGTGGAAAGATTTGCTTTGTGTGTGTGGAAGAGAAATGTGTGTACAGATGCATGTTGGAATTGCCTTCTGCACATTTGGAAGTTTCATACTTAATTTCAAAACAGTACCAATAAATATGTTGATTCAAACGAGGAAAGCTTTTTCTCTTTCAGAGAGACTTAGTTTAAATTCAGGAAGTCAAACTGCTGAGGAGTTAGCACTAGGATTTATAAAACAACATTGAAAGAGAAGCTTAATTAACATTTCACTACCCTTCAAATGCACTGAATGTGTGTCTGGTTTATCACCCACCTAAATATGTTAGTTTGTATTTGAAGAATGCTTGTGACAGTGAGCCTTCAGGAGAAAGCTCAGCTTTTTCCTATAATCTCATTATAGCATTTCTATATTTTATTTGATTGCTTTGACCTTGGATAATATGTAGAAAATATGTAAATATATATCACATATTTCTGGGCATCAGTAGTTGAGGTTGTTTTGTTTTTACTGTTAATGTAACTTCAGCTGAATTTCTTTTTTTGGAGGGGGTTGTTTTTTTGTTTGTTTGTGGGGGTTTTTTGGGGTTTTTTTTTGTGGAAACAATGTAAACCTTGTATTAGTAAGTTGAGTATTGATGGATGAGAATACACAGGATGAAAGCAAGTCATCCCAGTGAAGGATGCTGCTCTGTTTTCTTTAGGATAGAATGAAGAAGTAGCAGCTGTTTTCTTTCTCTCCCTGAAGATCACAGTGATAATAGAAATGGGATATTAAAGAGGGCAACATAGATTAATGGGGCAGTAATAAAACAAATGAGACCCATTAGCAAAATCACTGCTTGAAAAGTGGATTCTGTGATAAGTGCCCTTCAGTGCCTCGTGTAGGAAAAATTGTTTCAGCACTTGTAATATCATCCATGGTTTTGGGGTTTAGACTGTTGTAACAATCTCAGTGATAAAACCTTAAAATAATTTAGATGGAAGTTAAATTTCATTTGTACTTACTACTTGATGGAAAAACTGGATGATTGTATCTGCATGTTGAAGACAAGTTCTTTTTCAAAGCTAGTCACAATGGTTTTGCATGTTCCCAAAATCTTACATAGAAAAACAAAGCCATTTTTTGTTATTCTGTTAAGCCTGTAAGGTGATCATGAGAGCTTGGAAAGCCTTCTTTTATTGCTGGAGCACTGGTGCTTTGGATGCTAATGTTCAAACAGACTAGAAATTGGAATTGGGGGATTTAGTGACATCTGTTTTTATTTATTGATTCTATATTAGCTTAGCAATGAAAGATGTGGGTTGCACTTAAAACTCTACATGTCTCTGTTTACTCTCTGCTTTTGAGACCATATTGTTTTCCAGATGATTTAATAAGCAAGGAAAATACACTTGATGGCTGAGATTTATACAGCATGTTGCCTATAAGGAGAAAAATGTTTGGGGGTTAGAGATAAAACATATTCGCAAATCAACTTAACTAAGTCAAATATATTGATATGAAGTGCTCTTTCACTGGGAGATGGGTGGGTCCAAGTCTCTGAATTGTCTCATTCTGCTTCCCTTTCTCCCTCTAAAAATATATGGCTGCATTGTGGTGGGGCTTATTTTTTTTTTTTTCTCCCCCCCAATGTAATATCAATATAAATATCAATCAATACATCTTGCAAGATGCAGAGGGGCGCTGGGCACGAGCGGGGCAGGGGCACCCTGAGCTCTGCATCCCTGTGCCGGTGGTGACAGCGGTGACAGCGCATCCCGGGCGGGCGGCGGTGGCAGAGGAGGGCCGGGAGGCACAGGAGGGCTGGGAGGCGGCTGTTGCCATCGCTCTGATGTCAGGCGCTCCCTCTAACGTGTGGTTGGTTGTTCTGCCTTTCAGATCGCTGCCGCTCCTGGAGCGCAAAGGGGACGGCGAGACTCCCACATCTTTCAGCCGGAAGAAAGGAGCCAGCGGAGCAGACTAATACGGACTTGTGTCGGGTGCCCTTGCCCTACAAAGGCTGCCTTTAAAAGAGAAACGCAGTGCTATTTAATGAGCTGTGAGATGAGGCACTGCTGCTAACGCTCAGATCCCAGGATTCATCGGCTATTCATTGTGCTTAATGTACATGTTTCTGCACCGTGCATTTAGGAGATCCCAGAGAAGAATCCAAAACGGCTGCGGGGGAAAGACCACCAAACATGCCTACAGAAACATTACCGACAGGTAGCATGGTGAAGCCGGTCAGTCCTGCCGTGACTTTCACATCTGCCGTTCCTCTCCGCATCCTGAACAAAGGACCTGACTATTTTCGCAGGCAGGCGGAGCCTAATCCAAAAAGACTGAGTGCAGTGGAGAGGCTTGAAGCCGACAAGGCGAAGTACGTCAAGAGCCAGGAGGTCATCAATGCCAAGCAGGAGCCCGTGAAGCCAGCGGTGCTGGCCAAGCCACCGGTCTGTCCTGCGGCCAAGCGAGCGCTGGGCAGCCCCACCTTGAAAGTCTTCAGCAACAATGCAAAGACTGAGAGTGGGGTCCAGAGAGAAAATCTGAAACTTGAGATTTTGAAGAACATCATCAACAGCTCTGAAGGCTCCAGCTCAGGTTCAGGGCATAAGCACGGTCCCCGAAACTGGCCACCCCACAGGGCCGATTCGACAGAGCTGAACCGACACTCATTTGCCGAATCCTTGAAGGTTTACCCCACGCAGGGCCGGAGCAGCCCACAGGAGAGCAGCTCCAATGTCAGCAGAAGGCTCCTAGATCAGTCAGCAGAGACTTTCTTGCATGTCTCTCACAGCTCTTCAGACATTAGGAAAGTAACTAGTGCAAAGCCCTTAAAAGCAATACCCTGCAGTAGCTCAGCCCCACCTCTGCCTCCAAAGCCCAAAATCGCTGCCATTGCCACCCTGAAATCCCCAGAGATTGAGGCAGTCGAGTCTGGATGTGGAGTTAGTAGAAGACCCTCCCTACAGCGATCAAAATCAGACTTAAGCGACAGATACTTTCGCGTTGATGCAGATGTTGAACGATTCTTTAACTACTGCGGACTGGATCCTGAAGAGCTTGAAAACCTTGGGATGGAAAACTTTGCAAGGGCTAACTCTGATATTATATCCCTCAACTTTCGCAGTGCAAGCATGATTAGCTCAGACTGTGAACAGTCTCAGGACAGCAACAGTGACCTTAGAAATGATGACAGTGCCAATGACCGTGTGCCATATGGCATTTCTGCCATTGAAAGGAATGCCAGAATCATCAAGTGGTTGTATAGCATCAAGCAAGCTAGAGAGTCACAGAAAGTGTCCCATGTGTGAGAGAGAGAAATACACCATAGAAAAAAGCAAGGACTGTATCTTTGTCTGTGAATATTCAGTTTGTGAAGGGTTGTGAAGTCTACTTGAAGTCTTGTACCCTTCTCAAATCTCTTTGTGTTGCTTGTTGTGCAATGTTTCCAAGTTGCATGCCTGTCAACATGTGAGCTGACCTGGCTTCCACTTGAACAATAACTAACTACAAAGCCTGGCTGAGCATACACATTATCTGCCAAAAGTTTAAGACAAGAATCTGATTAGGGCTTCAGTATAATCAAAGTGTTTACATGGAAAGGTTATATGACTTCTTTGGTATTTATGTGGTTCCTTGTGGATTTTATATATGTCACTTTTTGTCTTAATACAGATATTGTCAATTGACATTTACTCGTTTCTAAGTTGAAAGAGAAACCCTTTGAATGGAAGAAAAGTGGAATTGGCCAAAATATGAGGTTTAGGCATATGACGATAGGCAAAGCAGCCTTATCTCTTGTAGAAAGTGCATTATTGGCACATGAAAGCTGTGTCTAAAAGGCAAAGAATGCTATGTTCTTAAATTATGTATCATTGTTCAACTATATATCCCTACTTGTAGTAAGGCACTGTTCAGTAAAAGTTTCTTTTTCCTAGGTAAGCTCCCTCTGTTTTACAGCAGAAGTAGTCTAGTGAACCTGCTTGACCTCTCATAAACTAAATGAGTCTTGCATTTGGGTTGGTGTAAGCATTTTAATGATTTTGTATTATACCAGTTGGAAAAGCTTAAAGAAGGTTGGAGTCAGCCAATGAAAATGGCGCAGGTGCAGGATTTTGTGAGTTTGATTTTTACGCAGGGATTCCTGGTCTTAAACTTTTGACAGGAATAATTAGATCCTATAGCTGATATTGAATGCCTTTATTAGTCAAAACACATCATGACTACAAACTCCATGCTGTCTTAATTTTTTTTTGTAGACCTATTTGAACAGTTAATGAACAAAAATGGAAACACACAGCCATATCAATATAACGCCTCCTATTCAGAAGTAAATACACTCAGTAGCTGAACTATATCTGAAAAAAATGTGATTATGTTGTCTTGCATATGTTATATCTAAGGCTGTGAAAGTTTGTTCCAGCTCTAGGAAAGTGTAGAAACATGACAGTATGTAGCTTTACTTTTCTATTTTTTTTTCCTCCTTAAGATATGGTGAGTGCTGCGAATCAACGTGTTACAAATCTTTCAACAATCTGTTTTCCCAGTGGTTTAATTAACTGTCATCTCACCTGACAGTGGTGGTGTAGTAGTGGAGAAGTTGAAAGTGGTCTGCTTCATGATTATTGTATTCATGCTTTGAAGAAAATTGCAGCACTACCTTATACTACATCAGCTAATAGGAACCTTTTTTATTGTGTAAATGCTGTAAGACTTTGTATATACTTCAGTTGTTACAAAATCTTTAAAAGGAAGAGTGTTATGCTAATAAATAGCTCCTGGTGCAGGTATGGTAGGGTTTTTTTGTTCTTATTTTCGCCCCTCCCATTCTTACAACTGTATCAGGAACTCAGTTGCAGTGTGTTTTAGTGCTGTAGAAGGTCTTGGTTAAATAATAGTTCCAGTAAAAGGTTTCTTTTACTAAAGTGCTTTTCAGAATATAATTTTTTATAAAATAACTATAGCAGCATGATCTGTCTGAAGAACTAGAAGAGATTTTCAAGACTCCTAAAATAGCTTGCTTCTTCCTTACCTAGCAATGTTACTGTTCCCGTTTATAGCATCTGTTCGTAATGAATCACCGCAGTCTTCTGAATTATTCTTCAGTAGTGCTTATTTATATATTTGAATATTAAAGATGTTTTACAAAGTCGGGTTCTATCTTTTCTCTGAGAAGCCTGTAGCCCAACTTCTTACAGATAGCTACAGTTAATGCAGGCAAGACTGGAAGTGGATCCATGAAGTCATTTGTTTCCTACATCCAGTTTTATATAATTGATCTCTAAACGTTTGTTCATGGAGGGGGGAAGCAGACATTCAGTTTCAGCACACATTCAGCTTCAGAAGGCTACTCTATGATTTTTACAGTTGACTTCACAACCTAAGACTTACAACATTCCTAGCTCAGACACAAAAAAAAGAAAAAAAAAAAAAAAAAAGAGGAGCTCTGTATTTCAGCTACAGGCACATTTGTGACATTTTAAGCTCCATGGGTTTCAGTTGGCATTGACATCACACTGGTTTTTCAAGCATATTTTTCCAATAGTAAGTTCTACTCAGTTCAGTGACTGTTTTGCCAAGGAAAATAATGCTTGAGGGATTAAAGCCAAGTGTAATGCAGCTGTACAGCAAAGAAATAAAGAAGTTAAAACCAAAATAAAAAATGCACCCACATTGTTCTCTCTCAAATGTTTTCGGAATTATGATAAACATGCTATCTCAAGTGTTGTCAGCCAAAAACAGTAATAAAGAAGTCTTTTTAACTAGAAAATGGATTAGAGCATATGTTAGTACTCTGAACTTGTTTCCTGAGGGTTTTTGGGAATTTCCTTTTAATCACACAAGGGGTTGTGAGCTATCTGTAAGAGGGCATTTCCTCACCCAAGATCTTAGGCAGCACCCTTGGAACAGCACAGGCTCTGCCTTTGCTCTCCCTGCTTCCTATCGTGTGCATGTGAATAAGATTTTACAGGGCCTAGACCTTCACAGTCAGCTGAACTTGCAACTCTGGTGAGATTGCAATAATAGAAATCATGGGATTGCAGAAAGTCCACAAGGCTTTGAACAAGCAGGTGAACAATTGCCTTCATTTGTAGCTTTATTGCCATTTATGCAGAATAGTATTTAATTATTTGTGGTCTTGTTATTACATGTACATTTGCATAAAACCCAAATCATTAGTGTCTGATTGTTTTTGTATTCAAATGGAAATAACCGCATTATATTATATTATATTATATTATATTATATTATATTATATTATATTATATTTTATCTGCCTTTGCAGACAGGTAATCATATCACATCAAGAGTGCATTGCTTGTCTCTGCCTTAGGAGATTCCTGAGTGCTGAATTCACAAAGAATTGTAACCAGCTGAAATGCTTCATCAGAGACCTGTTCTGGTCATGCTCCTGCTGTGTCCAGCAGGCATTTACCTGGGTACAAAGTGCACAGTAGGTGCTCACAGCTAAACAACAGCTCTGGTTGCAGCTCTGGAGGGAAATGCAAGCTTGTGATGTCCTGTGAAAGCCAGTACTGAGCCAGCAGTGACAGTCCTGGCCACTGCAGTGGAGAAAACCACAGTGTGTCTTCAGTGATTGGTATGAGCTCATACACATATGCACAGACAGAAGAAACTACCACAGAGGTTTGTGATGGTTCTGTTACTTTGACTTGCCAGAGAGGGAAGGGAAGAGGAAAGTGGGGTGACCAATTACGCTTTGAAAGTTACTTAGAGCTTTGCACAGAGGTAAACCATTTATCTGAGTGAAAGAAGTGGGCATCAAAGTAAAACCAGTCTTTTAATCACTTCATATTGTATAGTAAGTAACAACGTCATGGAAGATGAGAGATAGAAGATCTGTGCCACAAATTTACATTCACAAATACAAGTACTGAAATTGTCTGGTTTTTATGAATACCATTTCTGCAAAGGAGAGCTCTGCCGTGAGTGTATGCACCATCTGAGTGACCGAGGGCTTTTGAAGGGTAAACACAGAATGATGATGCTTTTGGCAGTAATTCAAAAATCAAAAGGCACGCTCAGACAACAGAGCCAATCAGTATTGCTGACTTAACTCTTTTTACAGCAGTTTATCCATCCGTGGAAGCCATACGCACTTGATTCTAGTCATTCAGTGAAAAACAAAGTGCTTAATGGAGCTCTGCAGTACAGAGCTGAATAATTGCAATCTGCAGGAGGAGGGGAAGGGAACTAAACCTTAAAAACAGGCTTCCTGATGCCTATTGATTATGGGGTGATAATATTTAGTACATTATATTCAGAGCTCATTTGTTTATAGGAAACATTTTATTGAGCAGAGTAGTCTAACAAATCTGGGAGGGTCAATTTTTCCAAGGCCATAAAACTCTTGTTCTTTGTGAATAATGCTGCTACACCAGTAACTAAACACATTAGGCTTAGAATATAAGAGCATCTGGAGTTTTTGTTCCCATGAACAGTAAGGGTCCATTGCCTGTTTTGGCAATGAATATAAATGTGCTATACAGGAGAATAAATTGGTCAAGGTGTTTTGTCCTGAATTATAAGATAGCTCTGTATGAATCTGTATGAAAATCCTAGTTACCAAGGCTTAAATATTCACTGGTATTCCAAATTCATTTGACATTCCTTGCTGTCAGCAGAGAGACTCCAATAATCTGCCCTTTGAAATATGTCATCCATAGCTTAATGGGAAAGGCCATTAAAATTCTCTGTTCAGTGTAAGGACTTTTATCTCCTGATGATGGCATCTGTTAAGTGAACCTCTAAATAAGCACATTTCAGTTAGAAGTATTAACCCATAAATGTCTTTTATTTTTCTCCCTGAAAGCCCGAATGGTGATCGATAGCTGAGTCCTACCATTTGTTACAGTTACTATATTATTGCTAAATACTCAGTTGATGTGGCAGTGCAATCTAAAGTGGAGACATCACACTACACCATCTGTCTTGCCCTGGTAGGTATGAACAGCATTCAACAGGTTCTACATTTGATTACTTAGGAACTTGGTTGTGGCTCCCCATCAAAAGTGATTAATAATAATCAGTGACTTTAAAAAAAAGAAAAATAAAAACAATAATTTATAGATCTAAAAAGTAGCCTCTTTAATGTCATTCTTCTAAATTTAAAGTATTTTTTGTAATGATGAGATTTTCTTATGACAAGAGTAAGAGAGTGCTAGTATTTGTGCTATTATTGTTTCTTGCTTTTGGCACAGCAAGACATCTCCACCTTTTTGGTGTCTCACCCTTCCTGGGATTTCCCAGATTTCTTCTTTTCTGTGTCTTCCTTCCCTTGTGGCATCTGACTTTTACATCATCTCTGCTTTGAAACTTACAACCAAGGTCATCATATTCTCCTTGCTTAACCTCCTTTCAAAGCTACTTTCCCACAACTTGTTCTGTCTTTTATAACCACTATATTCATGACAGCCTGCTCCCAAGAGAGTAACTCTGTGGCTGCAGTTGAGCTGCCATGTCCTGAAAAGATAGAAATCTTTTTAATGGATTATTTTTCATTTTCTGAGGTGCCATGTTATTTGCAGGCAAGATGAAACAGCAAGAGGTGCTTCATCAGGAAGATGCAGTGATAGAAAACACTCATGAAGAGCAGGACATCAAACATATCTCAGAAGTATCCACTTCTTGGTCCAAAATTATCTATATTTTTTTCTCTGTTATATCTCAATGCATTCTCTTGTTATTTCTGTCTCGAAATAAAATGCTGGGTTGAGGACAGCAGTGTGCAAAGGAGGTACAATTTCCAGTGGACAGAATGCTATGGGCCCACTATCCAGGAAATATTTATTGTTTTGCCTTCTGCTGTTTGGTAACAGGGTACGTGTATGTGTCTTGCTCCTTTGGCATTCAGACCACTTGTGCTGTGTGTGCAGTTCCCAGGCAGCACTGCTTAAATGGATTTGTAAATCAAAAGGACAGTGGAAGATCCAGGAGGGACAAAGCCTGTCCTCACCTCAGCCATTGTGGAACTTTCAGCTGTGGTAAGAGAAGGTTTAGAAGCTGAAGTCCCCAAACTGCCATCTCATGCAGCCCTGGGGCTGAAGGTCTGAGGCTTGAACCCTGTGTATGAGAGAAGGGTATCTGGGTGTCTGGGAGACAGGATAAATCCCTGTGTGGAAGCAGCAGGCACTTGCTGAAGCATGCTGCTGCTTCACTAAATGCCTGCCATTCATGTTTTAAGACATGAAGACAACAAAAGGAACAGGGTTGAAATTTGGAGAACAGCTGTGTATGCAAATGCTTTCAGACGAGATGTGGAGGTGGGCAGATAGTTTTGCTTTTTAAGAAAGGAAGCTTTTAAAAGATCTTTTAATAAATGACCTGCTTTTCAAGTATATTAATATTTTATGAAGACTGTCTTGCCATTCTGAACTGTAAAAGCTTTGCTACTCTCAGCACACAACATTTAGAAATGTACTAACAGTGATTTGGAGTGACTTAAATAGCAGGATAAAAGGGTGCTTAGCTGAACATGAACTTCATTTTACTAAAATTTTAGAAGGTGGGTGTTTTGTTCCTTGTTTTAAAATTTTTGTAGGGGACAATAGAAAACTAACAGAGTCTTATTTATTAATATCCTGCAAGTAAGACTGGGAAGTACAGGTTAACGTATCTGCATGAAAATTACAGTATTAGGTTTTGGAAAAGCTTGATTTTCTTAATTCATGTTTTGCATACCTGAGCATATAAGCTTACACAAAACTGGCACAAAACTCAATCATCCCATCTCAAAATGCTTTCTGCAAACTTGCAGGTTTGTGTCCACCTGGTGTATCTTCTAGAAGACAGACATTGAGAGGCTGGGGCATTTCTGGAGAAGGGCAATGGAGCTGGTGAAGGAAGGATCTGGAGCACAAGTCTCATGCAGAGCAGCTGAGGGAGTTGGAGTTGTTCAGCCTGGAGAAAAGGAGACCCAGAGGGAGATCTTATTGCTCTCTAGGACTACCTGAAAGGAGGTTTTAGTCGCATGGGAGTCAGTATCTTCTCCTAAATAACAAGTGACAGGATAAGGGGTAAAACATTGTACAGTAGAGTTACCATCCCTGGAGGTATTTAAAAGATGTGAACATGTGGCACTCAGGACCGTGGGTTTTGGCTGTCATTTGGCAAAATTGGCAGTGCTGAGTTAATGGTTGCACTTGGTGATCCTAAAGGTCTTTTCCAACCTAACAGATTCCATTATTGTTTTGTGTTTAATGACTCTGAACAAAAAGCTGTCAAAGTGCTTTCAATTTCCCTTGGTTTTGTTTCTAGCATGTTCATCCTCCTCCTCTCCTACAGACTAAGTGAAAATAGGAGCTTTTTATCAGTAGATATATATTCTCTGGTATTGAATTCAGGAGGTGTAATGAAATTGCATGTTTGATGGGTTTTTTCCTCCAAGAGGCTGTACAGTCAAACAGAGCCAAAGAAGCTAATAAAATGTGTGTGTGGGTGTGTATGTGTTTGCACTTATAAAGTGCAAAAATATATCATAGGGCCATAGCAATAAGACAAGGTATAATGGGTTTAAGCTGAAAGAAGGTAGAGTCAGACTAGATAATTGGAAGAAATGTTTTGCTGTGAGTGTGCTGAAACACTGGAACAGGTTGCCCAGAGAGGCAGGGGATGCCCCATCCCTTGAGACATTCTAGGTCAGGTTGGATTGGGCTGTGAGCAACCAGGTATAGTTGCAGATGTCCCTGCTCATTGCAGGGATGTTGGACTAGATAGCCTTTAAAGGTGTCTTCTAACCCAAATCATTCCATGATTCTGGGTTTTCCCCACAGGAAACCTTAAAACTTGTTTGGCATAAGGAAACCTTGAAACCTTTCCGAATGCTGGGAAGATGATGGAAAAATGAATACCCGAATTCTAGCCCCACTGAAGTCAATGGGAACTTTACTACTGATCTCTAGTGGGACACACAGCATTTCATCCACTGTGAGAACTTAATATTTTGGCCTATCTGGGGATGGGGTTTCTTTCTCTGTACTGTGAATATCCCACTTTCTCACCTATTATTCTGCTGTCTCAAAAAGTCCTAGGGGGAAATCCCTCCAGACACTTCAGGTGGGAACCATGGGAGGAGTGAAACCTTGCAGAGATGAGGCAAAGAAGAGGTTTGGTGAAGCACAGACCCCTAGTGTTGGTGTGAGGAGAAGGTCAGGACCTACCCACCCAGCACAGAGTGTGTCTCTACACATGAGCACACATTTGTTTTTTGAATTTTTAAGGAACAGCTAATGAGTAGATTATGGAAAGCCTGCAAACTAATGAGCCATCATGAATATTCATATCAAGCCTCAGGGGTGCCCCTGCTGCTCATCTCTAACCACCACTGAGGTCTTACAGGAGCAGTGTATGACCAGTGCTATTTGAAAGCAAATTTACGCTACTCCAAACCACATTTATGTAGTCAGCTGTGATATCAAAAATCTTTATGAGCTGTTATTTATTTGAGAGATCATTTGTGAAGTTTTTGGGATGGACCCTGCTCCTTGGAAGTCACTATGGAAAAGTGTTCACTTCTGTCATTGTCCTATTTACATCTCTGCTACAGAAGAGCAAGCAAGCAGAGCTCTTCGGGGCTCTGTTCTGGCTATTCCCCCATTCCATGTGCAGGACATCCATGTGCTGTCATCGCTCAGAGACATGGATGGTTTAATACCCAAAGGCAGCTGTGGTGTGAAATTGAAGATTTTTCTTGTGGGCTCATTCCCACACCACTTCCACCCAGAGCTGATGCTCAGGGTCATGTGTTCAGGGGCTGCTGAGTGAACAGATGTGTAATGCCATGAAATTGTGGAATGTGCTGAAAACTTATGGAAAGGGGTTCCCTCGCCATGTTTTCCTGAGCAAAAAATGGCATTTCCCATGGTTGAAATCTTTGCAGAGCACTCATTCAGTAGATACTGGGCAAAGGTCAGTGGCTTACTGAAGGGCAGAGCTTGTGCGACTTCAGGAGCAATGAAGCCCTGCAGCTGTATCAGCCCCTTCTGTGATGCAGCACAACATGCTAGTTATGGGGAAGACTGAACACATTGAAAGGAGGGATTAGCTCTACAAAGCCATGCCACCAGCCAGGCTTAGGCAATTAATTATGTTCCAATACAGTATTTTAAAGAATAATTTGTAGGTATATTAATATGCAGTAAATCTAATCCATTGCCTAAATGTGTTTGTGAATAGTGGTGGTTTGGTTTTTTGTTTGTTTTTTTAAATATTAAGTTAGAGAAGTAGTTTAACACGAACTCCTGGCAGTTATTGACACTAAGCACCTTTTTTTACTGGGCCAGATGAGAGTAGGTCATGTAGATAATAATATGAGGTTGTTAGTAGATTATGAATAGCTGAGTTATGAAGATGAACCTCTTCAGAAAAGTACAGTAATTTCACGATTATAAGCCACACCTTTTTCATTGAAGAATCCAGCCTACCCCAGTAGTGTGGCTAATCATCAGGTGCGGCTTATCTATGGACAAATCCCAGTGAAATGCCAACCAGGAAGTGAGAGCCGGCCAGGGGTGGTGCCTGGGGCTGCCTTTAAAGGCTTCACTGGTCTATGAAAACTGTTGCAACTTGAGCACCTGACACCAAACCCCCCTGCTGGTGCGATTCTGTTACTAATTTGTTCCTTTGTTACACATGGATCCTCACTTAAAAAAAAAAATAAATAAAAATTTTAAAAAGTGCGGCTTATAATCAGGTGTGGCTTATAATTGTGAAATTACTGTATTATTAATAATTAAACATAGAGCAGATTTTCCTGACTGTTGCTGATTATTGCATGTGTCTTTCCCAACAGCTACAAGTAAGTTTTTAGGCTCCAAAAATATAGATAGACTTGCTGTCTTTAAAAGCGTTAAATGAGAAAGCAGGAAAGAGAGCATGAATTTTTAGTGTATCCTGATCATGTTGTATCTGGTATGGGGGACAGCAAGAGGAGAGGTGGATGCTTTAGCACATGGACTGCAGGAGAGTAGAAGGGGGAACAGAAATGTGACCTGAAAATAACATTAACTGTGACAATCTGACCATAAGATCTTCCTCATGTACAGTCTGCAGGAGTAGAGCTTGTCACCAGGTTTAAATGCCAGGCATTTCAGCGCAGGGGTGTGGAACAGCTTCACTACCCAGGACTCCCAAAGGATCTGAGTGGCCACAGCCACCGGTGCTGGCTTTTTAGTTTTTATCACTGCCTTCACGATAAATCCCTACAGACTCATTTGTAATGCTTCTCTCATTCCTCTAAGTGGAGAATGCCAAGATAAGAATACTGCAGGTCTTTGTACTCTCAGCAATGAAACACAGCAGAGAATGAGAGCAATAGGAAAGGTCCAGGAAAATTTTCTCTGTTGATTCCCTTCAGAAACCATCCCCTTAGGAGGAGGCACTGTAACAGCGGAGGCAGGAGCTGCATCCCTTAAAGGTTTTGGAAAGATTTACCCTCATCCGTGAACAAGATGCTAAATCCAGGCACCCCCAGAGCTTCTGCTGAAAACAAATTGCAACTTTTTTTCAGTCCTGTCCTGCACGCCACCACATTTTTGCTGCTGCAAATAACCAGCATTTCTGCAGTGATGTAGTAGGTGTGGGGAGAAATTACACACTCAGGAGCTTGCTGGCTCACATGTCCCTTCCCACCATGGTGTAGGAAGTTATACTTCTGTAGAGC
Source organism: Sialia sialis (assembly GCA_009812075.1). NCBI lineage: Eukaryota > Metazoa > Chordata > Aves > Passeriformes > Turdidae > Sialia > Sialia sialis. The sequence continues at coordinate 37,237,581 of VRYO01001463.1, read as the reverse complement.
AATGCTTCTTGTCTCTGTGTTTGCCCTGTATTTCGTCAGTGTTGTTTCTTTCCCAGCCCCATGTTTCCACATCAGCTACTCAGGAGCTGAGCATCCTTTCTCCTGGACCTTATTATTCTGATGTTGAATAGTCAAACCAGAAGCCAGGGCTGCAGCTGTTTGGCTCATCCTGGATTTTTTTATGACAACAACCTGGGTCTTCATTTATGACCAGCCATATGAAACTGTTTCATGAATCATATTACTAAAAATTTAGTTTTCCTGTTGCTTTTTTTTTTGTACTGTAAGCTGAGGCCATTTATTTTCCTTGCTGATGTTTTCAGTCTTTCAGCTTCCTCAGATTGAAGCATTTATTTGTTTAGGCAACAGTTTCTACATTCTTTGAGAGACAGTCTATTTTTTAAGGCTATGGTACATGTAACTCTACTAAAGTATTGCATGCATGTAGTTAGTCCATTGCATAAATAAGCACTTGTGACCAGGATGAAGGAACAGTAAGTTCATGGAAAATTTTAAAAATAAAATTTTGAGGAGCAGTTTGGAGCACTTCCAGTCTATCTAAGCACTGCAGATGTAATGCAGGCTGCCTGCATTTGCAATGCACAGTAAAAATTATCAGAAGATTCTGATTAGTAAATGGAATGTGTAATGTGTTCCCAACAGACCATTTTCCCATAAGAAATAACTCATTTTGAGCCCTGCTTATTTTTCAAAAGTGCGTGATAAATCTGACATTGAGAAAATTTTATGTGGAACGAGGGAAATAAAAAAGCCACCTTCAAATTATAGGAACTCCAAATCAAATAATTCGGTTGAAACAGTTCTGCATTATTTCTAGCAAGGAATTTGACTGACAAGTGAGTCATGAAGGAGCAGTAAAACTCTGCTCCCAGGGATGTGTGGACTTCAGCACTGGAAGAGCCCTGCTGCTGCCCTCAGCCACCCACTGCTCAGGGGCTGCTGCCCACCAAGGGAGTTGGTTCCATCTTTAAAGAGAGTAGGTTTGTTTGAGCTGTTGCTCTGAGATGGCAGCTGCTTTACCAAGTTCTCTTTGCCCTGCTTCCCAAAGACAAAAACCACAGGCAGCCCTTGCACCACCATGAATTGTTTAATGTGCTCTGTAAGAGCATGTGCTAGGCACGGTGTGCAGGTATTTTCACATCATGGCATCACAACTGGTGATGCACAGTGAAGCAGCTGGTGTCCCAGCATGTAGCAGCTCACATCTGGCAGCTCATGTCTGAACTGTTCATGTCTGAACAGTTTGGGGCCTGGAGAATTCACAGACATCAAAATCGATATGTCCCATGGTCAAGTCACCTCTGCTCCGAGACCCTGCATTTGCACCACAAAGGGTGATGTTTTCCGCTCTTTGTGAACTTTTAAAATTATCTGAAAATTGGATTTTGAGATCTCAGTCTTTCCTGGAGAGAATTCTTTCCTGAGACAGGGTTGCTTTTATTAGCACATCTGCCAGCTGTTGTTTCAGGCTAATCTGTAAGGTGAAGCAGGGGTTTATAGCTGTTGTAGTCCCTCCTTTTTCCAGTTATTTAAAAAAAAAATTGAAAAACATAGAGATATGTTCATTGTACAAAAATGTAGGAATAAAAATCTCCTTTTCTGAGGCTCTCCAAGAGCATTCACACTACAGAAAATGGATCTCTGCTCATACCAAATATTCTAAAATATGTATATTTGTCCCATGCAAACCACTGAAAACTAAATTAACAGAGGTCACCGATTTTTCTTTATGCAGATTAGGTTACAGGCTGCAAAACAGCTGCAAGTTGGCAACCACAAAGAGGTGGGATAGGATTGACTGCCTCCTCAAAGTGCCACCTCAGAATGAGAATGTGAGAAACAAAATGCTGCATTTCAGCTTGGCACTCAGCTCTGGTCAGAATTTGAACAGGAGGCTTCTTTGGGGTTCTTGGATGCTGAGGGAAATGTCTCTGACAGTTCACTATGTGCACAGAGATAACACATCAGTGTATCAAAATGCAACAGGCTTTGCATTGAGGAACCACTATTTTTCCAACCTCTCCTGCACAGTAAGCATAGAGTAACCTTGCTCTAAAGAGGGTTATTGTCTTTCCTTTGTTTTGGAAACTTTGTCCGTTATCTCTTTCATCTAATCTGTTTTCTTTCAATGTATTTCAAATGCATTTCATTAAAATGTTTATATTTTCATTTGTAGTTGTTTCTGGGCTGCTAGCAGTGATTCTTGGCATGTACTCTGCATTTTCACTCTGAGACCTTCCTAACAATAAACTATTAAAACCACCAGATTATTATTTCTGAGGATGCCACACTGATATAAATGCAACCCTCTGTAGTTGAAAAATATCAGTGACATTGCTGTTTGTCTAATCCTTGACTTCAAGACATCATCAGATCAAAGCCAACCACTCAGCCAGTGTACGCTGGGTTCTCTTCATTTCCAAAAGAAATACCACAACTTGCAGAGCAGAAAATCCCCTGTATCCTTCTATAAAATCCTGCAGAATGAGACACGCTTATGGTTGTGAAAAGAGAGAAAAAGCAGATAAAATTTTGACCTCCTGTAGAAGTGAAACTCCTCTTATTTCTGTCATTGAGGCTCTGATTTCACCCAAGAATTATGACTGTGACTTACTTTAAAAAGTGACTTGTCTCCTTAAACAATGTTTTTGATAAATGCAGCACTATCACCCAAGGTACAGATTTTGAGCTGGTGAAAAGAGATACTCCGTTGTGAAATGCAGCCTCTAGAAATTAATTCCCCCCAAGTCAGTTTTGTTACATTTGGTTTGGGTTTTTTTCCTTTTAAACAGACTCATCAATTTTTAGGCCAGATGGGATCACTTTAATTGTTTTGCCTGACTTTCTCTGTAACACCAATTATATCCAGGCATGAATTATTTCCCCTTCGAATTACACAGCATTTCAGTTGAGAAATCCTATTTTGATTTGAACAAAGGCAGTGATGGAGAACCCACAACAGCTTTTACTAAATCATTTCAGTGGTTAATAACCCCCTGCTTAGATAAATTGTAATCTCCTTTGCAGTCTGAATTTGTCCAGCTTCAAAGAGCAACGCCAAGGTAGTGCTGTACATTTACTGCACAGGCTGAAGAGCCCACTGCTACTTTGCTCACTGCAGAGAGACTGAGCATGTCTGCCTTTAACTTTTTCTTGGGTACACTAAACAGCTGTCAGATGAAGAGATTTTCATCCTGCCTGTTCCAAGGTGTCCTAGAACAAGTGACTAGCACATCCAAGATAACCCTGCATGCAGCACTGCTGTATTGTTAATGATATTCTCTTGTCTTTGTGCAGTCTTTGCACATTTTGGAGTGATGGCTGAGCTTCACAGGCTGTGTCTGAAGTTACCCCTCCCAGTCTGACCAGCCTTGTCCCTTCCTGCTATTCACAATGCAGAAAGCCACCAGTTAGCACAACACCCCATGCCATTTCTACCTAACCCACTTCAGCTGCAATGATGCACATTAAAGAAACAATTCACAAAGCAACAGGAAAAAACCAACACATTTCAAGTGTTCAGGCTAACCCAGATCTCAGTGACAGAACAGGGTTGGGAGTGATTGCATCAGCAGCTGCCCTGGATCACCTGCACATTCCATCAGAATAGCCCTTATTAGGACCCCTTTTTCTGGAATGTTTACACCTAACTTAGTATCCAGCTGTGCACTGTCCCTTCAATACACATGGCCTTGTATTAGCTGCTGGCTAAGCTCACCAGACATCATTCTGAGCAAGCACTTTGCTGTGCTAGAGTGTGCAGTGTTTGTCAGGCTCCTTGCTTGCTCTGGCAGAGCCAGAACAATTTTGCCCCATTTTCAGATTTTGTTGATTCTTTTGTCCTTTTCAAAAAAGCAACAATGGTTCTTCAAAGTTCTTAAGCAATTGCAGTTCTCAAGACTGATGATCTATTATTAATAATGTTTTATAGTTTTCTGTTTCAATGAGTTATTTTTGTAAGTCCTTGCCAAATTTCAGTGAGGAATCCTGCTGTAACACTTGTGGGAACTGTTGTCTTCAGAGATCATGTAAAGACATCTACAGTGTTCATCTGTCTCCATCCACCATGTGGAGGAGTTACTTTCTCCTTGTAACTCCCTTTTCTCTTCTGTTCCCTCAGGAATGGAGTCCCAGTGTGGGACTCCAGCCTGGAGCACAAGCTTTCAGAAGGGCTTATGTCTCCTCTACCAACTGATTCTTACAACAGGCACCATGAAGTGTCACCACAGTGGAAATTTTAGTACGGCTGTGTCTTCGTTATCCTTTAGCCATCCCACTTTAAGCTTCCTCTCAGGTTCCTTAGAAATGTGTTAATTAAAAAATAAATTATTTTCAGCAGAAGAGAGATGAAGCACAGTGTGTAAGTGTCCAGTTACCGAGGGTGGGGCTCCCATCATTTCTCAGCCAGCCTGACCTCTGGCTAATTCCTGCTGAACTGTATTTGACTGTAAAGAGTGAAAATAATTATTTTGCTTCTTACTTGTCTAGTTTGAATATCAGTCAACAGTTGTTGGCTTTGCCAAGGGCAACTCTTGCTCTGTTAATCCACAAACTTGCTCTCCAGAGTCCTTCACTGTGGCCTCACCCCACCCTGCCAACTTCTGGGTCTGCTCAGGGCTTCTCACCCACACAGCACAGAAATAATATTGATGGCATCCACTTAAATCATCAAGACAGATTTGGGACTATGCTTACAACTGTTAAGCCAAAGCAAAAATATTTCTGGAAACCTCAAAAAGTGGGAAACTGCTTGAAAATTCACCTGTCACAGGTGTTACTGCAGTTCCAGTGTCATATAAACATGAAGCAACTTTTTTTTTTAGCTTAGTGGGCTTCCTAATGAAATACCTTGTGACTGCTTTTGTTTTTAAATTTACTATGCTTTATTTCAGTAATTGGTTCATGACTAGTAATTACTAGTCTTTCAGGCAACACTTATTAAAAACAAATTAGGTTGCTCCAAACTGATGATTTTATGATCATATAGATCAATATGAATCACAGTTAATAAAGCTCTTTATCACTTAGGTTTTCCATACACAATGTATTTACAGAATTGCAACAACAGGCAATATTCCGACCTTTCCACACCAATTTAGTCATATTAAAACAATAATCAGTTTGTAACAACAGAGGCTGAAAACCAGAATTTCCTTAAGTATCCTGCTGCACACTAACAATGATATGATGGTGTAAGCTAAAAGTGTTTATATACAGAGGGGTAAGAACCCCTAGAAATATAAGCATAATCTCAAAAATACTATTTTAAGAAGGGAAAACAAAGCAAAACAAGTTAAAACTCTTTGAATATGTGTTTCCTTTCCAAGTTGTATCAGCGTTGTTACAGGGTACGATTATGGCTACACTATAATGAAAAAAAACCTAAACACACCAAACACCTATGCTAGTTAAGAGTGCAAGTATTCCTTAAGATATCCAAGCTGAAATGTGCAAATAAATATAGACTGGACTTGTTTTCTTTTGTTCTTAAGATCCACTATCTAATAAATTTCTCTTTAATGGGCACTACCACTTCCATTAAAGATTTTTGTATTAAAATAGCTACAGAAAGTCTCATGACTTGCAGGAGTCTCTGAGTGGTAAAGTTATAAACCAAAATGTGCCATTGGTCTTCAGAAGTCTTGTCCTGAATTCAGATCCTTCAGGGGCAGCTCCACTAAATCTTCCAGGCCAAGAGTCAACAGCTGCAAGTTTTGATCTTCAAAAGGGTATAATTTAAAATACAGATAGTTTCTAATGCTTATGGAAGAAAGAACATCATCCCTCAACCTAGCGACTTGCCCTGACCTTCTCTATTTTTGCTTTCATATTTATTATGACTGGAGAAATTAATTACAGTAATTTCACGATTATAAGCCACACCTTTTTCATTGAAGACTCCAGCCTACCCCAGTCGTGCGGCTTATATTCAGGTGTGGCTTATAATTGTGAAATGACTGTAGCTAAAAATTATTAACTTGAATTTAATGCAATTTAATAGAAAGTGGTTAGGAGCTGCTTCTATCTCTCCCTGCTCACATGAAGGCCATGCTAGATGAGAGGTGTCTGGCTGTGCTTTGGAGGCTGACCCATGGCACCATGAAGGGGCTGGCAGGTGAGACATCCATCTGCAGCCCAGCACTGGCTGACCAACATCTCCAGGGCCTGAGATAAAACAATACTAATAATAAATACTGATTTCAGACTAACATCGCTAATCATTTATCAAAGCTGGCTGCTGTGGGGATGAATATTTTCGGGCTGCTGGCTTAAAGTAATCACCTGATGTATTAACATTACCTGATATAATCACTACATAGTTCCTACAGATACAGTATTATTGTTTTATGCGATACATCTTTGGAAATCTCTGTCCCATTGGTTTAATGACTTTATTGGCTGCTTTTGTGAGATGCTTCAATCCTGACTGGCAGAGAATCCCCACTGTGAGATGCAGCATGTTATCATCTCATGTTTTCTGTTTCTTCATCAACATTTTTTCAAGTGGATTCCCTGTTCAGAAACACCCAGCAACCCATTTCTTGCTGTGGTATATTGATCATCTGAGTATATTTATGAAGCAATTAGGAGCCATGCCTTCTTAATATTCATGACTCATTTGCAATTCTCTAGCCCTGAAATACACATTAAATAAAACAATTAGGTGGATGTTGGAGTCAGTTTGAAAAAGAAGATTTTGTGAAATACTATATTTTAAATGTTATTTTAGGAGGTGGGAGCAGCACACTTCTAATGGCCAAAAAAATAAAAAATACCAAGGAAAAGATCATTAAAAAGAAAAAAGAGTCCTACCTCAAATGTTACCAAAATGTCACATCACATAGAAACACTTTCAAAGAGGAAGATATGTTCTTTCCTGATGCACCAGTTTCATAATATTGTGACATTTACATTCTAATGATAACTAAACTTTGATCTTTGGGAAATTTTAGAGCAAAGAGCCTGATTTGCTGTGATTTTGCCACCTCCCCGAGGGAACTAGACACAGCCTGCAAACCTCACAGGAGTTATACAAAGAGAAAATAGGAAAGTAAAATATTGGGAAAGATGGCTGTTTGGATTATGTGTGCACAGAGAAGTCATGAGGATTAACCAGGTTGAACACTGAGGTTTGGTTAAGGATAGCTGCACAAAACCCATGCAAACACTCCTCTGCACTTAGGAGGACAGGGAGCTAAAGACATAAACCTGAACCCATCTATCTTTTACTGACACTGGGTCTTGAGAAGTTAGGAGATAATGGGCTAAAGGGATTGCCGAGCTTCAGCTTCACTCCTAATCCATGTCACAGAATTAAAACTAACATGGAGAGGAAATCTTGTAAAAACCCTCCTTAGGAGGGAGTAAAGGACATCATTCTGCATATAGTACAGCTGGTGCTGCTCTCTGAGCAAGGTGGAGACGTGGAGCCTCCTTACTTTTGCAAGGTGTGCTGTCATATGTCCTAATAAAAATACCTACTTTAGCAATTAGAGTTGGGCTTTAATAAAGGTGCAGAAAGATCTGCAGTTCTGGTGAAATACTGGCATCTGGATGCTGTTCAAGGCAAACCCTCATTGTACACTGCAGCCATTTTTTGGCCTCTCTGCCCTCAGAGCTTGAAAGGAAACACTTTTCTTTCACCATGTTTTTCTTTCAAAAGCCCAGCAGCTACTGAGTTTTTAGGAATTGTTTTATTTGCTTTAGTGTGCTGGGAAACTGGCTGCCTTTAATGTGAGTAAAAGGGGATAGAGCAATTTTACCTGGGTTTATACCTTGCTGGATCCTGCAAGGCACATCATGCAACTCAGTGATATATTGGAGTGAACAAGCTCCTTGCAACAGGGAGATAGAAAAAAAAAAAAAAGAAAATAGGTGGTGTACAAAGCCATGCAACCAAAGATGTTTTGCTTCTGTAATCATCTGCTACCACACCTCTATCCTGGGCAAAGTTGTGCTTCTCCAATCTGAAGAAGCCTTTTGATTCATTAAGGTCTCCCGAAGACAAGCACCTTCTGCCCCAAAGTAATTTTAACAACTGCCCTCCAAAGTACTATATGGGACAGAATCAATTAACTCTAAAGCATTAGAATATGAGCTACATATAATAAATTCAACCACTTGTCCTGAATGGTATTTTTGCTGCAAGGAGGAATCTTCTTAGTGTCAGAGTGCTCAAGATAATAGTCTGTGGTGTGGGTTTTCAGAGCCAAATTACCAAGCAATGTACAGTCTGTGTATTCAAGTAATTCAATGATACCAGTAGTATTAATCTTTCTGCTGGAACTGATGTGTATCAAAATATCTCCAATGAGAAAAATATGGGGCTTACTTCTAAAATTCTTACATAAGCTTTTCATGCAATAATTCTGAACTTCAAATAATATAATATTACATTGAATAAAAAAATGCAATTCTCCCATCTGAAAATTAAAACTGTCCTTTGGGATTGACATGGAGTCTTTAAGGGTTAGCATACAGAGTTCTTGTATGCAGGGAAATACCTGTGGAAGAAAATAAAAACTTTGCAAATTGTTCTTGGTTTGCTTAGTTAAAATACTTGATGTTTTACATTTAATTACAGTAGATTGCAATTCATTATTTCAAACAGATTTAGAACCTAATAAGTATCAGACTGCAGAGCAAATACTCTTCCTTTATGTGCATAACCATTTCCAGCTTCTCAACCTTTTGTAATATAAGTACAAAAAAAGAATAAAAAATATGTACATAAAGAGAGACACACTAGAACATTTCGTCTGTTCATTGGAGCTGGATAGTCAACACAACAAGAAAAATTAAACTGGGATTTAGAGACGCTTTTTTACCTTGTAGAATGGAAAGCTTTCATGATTTCGCTTTAATTACCTTCTTGTTCAGTTTTCCCTTTGTTGTCTAAAATATCAATGAGACTTCTGTCTTCTATTTTCCATTGTTATGAATCTCTTGAGCAAAATTGCTGCCTTTAAGTTAGAGCAGAATAGAAACCAGAGACAAAGGCACAGAAATGTTTAGGCAACAGATGCCATTAAGAAAAAAAGGGAGAGAAAGAGAGAGAGTATATATCTGACTGAAGCGAAATTTCTAAATATTTTCATATCTTGCTACTGCAGAAACTTTATTTCAGGATAGTTTCCTAAAACTGCTGAGAAAGCAGCAAGGTAGAAGATGGATGGAGAGACTGCAGTGCTCTGCTTTCTCCCCCTCAGCTCTGTCCTGTTCCAGTTCCTTTACCCACTGCCTACTCCTGCCTTGCTTGTAATTGGACTTCTAAGCTGTCTTAGGACGAAAAACATCTAGAAGAAACACACTGAAAAAACCTGCTGGCTAACTCTGGGAATTAGGTATATTCAGGTCACTGCAGCTCTCACAATGTGGCAGCCAAAATGAAGCAGCATCACAGACCCATAAAATCATCCAATCATTGATGCTGGAAAAGTCCTCTGAAATCCTTGAGTACAACCATAAACCCAGCACTGCCAAGTCCATCACTAAACCATGTCCCTAAGTGCCATAACTCCACATCTTCTAAGTACCTCCAGGGATAGTGACTCATCAAAGGAAACCCTTTATTCTAAAGCAAAGAAGTCTAAATTAACCAAAGCTTGGTAGATTGAGGATAAGACTAATAGCAGTGTACCATTTCTAGAATTACAGTGTTGGCAGAAAGATATTTGTTTAAAAGAATTCCTTTTTTAAAGAAATACACCACATTACTATCATAACTGAAATAAATCCAAAAGATTTTAATCATACTTTTGTCTGGGAAACTAACTGTAAAATAACACAATCCCCACAACTTTGATTTTGGTTTGTGAAAGAGAACACATCTAAATTTATCCTTACATCTTTTCACAGCTAGAGTGATGAATAACTATGTCCTAGAGAACAAAAGTAGCATTTCCAAAGACTGGAAAACAGAGAAGCAGAACAACTGCTCCTTCAAGCACTTTTTAATCTACACCAGTGATTGTGAAGAAAGTGGGATGGAGTACAGTAATTTCACAATTATAAGCCACACCTGATTATAAGC
>VRYO01001463.1:37112115-37226527 GCA_009812075.1 Sialia sialis | reverse complement strand
CAAAGCTGAAGACAGATTAGTTCTTCTTTTCCAAAAGGTTGTTTGCAGAGGCAGACAATCTCTTCCCAAGTAAAACATGTGGTCCAAGAGGCTATGAACGTTCCATCCATGCCAGCATGTGTTCCAGCTAAAACAGGGAGAGGTCAGCCTTGGGCATGGGTACCAAACCTACCAGACTGCTGTAAAATGAGCATAAACCTCTCAGAGCAGAAGTGCCTGGCACAGCTGTAAACCTGCTTGAAAGGCTTCACACAGGAGCCAGTATCCAGCTGTGAAAATTTTTTGTTCTTAAGAAAGAGCATTGTTCTGCCAGCCTAATGGGCCTCTCTCTGATCAGCTGGAGCTAACAAGATACTTGTTAAGAGAGAGCTTAAGTTAGTCAAGCCCTAGTACAGATATGTGAAAAAATGTGAGGTCTTTTTAACCTCTCAATTATATTTTTACATTGGGCTTCTACTAAGGCAGAAAGGGTGGTAAGATCTGCAAGGTTTCTTCATCATATATAAACCCCAAGAATTTGAGATACCTTCATGATATTCAGTATGAATGCAAATGGCTCTTCCCAGGTGTTTGTTTTCCTTTTTTCCAAGTTTTTAATGGGTTTGGTCTCACAATTCCTTGCTCTTGAACAACTCTAGTGTAGAAAATAACAGGTGTTACTCCAGTTAATCTGAACCATAGGAGAGAATTATGCTCATTTGCAGCAATTCTTGCCATCTTTGTGAGCAATGAGCTGCACTTAATAGCAGAGCATCCAGCTTCAGGATGTGTCCATAGGCACTGTTTCACCGGTATGTTGTTGTGTGGAGACGCTTTCACCTGAGACACCTTCAGTTTGGGTTCAAAGTCTACGTGTGTGACAGAGATTATTTCACGGATGTGAAGCCACTTATTGTCTCTGTGTTTTACACCTGAAATGGGGAGAATCACGTTTCACCTTAAGAGGCTGAGGTAGTACTAATTTGCTGAGGTTTCAGAGGATGAGAAAACTGCATAAGTGTTTAGAAGATGTAGCAAAGTCCCATCTGCATAATGTCTAAGAGATTTTCATTGGGTATACATTGTTTTGGGGTTTTAAATAGAGGTCAACTATGGTGTGTCTCTGCAAGCTCAGAAAATCAGATGTCGCTCCCACTGCAAGGTCTGAGCAGAGCTCTCAGTTCATAAGGAAATCCTTCATCTTGCTTTCTTGTCTGTCTGCAGATGGCTTACAGACACTACACAATATATTTTACCTAAGGAAAAAGATGCTTCTGCAGAAGACAAGGTTTTAAAATGTTGCTTCTTATCAATTGAATTCTTAGTTGAAATTGAATACTGGCTGCCTAAAACCAGTATATGGCTTCTAAAGTGAAAGCCTGGCACACTTTCTTCTATCTTGTTTTTTTGTTCGTTTGGGTTTTTTTGGTGAGGTTTTTTTGGGTTTTTTTTTTTGTTTTGGCTTTTTTTTATGGCCCAGTCAAGACAGGAAACAATAAATGCACTATTACATTATAAATGTACTTGTGAACTATTTTCCCAGGGAAGGTTAGTGTAAGCTGAATGCCCCCCTCCTCTCACTAAGGCTCTTTATAAATGACATTCTCCTCTGTTTCTGTAGATGTCTCCAGGACCCACTGCCTGCAGCTCATGTCTGGTGTGCATGGAGGTCTCTCCCCAGCTCTGTCACCTGTGCCCATATCCTTGCATGGCACAGACTGCTATGGGTCCCTTCCCCACCATGTGGGAAGGTAGGCAGCATTTTAGGAATAAATATGCAATACCAGACAAGAAAGAGGGAGAATGGCTAAAGCCAGGTGTTTCTCAGAGTTCTGTATTTCTTGTCAACAATTGGGTTGCATGGGAAGATGGAGATCTCCAGGCTGCTCTCTGCAAACAATTTCTGTGATGAATTCAGACCCTCTGTGCTTGTTGCTTGCCAGAAATTCTTGTGAGAATACACCAGACATGAGGAAAGGCAGAGAAACAGCCACAGCTGGACCCTGGCCAGCCCAGCTGGCATGGTGTGTGAAGCCCCTGGAGCCTGTCCAGAGACAGGGTGGTGGGGAAAGCCAGTGGCAGCATGATTTGCTTTCCTTCTCCCACACAGGACAATAGCCAGGTCATGGTAAAAGGGGGAGCCAGACTTGGAACAAAAACAATGGGCTGCACTCATGAGAACTACTGCACCACTGAACAGCTGGAGATCACTGATGTTTATCTCCATGGGAAGCATGGCTCTTTCCATTTTGCCTTCATGTTGCTACACTGTTTGCAAGGAAGAGCAACTCCCTCTGAAGATAAGCCAGTGAGCAACTGAGCCAGAAGAGCTATATTATGATATAAAAGGCTTTGACCAGATTTTGTATCACACCACACCTTCTCTGTAACAGATGTTGTCCTAATGGCAGCACTGGTACTTCTTTTTGTCAATAATGTACTGAGAAGTCTCTCGGTGTGATGTGTGTTTAGGTAAATTGTGCTGATGAGCTCTTCAGGAGGGGCTACTGAAAATCACATTAGCACTATTTAACAAAAAGGTAAATAAGAAAATCTTTTGGAAGTGGGCAAATATTTGGCATCAGTCATGTGTTTCTGTGAACAAATCTTTTTAGAGTGGCTGCTGATGCCACTGCCTATAAAGAGCCATGCAGGCAGGTTAGAAGCAAAAACTGATGTTGCTAAAATGTGGCATGTAAATATTTTGTTTTACAACTGATGAACTTGCAATAATCACACCTTCAGGATCATATAAAAGGAATTATGTCATTTCAGGGTTATGAGTACAGACAATATAATTTAGCAAAGATACCTAATTTCTAATCTAAAGGCTTCATCAGGTATTTTCATTAGTAGCACTGTAACTGTAATGCTTGACCAAAAAAAAAAAAAAAGTGGTGGGTCTAAGACATTAAAAAACCCAGTTTCCCAGTTCTCTGGAAATACATATATACAGCCAATCATCATAACAACTTGTCCCAGGCTTTCACTAATACCATGATTAGAGCAAGACACACAAGTGCTCCTATGAAAACATGAGCAGTTCTTTATCATTCTGGATAACTGAAGGCTAAGCCTGCAAGGACTTTTAGAATAGCTCCAGGGAGGAAGTTTCTAGGGAAAGAACTCATTGTACCCAGAGATGGCTCTTGCTATGCTTGTAGGAGTATACATCCTGCAGACAGCTTCCCAGCAAGAAAGAGTAATTCTAGTTAGAAATGTGGGGAGGCGTTGGGCTAGAATGAAGGTCAAGCTACTTTGAAAAAGATTTGTATTTTATAAGAAAAGCTCCTACAACATGTAAATGTCCAGGTATTTCATTAAACAAAATCTGTTGAATATCAATTACAGTACTGGCTGGTGTTTCTTGGCTGCACTATTGCCTTCACATCCAGTTTTACCTTATTTTTCCATATGCAGGCATAGATTTTTAAAATTAACTACAGCATTTGTTGGACCCCATAACAGCAACTTCTTTCCTTAAGCTGCTCTTTTCCAAGGTCAGAAGGAAATTACCTTTTCTCCACCCACAGTGTTGCACTGTTGGCATGGAATATCAGTCGTGCATAGGTATTTTCATTTTTCTCACATTAATTACCAAATGCACCAGTCCTGACCGGGGGCAGAGGGGCAGGATAGGAAACCTATTTGATCCAGCATAACAAATACTCTGTTGAAGTTGGGAATTCTCCAAATTCCCTTCATCTGTGTCTCAACACTATTCCTGCATATTCTCAGATGAAGGAAAACACCACATCTTTGCATGTCTAGATAATAAGAATTGGTTTCAGTAATGACAGAGCTAAAATTGCCAATGTAGATAATAACTTCAACTGCAATTTAAATTCTGGACTCAAAAAAGAGAATTCAAACAGCATCTTTTTATCTACTATCTTGGGATGCTGTATGAGGGCAAGAGAAACCATACAGATGGAGTATGTGGTTTTTCTCTGCACTTAAAAATCCTTTTATTGAAGAGGGAGGAATTTCAAAATCTATGTATTTGATGAGAGAAATTTTTTGTGCCTAATCTGGAAAGAAATGAAAAACAATCCATCGCTATGGTAAAGAGTTCCTTCTGTGTGTCTCCCAAGGTCATTGAATGCATAAATCCAGGGAGAGTAATCACTTTGAAAGAAGGCAGCTCAGCTCTTTCCCCACAGCAGCTCTCTTAGGACTCATCATGTTGAGGGAGTTTTCTTGATATTATAAAACTGTTAAATACCACTGAAAATATCTTTCCTATGTTTGGCAGTTTGATATCTCAACAACATGTAATGGATCTAGTCATACCCAAGAGATTGTTATGGACAAGTCAGTATGTCCACCTTTCTTTCCCAAGGTCTCCTTTCTTCAGAGATCCCACTGTGACGTTTCTGTGTCACAGTCTTTCAACAACTGGGCTTGCTGTCAGGCTGTTTGAATTCAGGTCAGACTGTTCTCTGTTTTTTTCCATTTCTGCTTTGCAAGACCGTGCTATTGAGCAATTCAGAGCACGTGCATGGGTTAAGCCCCTCCAGCCAACATCCTTCTCCTAAAGTAATCCACATGATTTCAGAAGTTTTACTGGAATTGAAGAACATTAGGATGTCAAAACATAAATTCTCAGTGCAAAAGAAAGTTCTGCTTCAATGTACCTGGGCTGTCTTCTGTGTGGAACTGCCTGAGGGCCTCTTGGTACATCTGGCTATCTGTTACAGACTCCTGAATCCCAGGTAAACATTTGGAGATGAGAGATGTGATGTCGCAGTTTGGGCTTCTAGCACTGTGATGGGAAGCCTGAGTGTTTCAGCTCCATATCCTGAGAAACACAAAAGTCCTGGCCTTGCTCCATTGGTGGGGCTCTCAGGCTTTCTTTTTTGTTTGCTCTTGGAGAAACTGGAGAATATCCAGTGGAAGGTTAACAGGAGAGTGAAAGTCCAGCAGGATGAATCCTGTAATGAAAGGCTGGGCTTCTTCAGTCTGGGGAAGAGAAGGTAGAGGAGAATAGGAATCACAGAATCGTGCAATGGTTGGGGTTACAAGGGATCTTAAAGAGAATCCAGTTCCAGCCACCTTGCCATAGGCAGGGACAGCTTCCACTAGTTCAAGTTGCTCAAAGCCCCATCTAATCTGGCCTTGAACACTTTCAGGGACAGGGCGTCCACAGGTGCTCTGGGGAACCTGCTGTACTGCCTTGCCATACTCACAGTAAAGAATTTCTACTTAATATCTAATCTAAACCTATGCTCAGTTTGAAGCCATTCCCCCTTGTCTAGTCCCTACATGCTCTTCTAAATAGTCCCTCTCCCTCTTTCTTGTAGGTCTCGTTCAGGCACTGGCAGGTCACAATGAGGTCACCCTGAAGCCTTTTCCAGGCTGAGCAATTCCAATTGTCTTAGCCCTTCCTCATCAGAGAGGTGCTCCATCCCTCTAATCAGCTTGGTGGCCTCCTCTGGATTTGTTCCAACAGGTCCATGTCCTTCCCATGCTGGGACCCCAGAGCTGAGTGCAGGTTCCAGCTGGGGTCGCAGCAGAGCAGATGGGCAGAATTCCCTCCCTCACCCTGCTGGCCACACTGCTCTGGATGCAGCCCAGGACAATTTTGGCTTTCTGGGCTGTGAGTGCCTGTGGCTGGATCATGTCCATCCTCTCATCCCCCCAAGCCCTTCTCAGCAGGGTTGCTCTGATCTATGTGTTGAGGCAGGAAGCTGCTCTGACCCAGGTGCAGCACCAGTACTTGGTCTTGTTAAACCCCATGAGAGTTGACTTCTTAAATTTGTCCACACTTGTGCAGCATGAACTGCACCGCTCAGCTTAGTGTCATCTGCAAACTTGCTGAGGGTGCATTTGATCCCTTCATCTTGTGTCAATGATGAAGATAATAAATAGCACAGATTATTTCATATAATCAGTGTTGAAAAGGTTGTACAAGTTCTTGTAGTGGCAGACCATATGACAAAGGGCAATAGCCACAAGCTCTGTGTACAGTGGCTCAGGACAGGCATTGGACAAGACCTCTTTACTGAGATGATAGCACAACACCAAAGCGTGATATCCATTGAGGTTGTAGAATCTCCATCCTATGAGCTTTTCGATATTTAGAAGTATTATACAAAACCATGAATTCATGCAGTGCTGGTGATAAATATGCTTTTAGCAGGAGTTTGAACTAGAGAGCTCCACATGTGCCTTTTTTACCTACACTTCCATGAATCTGTGGTGATTTGAAAGCTTCTAGGAGTCCTGCTCTTCAGATAAGCAAGATGACAGGCAGGAACAGCTTATTTATCTTTCAGAAACTGATAAACAATCCCCACTTTTCCTCCTGGGACAACTGTACTTTTTCCCTCTCCTTCTTCAGGTTGCACAATTGCTGAATTTCCTGTCTGTGAGAACTTCAGAGAGGTTTCAGCTTTGTTCTGTGTTGAGATGGCAAGCATTTCCCATCTACAGGTTTCCATGGGACCACATTAAGGATGTTGTCACCCTGAGTAAATCATTGTCCTAGTCAGGCTGGCAGATGCAGATAGAGAGCTGAGATCACCAGCACAAACCTGCCCCAATATTCACTGAACTGTTTCAGTAGCTGAGCCAGCATTTCCAGGCATCTCCCCTTCCAAACACCCCAGGTGGGATTGTTCTTAGCTTCATTTTATCATGCTCCATCCAAGAGGGAAGCTGGAGTCTTGTTCTCTGTCTCCCCTTCTGGTGCTGCAGAAGCACATGAGCTTATCCCCCAGAATCAGGCCTGCCATTAAGAGTATTTGCAATAATCTGAAAATTTGCCAGAAAACCTTGCTGCTGCCTACACGTTACTTCAAACAAATTGAAAGGATTGTCTGTGATTTTTTTTTAATCACTCAGCAGTAACAGCAGCACAGTCTGACCCTGTGAAACAGCTCCTCTGAGAACATCAGCTGAGTCACTGCTTTTTACCACAAACCACTCACACCAGAACCTGGAGAAATCAATAACACCAAGCAGCTTTAGTAAAAGTGCTGAGGTTGTGCAAGGTTCTTCTATAGAAACACACCAAGTGTTCACAGCAGGAAAAGCACCTCAGCTCATTAATACTGGGAAAAAACCTTTAATTCATCAGACACACCAAGGTGAAACCTCTGTGATGAGAGATGGTGATGGCTGAAGAAATACAGGAAGGAAGTGGAATCAGTGACACCACCAGAGGGGGAAAGGATCAGTTTTATCACTGAGCCTTGGAATACTGTTTATTACATTCTGTATTCATCTCTATTCTGAGCACAGCCTGCATAAACACATGGATCCTGAACAGAGGCAAAACACGAGCTCTTCTTCTTAAACTGTAATGCTTAGCTGTCTGAGGGCAGCAGCACCACAGGCAAGCTGAATGCCTCTCCCTTAGAAAGTCACCCTGTAAATCCTGCTATTTCTGGGAAACTGTGTTCCCATTATCCTCTGTGGAAGGGATAACAAGATGCCAAATCCCACAAGAATAGGGGAGGCTGTGCTACTCTCACCATCTATGCAGAGAGAGCTCCCAGCCTGCAGCATTGCCAGTGGCAAGAGTCAAGACTCAGGATAACAGCCTGTTCCAGTCTCAAACACACACAGCCACATGTACGTGGACCCCCTAGCTTGCACTCTGCATTCTACAAATCTCTTCTGAGAAACTTGCCTGTAAGTATTGGTCAGGCATGCTGCTCCTTTGATAACTCTGTGAAACTCTTTGCATATTGCAGTGATTTGTCTTGCCTGCTCTAAAATTTGGAAGACCTGCTGGACATTTCACCAGAGTGAACATTTGAAGCATAACACTGGCTATCCACTACACATTTCTTCACTCTAGAGGCAAATTCATATGAAAATGGCCAAGTGTCTCTTCCTATAGACAATTTTTTTCCATCTTGCATTACCCCAGCATTTGATTTTACTTTTTCCCTCTTCTCTGTTTTAACTTTAATCTGTGAAAAGGTAGAGCCTCCATCAGAAGAGTAAGACTTTCCACAGCCAGTAAGCAGATGTTCTTTGTTTGAAATTGTATCCCAGCAGATACTCATCACTTATCTGCTAATATCTTGTGATTATAATCACAAGGTTCTTCTAAGCATTACAATATCTTCTTTATTCAGTCCCATGGTCCATGGGAACTTGAGTGCATTCCAAAGGGCATTTGAGCTCTCTGACATTTCAAAGTCTGTGACTGCTGCAGCAGCAGCAGGGACCTCCTCCTTGAAAACTTTTAGGGTCAAAGAAAAAAATGACAGCTGTGCAGGAAAACCAGGTACGCCCAGTTTAAAGAAGTATAACCAGACATGGCTGTCCCTAGGATGAGCTAAGGCATCACCTTCATCAAAGAGGCCTCTGGAACAGTACCACAGCATCCCAGGGGTCACTGCTCTTTCTTCACTTTTCATATCTCAGTTTAGCTGCTAAGATCTGAGGAATATGAGCAGGGCAGTGTACGCATACACAGGCCATGATAATATTGGTTTTGCTAGGGTTGAGCTGACCTTTAGTGTTTGACATTTTTGGTTTGAAAGAAAACAATGGTACTTGTCTATATGACATGCAGACCTTCTAAAACCATTCAGTTCCCTACTGTCTGGTGATATTGGATCTATAGTCTGCAAAATACAACATCACTCAGCTGTTGAGAATGAATCTGTAAATGGCAAAGAAAAGCCTGATGGAATAATACAGGATAGTGTAAAGCAGAAACATCCACAAGCCTTCTCTGGATCTGAATTACTTTCCTTAATAGCAAACACTGATAACTTTATTTGTTCTTTGATTATTACAAAGAGAAGCCAAAGAGCTGAGGAAAGACCAAGATGTATGCAGCAAGACAGGAAGAATACACACATCCCACCTTATAAATAAATCTTCCTTTAATAAAAGGTTTACTTTAGCATCTTTCTTTGGTGCACCAAATATAACACATGCAAAAAGCAAAACACACCTGGAGTTATTTATCACATTCTCTCATGTTCAAATTGTTAATCTGCAAAGAAACAGGTAAAAAACACTTCCTCCTGTGTACCCAAAATCAGTTGTACCCAAAAAGGGCTCTTGCCTCTCACCTCCAGTGTCCCCCCGCACCTCCCACAGCATGACAGAAACAAACCTCCAGTTTCACAGCCTGTGACTTCAAATTCCTTCCAAAATAAGCAACCTTTTTTAAATTTTAAATTTCTTCCTACAACTAAGGGAGTGACTTCTTGGCACGAGCTGGGGAGATTCCACTGCTGCATAACTCATTGCTGCACAGGGGTAGTGGCTATGAGAGGATGCACTTTGTCCAATTTCACTGTACCAAGCTACTTTTAACCCTTCCAAGCTAGATTGCACAAAGATTTAGAGTCCACATAAAGAGAACCCAGCCTGGTGAGGCTCACAAGTGGCCAGACCAACCAACTGAGCCTTTCATTTACTGCTCTACAAGAAACCATATGAAAAACTGCTTTGCACAAGGTGAACAAAGTGAAGGTAGGACTCAAGATAATACTTTAGAGATTTATTACTGGGCCAAAAGAGGACATATGGGATGTAACCCAGTGATTTATCCTACTTAGGGATAAAGAGATAGCAGGGTGAGGTTCCTCCATCATTAGGTATGTTCAATATGAGGTAACAATGGCTTATGTCTTCAGAGCATTTCCACTACAGGGTGGAGAATCCTTAGCAATTCCCTTTGTAAAGTCAGCTGTCCTGGGGTAGTAATTTTTCACTCTGTATATTCTTTTATTCTGCAGAGGGAAGAGTGCAGCTCTTACTCTTCTCTGCAGTCTTCCCCACTATTTCTTCATTTTTGCTTTGAAAGAACTCTCACATTCCTCTTCCCATGCCCTCTACATACATTGTCTCCTTTGTTGTACTGCAAGAAAAGCAAACTTGCAGTGCAAAGGAGATATGAGGTTTTGGGTTTTTTAATGGCAAACCTTTCAATAAGCAGGCAAGGCATCTGATGGTCTGTAGGCCTTCACAGCCACTCACAGGTAGCAAGCCCAGTTAAGTTCTGCTAATCCACATTTGTGCTGCCTGACTGAACAAAGTTTCTTCTCTATTACAGTATATTTGCCTTTGGGGAACCATCTCCAGGAGGGTTCTGCACTCTCCTCCTGAGCTTCTGTGCATGGTGAGCTCCTTCCTGTTAGACACTCAGGGCCATTTGCTATTATCACAGAGGCACCACTGGGCAGTGGGGAGGCTCTAGACACACACTGGAAGTCACTCTTCACAGGCAGTACCAAGACCGGCTGTAGACTGAAGAGCTACAAGTGGCTAAAACACAGCCACACACCACAGGGTAACAGTGGAATTATTGTGACTATCACACAAGTGCCAATTCTGAGCTCGTCATCAATCCTGCAAGAGGGAGTGAGGCTCCTGAGAACACACTCATCTCTCTCTCTCCCTCCTGAAAGTGCTGGGTATGTGTCCACAAAATCACATAAGTTTGAGCACACATGCTAGCAGAACATCATAGGCCTTGGGATGATGGTTCAAACTGTTTTTTTGAGCAAGGACCAGACTACAGTTATTCGTACTGTGAAGAATGTCTAGGGGTTAAAAGCTACTGTCTGAACCATGGAGAATTCCCTGGAGGGAGGGATTGCTGGTGTCACAGCACTGGTTGAGGACAAATGCAGAGCAAATTTGCTGTTTGGACAGTTGTCCTTGCTAGTTCTTCTTTCAAAGGAGGTTTTGAGGTATCAGCCCACATAACTTTTTGACATATTGATGGAATACTGCGTCCTGAAATTTTGTCTACAGTGAATCTATTCTTTTGGTGGGAAGCTTCTCCATCTCTCAAGCCTTTCCTTCCAAGTCGAGTCCTTGGAAAGCTGGAGGTGCTACCAGTGGAAGAGGAGATGGCTCTGTCCATACACTACATTGAACCTGTCCAAAATGTGAAACCTCCCCATCTTTTCATGTATGTCCTGACACTGACAGGCTAAACAATTTCCCACTGACTGAGTAATACTTCTCACAAACCAGTGATCTCAGTTGATATCAAATTAATTTGATCCAGAAACTTGGTTGGAAATTTCTCATTGCAGTAACCAGACTCTAAACTGTCTGTACTTAGTGACAGTGGGATAATCACTGAGGTGTTTAGGAATTGTATTTTATTTTGTATTTGTAACTGGTATTAGTATTTTGTTGTCATGTGTTTATGTATGTGTACCAAATATTTGAAAATAAATGGTGGATGCTAGGATCCCTAAATTGCATCTGTACAATTCATACAGGATTGTGATCACTGTGCATGCACACATTTTTGCTACCAACACTAGAGCACCACTTTAAAGTAAAACTGTAAAGGATGGAGTAGTCAGTACAGAACTTAACTGAGGTTGGTTTGGGAAAAAAGAATTTAATGAAACAAAAATGAACTCTTTCTTTATTCCTCAGTGAAATAAATGTTCATTGCAGATCCAATTAAATATTCTCTTAAAAAGATTTAATTGTGGAAGGAAAATGTAAACAGGATTTTTTTAGCAAATTTAAAGTTCAGCAAACCAACCATCATCTTTCCAATAGTCACTTAAAAACAGAGTATACAGAAATGGTGATAGAAATACCAAATTAAATGTGCTTGTAACTTAGATGGTATTATTACAGGTCAGGAGCTCTCTAGGGGAGAAAACAACCAAACAACAATAGTATAAAATGAAGCTGACAAAGAGTAGAGATTTTCAGTCTCACCGGCATTTAATTTCCCAGAAAATTGCTTTAAAATAGAAAATTCTAGAAACTAAAAGTGTATTCATTATGAAATGATTTTGCATTAACTTGATAAACAATAAAATAATGGTAGGAAGACTTTTCTGCCCATTGAGGAATACACTTTTTTTGAGTTTAAATTTATAATAAACCATTGAGAGCCTACTGAGCTAGGTAATAAATGTAGCACAGCAATTTAAGACCTCATTTCTGTGGCTCCATAATAGTTTCCAGAGGTTTTTTTTTATCTTAGTAGGGTTTTTATTGTTGTGCAATTGTAGTAATTGAAAGTAGATTAAAAAAATTATTCTCCTCCAGACCTTTCCAGGAGAAAAAAAGAGATGAAATCTGTATGATGTGTCATCTGGGAAAATACAGAAATATAATTTTCATATAACATAATGGTTAGTATGCCTGTACCTGCAATCTCATTATTACAGGGAATATGTATAAAATTTAAATTAAATTGGACATGCTCTCCTGGTTTGTACACCCATTCCCACCAGCATAGGCAGTTCTGAGAAAAGTTACACCTGGCAGCCATGTGAGCAGAGAGATGGCTCTTCACCAGCACAGCTTCACCTGTGGTGTGAAGTATTAATGCTCCCTGGAGCAGAACCTGCCTCACTGATGATAGGAGAAGCTGTGATGGTGCTAATACCTCTCCCAAGCCATGGCAAGGTCCAGCCTAGTCTTTGCAAGGAGAGCAGGAAAGAGAAACACAGGGCTAGGAGCTCATGTGCACAATGGTGAAGAATGTACAGAAGATTTTCATGCTGAATACAGGAGAAGAAATAATAATCATGTGGGGGGCTGAAGAGTGGGAATAAAAAATTTTGCAAGGAGAGGTGATAGCAGGAGGCTGGAGGTAGGCAGGGCAGCTCTGGGAAGCTCATGTACAACAGAGCTGTTTTCCTGGGTCCTACCAGATTTGGATGAGAGAAAGGTGGCAACACTCTAGGCAGAAGGTGCACCCCTCTTGTTTCCAGCTTTAAAGACACTGGGCTTTGAAGAAAATGGGAGTTCAGAGCCTGAAATTGTAAATCTGTCAAGATGAGAAGAAAGGTGAATTTTGGCAGAGGAAGTAGAGTTGCCATCTCAAGATATGTAGCAAGTGAGAGAAGGCAGACTTAGCATCCTCACAGACACGAGATGTCAGAATTATGTGGTAAAACTGGAACATGAGGCTTAGATAACACAAAAGCTCGAGAGAAAATGAAACATCTGACTGGAAATAGGTAGCCGCAAAACTTAAGTCAAGGGCTGAAAGGAAGAGATCATGTAGTGCCATGATATTACACACCAGAAAGCCAAAGATGCTGCAGGTTAAAGATCTGCAAAAGAACAAGATGGGAAGGTGGGAAATCTCACATTTCTTGAGTGAGAATTTGATTAAGCTGGCCCAGGTCCTTTTGCTTTTCAGCTACACTGGAGAAGTAATTATATACTGCCATGTCTTAGAAATGCATAGTGGCATTAATGAAAAATGATCCCTAGTGTGCTGTGTCCTGCTATGAACATGCAGGAGCCTCATACCAAGCCCAGTATCTTGGCAATCTTTGAAAACAACACAAAGAAAACACTTTAAACCAAATGAGTTTATAATGCTGTGCAAGGATTTGCCAAATTTCATTCATGTTCTGTAAATAAAAATCCTGTTATGTGAGCCACAGTGACCTCTGGAATCAAGGAGACAAGGATATTGACACACTCAGAGAAAAAAAATGCTGTGATGCTACATATGCATGAAGGGACCCTGGCTGTATCAGCATTGTGAGCCAGGATAATGGACTCTCCTGGCACAACAGAGTAGGGGTCACTTGCCCAGAGCAGGATGGGGATGGAGTTGCCATCTGCACATTCCCGATTCTCTTCATGATAATCAGCCCATTTTTCAAAACATAGTTTGCATGCAAACGCAAGTGCTTAGCATTTATATTAGCAACATATGTGGCATTGTTTGAGCTGCAAGCTCATTAGCACCTCGATGTGACGTGCACCTGAACAGAATGAAGCTTGCAGAAATTAAAAGGTACAGGGAAATGGCTGAGGGCAAAGTAGACGGTGGCAAACAGTGATATGTAAAAGCAGGGAGAGTAATACTTTTAATTTACCACACATTTTGATCGATTGCTCTAACAACCTCCCATTTAAAGGCACACAAAGAACAGTCATGTCCTAAAGGCAACGGCTGTGGCACAAACAGAAAGAGTCTGGACTATGCTTGGATCAAAAAATCAAACTACTGAAAGAGAAGAAGACTGTTGAATCCCTGAAGCAGCGCTGACATTTACATGTGTCAAGAAGGTGGGAGAGGTACTATAAAAAATCCAACTACTACTGTAGAAGATGATTATTAAAATATCCAAGGGCACAGATTATAGCTATAGGGGTAGCACTTGTGACTGAAAATCATGAAGGATCAGTATGGATGTGGCCAACAGACATAGGGTAAACTGCATGGACAATTTCCCTAACATTTAATTACAATAGAAAGTCTGGCTTTGTGCAGATTCCTCCTCTGTTAAACAGAGAATGATTTATTGAAGTGACTTTCTCTCTCCGTGAGGGTCCTCAGAAGGGAGCTGAGCATGATTTAAGTACTTAGATGCATGCACAAGCCACCAAGAAAGGAAAAAATGCCAGGACTAATGCTGGTTTCTGGAGCAGGCTGCTAAAAGCCTGGCTGGATTTTGTCTGCTCTGTTTAAGAAAAGCATAATAGAGAGGCTTTGAATTAGATATGAAAAGGGATTTCTACTCAAATTAATATGACACAACCCAATGTGAGGCAGAGCTGTGAGGTAGATCTTACACCTTCTTCTGCTGAGCATGTTACAATAGTCCCAGTCTCTGCAGATCCAATTCACTGAAAGACAGGCTAGAGTTTAGTCACGGTTGCAGCCAAGGAAACCTGAATCAGCTGCATCTGAAACAGATTAGAAAACAACATCTTGTAAATAAATATTCTCCTCCCCACATCCCAATCCTCTGCTCCTCTGAAAAGGTCCTTTCTTCAGTCTTGCTCACAGACTGGAAACTTTTGCTTATTTCCTAATTGCAAGAAATTTTACACAGTTGGGAAAACCTCTTTCTCTCCATCACCTTTGGGGTCTGGCTGCATTTCTCTGCTTTCTGCCCTGTTCAGAAGCCTCCAGCCTCTCTGCATGGTAATCTTCCTGATGCAGCATCTGTCCTTCAGTAGCCCAGTCTTGGAGCCAGAAACATCCCCTGCTGCTGCCTTCTCTCCCTCCCCACCAGGGTTCTGACTGTCTCAAGTGCAGCAGCCCAGACTAATCTTAGAGCAAAATAGATACCTGCAGCATAAATGGGGAGCACACAAATAAAACCCATCATGACCTTGCCATGTTTCAGTTTTTATGGGAAGTTAAACCAACACAGAAACTCAATTATCAGAAGGACAATAAAGATGAGCCCTTTTCTGTTTCATCATATGGGATATAACTACATAGAACGATATATGGAATATAATATATCACATAAACCAGGAAATTTACTGGATGCTTCAATCTGTGATCAAAATTAATTGAAGAACAAGTACAATTATATACCCAACACATGTGTCTATGGCAATGGGGCTGAACCAGAGGAACAGCACTGCCAGAGTGGTAATGGGAGTGTGGTGCTTGTCTTGTGGAGACACTAATCCTGACATTACTAATAAATGAGAGTACTGCAACGTGGAATAATAAAGGGTGAAGATAAACATGGAAAAACAACAGTGAGAACAGATGGCAATCAATACACAAGGGGGGGAATTAACGCAAAATCGGTTTGGATGCTGAGCTGTGGCTACAACTGAGCTGGTTTCTGAGAACATCTAAACCTGAGCTGATTGCTGCCTGGTACCTGAACACAACATCAAAACTAGCTTGTTGTTGGCCTATTCCTCCTCCTCCAGGCAAACACAATATTCATTCCTTCAGGCACACATGCCTATGTATATAAACACACAGAGAGAAGAAAGTTGTTTTGATTAAGTCACCTCCTTTCATTTTCCCACATATTCTTCTGCATGACTGTAGCATTCCAACCAGCCTGTAATTCCAACTTAATGGCAATCACCACAGGTATTTGTTGACACTTCTCCACCTTTTGTGTGTAGACAGGTTGTTTTGCAGTTGCATGGATAACTAGATCATCTCAAGCTGCCTTTGGAAAGGTTGGAACCTGTGAAGTCTGATTGAGTTTGATATTGTTATAATCTGGGCTGTACAGCCAGTGAATCACAATACCACTGAATTTAGATGCAATATGGAAATGGAAATGCACCATAATAATCAAGCAATCTTATATCCCACTATGGCTAATTTAATTTTTTCGTTAGTCATGATATCTTTGTGTTTATGCTTAGCTCCCTTCTCAATAACATTTAATCAAATTTTGTTTTATTTTTCTTTTTGTAGGTCTCATATGGGTGCCACTTAAACTGAAACCAATTAAGAAACATCTGCAGACAACAGAACAGAGTCTAGTGTGAACAATGAAATTTCTTCTAAGAGAGTGAGTTGAGCACACTCTCAACAAGTCTGGGAAAGTTCTGTCCAAACAAAAGCCATGTTTATATCCTCACTGGAGCTACAGTGTGTTGCAACCTGTCTCTAAAGACAAAGTTGACCCAGACATTGCAATCAGCAATACTAATTAAATTTCAAACGCCATCATCAGCTAGTCTGGTTTAGGTTCTTATAAGACATAGGAACATAAAGCAATGATTGCTTGCTTATGAAGAAGATATTTTACTTTAAACTGATTTTTTTTCCTTTTTAAATTCTCAAGAACTCACTAGAGAGTCTCGTAAAGGTTATATGGAGACATTTTGCCCATCTCTAACCCAATTTCATTTCTTTTATGCTCCATCTGAAGTCACTTGACTTGTCATATTTCTTTATGGGATAATTATAACATCCCTGTAAGGTTTTATTACCTTAACACGCTTGTATATAATTTCAACCCTAACTCTAGTTTAATATGTATTTTTAAATAATTAATATGTAGCCTAGACAAGCATGTGGTGCAGCAGAGAAATTGGAAATCAAGAGTGTCTCTGAGGGAAAGATTTACCCTGTCCACATTATTGTCCTTTCCATAAGAATGGCCAAGAGGAGTTAGACTCAAAAAAGAATGGTACCATCACATTACTGGTTCCTTCCTGCTGGTAAAACAGACTTTTACACAGTGTTGTCAACCTGAAGAATCAAAAAAAAATACGAGATGAGGCTTCCAATCAGGATTATGCGTTGAAAAAATATGAGGAATGGGGCCAGAGGATTTTATGTTCGCAAGTGTGAGGATAAGACAGTGGTTTTTGCATTTTTTTCTTTATGCAGGATGAGCTTCTCAAAGGTCTAAGGAAAAAAAAAAAAAAAGAAAACATTTGGTAAGGGCTTGAAGGCTAGCCCTGATGGTATCTGAAATCACCATGAGAGCATCCAACACAACTGTGAAACAGCCAGATCTGTACTGCTGATGCTCCAGGTATCACAGCCAAGGGAACAGCACAGACAAACTGCCAAATGTTCAAATGTGGTGCATTTTGCAATGGACCCTGCAAAGGCCATGCTATTACCATTGCTTTGTGTAGCTGCATGCATGCTGGGCTCGGGGCAGATCCAGCAGTTGCAGCGTTGACCTGCCTGGAGGGAGCTGACTGAGACCATCATCTGTGGCTCACAGTGAACATGGTGTCCACCCTTTTCCCTGAGCAGATATGGAAAGCCTTTACAGTTTGTTTTGCAAAAATAATGTTTCCCTTTTCTTTATCAGAAGCAACAGACACTGGCATGATAACCACAGGGTTATTTTTCCTCAGGCAATGGTACTTGAGCTCCTGGTCCCACTAGGATGGACACAAAAAAAAGCCCTTAAATATAACAGAAAGCAAAACCAATAGCAGATGTTATTTAAAGATAAAGTAAGATGAAGAAAGACAAGTGCCACAGATGAAGCAAATACCTGACTTGAATATCTCAGAATTGCCTTGCAGCACTTCCCAGGAGGGGGAACAGCCTTTATCACACCACCAGTTAACAGGGGCATGATCAGTGACAGAAGCGTCTGTCACCTTTCACTAAATTCACCACCAAGACCTCTGATATTTTTTCAGAGAAAGAAAATTTGTATTAGTTCAGTAAGAACTGATTGGACTGAGCAATTTTCACATGGGGCATCTGCAAACACCACAAAATCTGCACAATACAACCCAGAAACAAATGGAAGGGTGCTTTATGATCTAAGTAAAAGCAGTGAATAAAATTAATAGCTCATTTCATTATTTTTTTCATTTCCCCCCTCTCTATTTGCCTTGTTGATATTGGAAATGCCCATCCATACAGACATTCATTTTAATAAAATCTTCTTCCTTTTCTGTTCTGACATATCTCCTTATGTCTCCTCTCTTGCAATCTTGCCATCTCTGCAGCAAGTTCTTTAAAGCAGTTTCTAATTTTATCTTGAGCTGTGAAGTTTTTGAAGATGCTCTGTTTGAAAAAGACTGGAATAAAAAATAGGCTGAACTGAATAAATAGTTATTCTAACATTTTGATGTCTCATGGGTTCAGAAAGCGGGGGTAGGAGGAGGTTCTGACAAACAGTGAATGTATTAAAGCTCCCTTGCTGTTTTCCTTCTGAAACACAGGGCTTCAGGTCATGCCAGCCCCTTAACCTAGGTCAGCTCCATCACAGATGTCTGATGCAGGCCTTGTCATGCAGCACTCCAAGAAAGAGAAGAAACAGGGCAGGAGGAGATGAGTAAGAGAGATTGGGTCACAAGCTCCTGCTCCATGCAGCTACAGACACATGAAGGGTGGAAATGTCTACAAAGGAATAAGCCATAATTGTAGCAACAAGGCATGTCCTGCTTTGCTGTGAAAGTGCTGAGGAAATAGTTTGTTTGCTTTTTGCCAGTATATATCTCCCTTTAAATTAAGAACATTGCTTACCTGTATTTACAAAAACAGCCTAGGTTAGAAAACACTGCAAAAATAGGGATACTCCTAAAATTCTTAAGAATGTGCATTGGATCAGTGGCTAATATTGGTGTTGTCTTATTAATGATAAATTTAAATAGGTAACTTTGGTCAGTTATTTTGCTAAAGCAGCTTGGTGGTGGGCTTGCTATGTGTTTTTTTTAAACTTAGGAGGTGCTCCCTCAAAAGGTAATTCTTCACTGATTGACACAGAATGTGTTCTATGCAGCACATTTAATATGGAGGAAAAGCTTATAAAGTAGTTTTTGTGCAACTTGGTAAGCATTGAGCTGAAACTGATATACTCCAAAGGATCCTCTCAAATCTCGCAAAGCTGTTAAACAAAATTACTCCACTATTTCTCAAGAAAATCAGATATCATTTTAGACTATTTGGGGGATAAGTAATTTCCTTTTTTCATATCCAAATCATTTTTTTCCCAAAGTTAGTAGTTGTCTTCGCTTCCAATGTTTTCCCCAAACACCTTTCAATGTTGTCTGTGGGAGCAGTCACAAAGCAATAGAAACATGCCAAACGTATTGATTACAGACTAAAATGGTTGCCCTGGAAACTAAAAATCCTAGGAAAGCTCTTTAAACTTCCTTCCGTTCTCATGTGACTTCTTTTTAAATACTGTTTTTCTCGGATGGTTTGAGAAATCATGGATATAAAAGTATTTGCTCTGAATATACAGCAATGGAGAAAAGGTGATTCATGCCTAGATTATTTATTCCACCAGGAATATAGCTACCCACATTACTGCCTTAGTAATCCATCACTTGCATAACAGGCAGGCAATTTTTGAAACTTGGGGGGCAGAGTAATCCTCTCCCACTAATTTCTAAATCTATATTCAGATGTGACCTAAGGAAAGAAATTCAAGGACTAGAATTTTCCTTAAGTTCTAAGGCAAGAAAGATGAACAGTGTGAAGGAATTAGAATTTATGTGGAGGTCAAAAGTTTGCTCTGCTCTGTACAGAGCTAAGGAAATGATTGTCCTCTCTCCAGGGGTGGTTTTGAACTATGAATGGTGACTAGGTGTGACAATAGTGACCTAACCAGAGGAGCAGCAGGGTCCAGAGCTGGTGGTAGTGGGCTCATGTGGTTGCTCAGGCTCATTCCAGGCAGAGGCTGATGGTGCCAGGATCTTTAAAAACAAGTGCAATTGAAAAAACACATGAAGCTCAGTTGGGAGTAAGCTTGTATGGCTCAATTCTCTGACTCCTCCTTGGTTCCACCCCAGACACACAGAAGACTCTCTACTTACTGCTCATGAACAGGCTCAGCTTCTCAACTTTTTAATATTTCAGAAGGAATTGCCCTTTCAGGCATTAAGCAGATGCTTGTTGATCCATTCATTTGTAAGCAGGAACAGCAACTGGACTATGAGGAAAGAGGAATATATATAACAATGATTACATTAAGGATTGAGGGTTTGTTAGAAGAAGGGTGTCTAAGCCAGCAATTCAGAAAACAGGCCACTACTATTCAGGCTTTGATATGCTGATTTTTTCTTCTCTGAACAAATGGTGGTAGGCTGTTTTTAGGGGGGGTTTTTTGTCCTCTATACTGGCTTTCCAAATAAAAATGGTTTTGAAAAGCTGCAATTACAGAGGTTACAAATAACATGCAGCAACACAGCTGGCACTGGAACATTTCCAGAACATAATCACCTGTCATGCCTTGATGAGGGCCCATTATTTCCAGTGGGGTCCGACAGATCTGTTGTTAAAAATCTCATCTCTTAATGGAGCAGGTCTGGGATTTTCTAAGCCCTGGCCTGCTTTCCTGTGTCAGTTTCTGTTAAGGAGGTATGTTATTCCTTTGAATGATGGCTTTTTGTCTGTCCCCAACTTGTATT
Source organism: Sialia sialis (assembly GCA_009812075.1). Taxonomy (NCBI): domain Eukaryota; kingdom Metazoa; phylum Chordata; class Aves; order Passeriformes; family Turdidae; genus Sialia; species Sialia sialis. Next base: position 37,206,010 of record VRYO01001463.1, on the reverse strand, counting down.
GTTAAGAGAAGGCTGAAGAAAATGTGATTAAGTTACATGGAACCATAAATTAGCTTGCAGCGAAAAGAAATTACACAATCAAAACTTTCTGGTAAACATAATCCTAAGAAGAACTGAGTATGGTATAAAGTCTGGAGTAACACAGAGAGGTTCATTTTTATGGGTGGAATATTACTTCCATGCAACAAAAGGCAGCTCTCTAACTCCCTTTATTTGAACAGATGTTTGCCTTGTGTTGTCCTTTGTACTCTCAGGGGGTTTTTGTAAGTCTTGAAAGGGAAAACTTTGCTAATGCCCTTTTAATACCCAGTTTTCTTTAATTATTTTTTCTTATGATTGAAAAATGCAAACCCCTCTAGCAAGACATCTCACACACAAGAATCACTGTCACTTCTACCAGCACCTTTCTTTTGAGATATAGAAGGATAACAGTGAGCACTAGAATTTTGACATGTACCAGTCACAGGACCTAATAGTAACATTAAACTGACATTCTTCTCAGGGAAAGGAGGGAATCTTCAAAGGAAATATGGTTCCACTTTTCTCTAACTGTCATCACTTTCCTCTGCATGGCACTGATTTAGGGAAGTTGGAACTTAGATTACAGCCTTAAGATTACATCCCACTCTGGCTGATTTTGCTGCACAAGTAGAGCAGAGCTTCTGATTGCACTCATAGTCATCTGCAGATTAACAGAGCCCAGACTGATGTTGAGACCTCTACTATCTATCTATCTATCTATCTATCTATCTATCTATCTATCTATCTGCCACAATTCCCAAGGGAGCGTTGTCCAGTTAAAATGGGAAGATGAAGACTGTTCATCAATAAATACCAGAAGTTTGTGAGATTTTCCCCATTAATTCTTGGCAGCAGCCACACTTACTGCACTAAACCCTCTGGATTTTTAATCCTGTCAACTCTGAAGACTGGTATGGTCTCAAAAGCCAGGTGAGTTTAGCATCCCTGCAGCACGGGAAGGTCCCCTGATGCCAGAGATATCCAACACTGCAGGAAATCGTGCCAGATGTCTCTGCCAAAGGCTGAGCTCCCTGAGCAGCTCTGCCCCCTTGGCCTGTGCCCTGCTGTGCTGGGTGAGCTGTGCCAGCCGTGCTGGCAGACAGGGCTCAGCTGCAGGGACAAGCAGCAGCCACTGTGGATGAAGGCTTTGCTGCCAAGGGTCCTCCCCCATGCATTTGGCACGGCATGATTTGTGGAACTAAAGCAGCTCCCTCAGCCTCTGTGTGACTTCCCAAAGCTTGGGCCAGGAAGGATTTGCATTGAGGCACCCATGTGCAGCAGGAACCCATAGCCCCATGTATGCATTGAGGATGGGTTTTGTGCTTTATCACTCACTTCCCGTCATTTCCTCTTCTCTCTGTGTATTACTAAGAGGGCTCTGTGTGACCAGGAGCTGGCCTTTTAGGGGCTGGATCCTATGGGGCACTCACAGCAGCAGCTGGGACTGCCATGTGGCCCATGGTGTGGTTCTGTATAAAGAAGCACTTCCAGGGCAGTCATGGGAAAGAGATGCTTCTGCAGTTCAAGTGTGCCTGTGCAGGGGGTGTGCACGTGTAGGAGTTGTTCTTATTATTCACTCCCTGGAAATTAACAGCACAGCTTATGCAATGATAGATGAGGCATTGAGCACAGGCTGTGGTTTATTGGATGGGAAGGGAGTCATTGCTACCTGGATATAATTGACCCAAAACCTCCTTCTATGCTCCCAGACCTCCTCACTGAGATGCTAGACACAGGCAATTCTTTCATTTTTTGAGTGTTTGTCTTTTAATTTTTTCTGATCTTTCTCTTCCTTTCGTTGTGCCTAGTAATTATCTGTGCTTTTTATATGAACAGGACAAGTTTCCTTTGTTGCTTGATTTAAGGCCCTGAAATGGATACTGCTACTGAAATCCTGGGAAGAAAATAGGCTTGGGAGATGGTGGCTATTATTGAGGGCCACAGTCAATTACAGATGCAAAAATGAGAGTGTAGAGGGGAGCAAGAGGTGAAAGGAGGGAACACTCAAAATAGCATAATCAGTAGATGCATCTTGCTATCAGCAGTGTTATAGCAAGCAGAGTTACTAGAAAAGCCCTAGAGTTTAAGTTTTTTTTACTTTATTACCTCCTAATAAAGTAATATGACATGCTAATTGTTTTCACATGTGAAATTTAAAGTTTAGTGTATTCACTGTTTCCATGATTTTTCTTCTCTGATTTTAAGAGTGTCTGTTCCATGTGGACACATTTATGCACAAACAAGCATAGCTCTTATCTTATACAGCCAGAAACACAAGGCTACAGTTAGCATACAGACTACTTGTAAACAGGAGTTCTAGACTGACACAAACAATGTCTAGGATGAGCAGAAAGGCTCCTAAGTTTTTGTATTTTCAAGTACATGATTTTTTTCTCACTTTCATCAGCTGATCTAACCAAATATATTGATTCCTCCAAATATATATCTCTCAATAAATAACTATAAATAAATATTTAAATTTTACCGCCTTTATTTTTTTACCTCCTTTTACCTTTATTTTACCTTTATTTATAAATAAATATACTTATTTACCTCAATAAATAAATATATGCCTCAATAATACCAAGCCAAGCGTCTGAACTTGCTCTCCATCTCCAAACACAACGCTTGCATTTGTTCTATGACCAACAATGTCACTATTTTGTAAATAGTCAGATGGGACAGAAATTTTTACCAATAGCTAATGGAAGAAGTAAAGATGAATTTTGAGGTTTTCTGGTGAAGAAAAGTTCATTGATCATTCCCAGCAGATGTCCCAATCTTGATGCTGCAGGAGAGATACGTAGAGAAAAAGCAGGACACTGTCCTACTGTACAGAAAGTGAACAATATTCAAGAAGGCAGAAGTGGAGAGCTCTAAACTGAACAAATTTCTCATTAAGTTCAGTCTGGAGCAGCCAAATAGCCAGATGAGCCCTGCAAAAACTGGTCCTGAATCTTTACATTTGGCACAATGCCTTTAACACGGCTGGTAACGCAACAGGTTTATGCAGGGCTGGATTTGGCTTCTCTCACAGCACAGCATTGTGCCACAAGCCATTGTCTCAAATTCTGGATCAATTGGTCCTTCTAGTGATTCTGACATATCCCAGAAAGCCTTCCTTCTCTTCATGCTTTTATAGGATAGAAAATATATATGCATGTTGTACATACACATCTGCAACGTTAGGCACATACATGTAAATCCCTGCCTTACCAATCTGTACAAATATTGAAGAAGGCACGGCCTGCTATGCAATATTTGCTTTTCACAAGGAAGCAGCTAGATGTAGTTTTATTATTTTATTTTTGATTGTAAATAAAAGCCCGCAAATTATATATATATACCCTTAAGGTAAACAACAAATGAAAGATTGTGATGAAAGCAGCAGTTGATTCTTCTTCTAGTCTACTTAATTGAAAGCTCAGACATGCCTAATAGTTTGTATAAAACACTAATGCAGATGATTTCCTCTACTTTGATGAGTTACAAATCCTTCCAGAAGAAATTACTGGTTAACACAGACTCTATTATCAATTTGGTTTTCCAGTCATGTTTCAGTCTTGTGAAGATTTAACATCCTTGAATAGCTTTGTTTTGCAAGGCTCAGACCTTTGACATCAGCTCTACTGTCTGACTCACATACATATATAAACTGCTGACTACAAGAGAGGTAGAAGATTTGTATGGCCTTGGATTTGAGTAATTTAATTCTAAAGTTTTTGATATATGAAAGGAACAGCTGGGAAATAGTGTTTTGCATATTACTGTCTCTCTACAATAAGAGGCACCTCCATACAGTTATGCTCTACCGCTGCAATTTTACACAATCTCAGAGATTGCGTAATCTCAGAGATTTGTAATCTCAGAGTTTGCACCATACACACCTCCTCCAGCTACATGGGGTGTTCATGCCAGCACTTAAACAACTGCAGCAGCAAAATGAAGAGAGAAACACACAGAAGTTGCTGAAAAAACTGTTTTCTTGCATGTGAAATGAGCTCCCTCGACTCTGCTGTTTATATTTTTCTTTAATGAAAGAAGACAAAAGAGCAGATCAAGAAATTAGAAGATGAACACTTGAGCTGAAAAATAACTGTTTAAAAAATAAACCCAGCTGAAGGTTTGAAAATTAGGAATGTTACCAAACCCAAGACTATTAGCCAATATTTCTGTTGGGTGACTAACAATTTTGAATTCCTCACTTTTCAGATTCCACATGCAGCATTCCTGAGCATTCAGCTTCAGACGTCTGGAAATATGATCTCTCTTTCATCAACTTGCTTGAGAACTCAGAATTGCTACTTGCTTTTCAGAAGCATTATTCTTTGTGAAGGTACCCCACAGAAGGTAAATATTTGTCTTTTCATTCTCTTTTTATGCTTCCATGATTATTTAGACACAGGATGCCAATCCACTCTATCAGATGGGCTCTTCAGTCGCAGTTTAGCATAGGAGTATGCTTTAGAATGGAATTAACTGAGAGATTAGTCAAGTAAAGTTATGAGTAACTTCATTTATGAAGTTTTCCCCTGTGTTACAGGTGGGCAGCAGATTAGACTCAAAAATTAGAGTTAGTCCTTGTTTCAGTTTCGGTTACCCAAGTGTGTCTGCTGTCAGGGAAATTCATGTTTTAGCTGAATCCATTATTAGATTCCAAAATATGTTCACTGCACAGAAACCAGCCCATCTCCTTCTGCCACTTCAGTTCTGACAGATGTTCAAAACCCCCTGAAGACTATGCTTGTGGAGAGAGATTACATGTGAATAAAACCTATGGTAAAATTCTAGCTTCATAAAAATAAACAGAAAATGTCCCATAGCCAGCCACGGAACTAAGACATCACACTAAGTGGCTTTGTACAGAGTGCTTCTCTTTCTCAAAATAGCATTTATGCATGGAAGCTTCCACAGTAAAACTAATTTATAATCTGGTCAGGATCTCTGTATGGGTGTGCACATTCATATGTCTGCCATGAAAATTTTCTACCAGCCAATCAGCCCTCCAGAGCAGACTGGGAGCTGGCAGAGTAGCTAATTACTCTCACTAAGGGAAATCTGCTGGCTTGATTAATGCTTGTTTACCAATTGTTGCTGTTACTTCAGCTGTAATCTCAGAAAAGGGTTTGCTGAGGATGACTCTGCTGGAACTTTGTATTTCAGTTTTGCTATGCTACAAGCCTTGTCTCATTCTTCATTCCCTGAGGCAGTTCCCTGGACTTCCACAAATGGTAGACATAGTCATGGGAATGTAGTAATTAAAATAGTGTCTGTGCAGCACCACCCTCTTTCATAACACTATTCATCTGTAGATCTAAAACTGCATTTGGAAGGAGGCATCACTATCACTGTTAAACAAATTGGATCTGGACGTTGAGGTTAGCCCCAAAGCTTCCACCTCAGTTAAGATCTTTCACTGGGATAAATAAGGACTAGCTTAATTAACAACACTTCTGGTAAAGAATATCCCATCCAGTTTGCTGCTCTGAGACCTATCAGCTTCTAAATGGCATCTTGTCTTTCTAAAATGAAGGAGCTATTACGGTCTTCTGAAGAATTTCAAGTGTACTTTAAATGACAGAAGTGTTTGTCCACCTGCACCATCCCTCTTACTGCACTAATTCACACTGCTGAGGAGACTGACTTGTAGCTCCTTAGGATATTCACACTGTGTGAAAATGCATCCCGTCTTACTTTTCTGGGAGTAGTGCACCTCAGTTCTCCCTGTGAGATCACTTTAGGGGCAGGAGACAGAGCTGAGCTGAGCCTGCTAAGCCTTTTTGTCTTATACTGGTTGGCCAGGGCTCCCACCAGGCTCTGGTGAAGTTATAGATAACCAGATCACTCTCAATTTCTGTGGGAAGGAGGCCACCAAGAAAGGCTGGGAGAGGAGCAACTTCTGGGACTCAGAATCCCCCAAGTCCCCATAAAAGCAGTGCATAAGGATATTTCACAGCCTGTGCAGTTGGCTCTGGCTTGTCTTCTTTGTAATGCCAGTGCTTATCTTTAGCATCTATATATTAAATTACGCCTGTGCGTTTCAGCATTTAAGACTGGCCATACCAAAGGAGCACAAAACTTCACCTGGTTCACTCTAATTTCCAGAAGCAACTTGCAGCAGATGGGTTGGGGGTGTGTATGGGACCAAAGCAAAGACAGCAGTATCTCCTGTGGCACTCCCCCAGAATTGCCTCCAGCAATCACTGGGTCAAGGGCTCCCCATCCCCAAAGTGGTATGCCTGCACTTGCACATGTGTACAAATTAACAGGGCCTTGTGCATGAAGTGCTCCCACTGCTGCCACCATCCTTCTACCAGAACATGACCCAGTGTGATCAGCAGCAGAGTCTGCAGACACTTGCTTATATCCTGCCTGCTCAGAATGAAACAAAGAACAGGGACCAAAGCATGCATTCAAACAGGCTCTCTGATGCTCAGGTCTGGATTTGTAGCCAAATTTTTTTTCCTGGAACTGGCCATGTTATGATTCAGTGTTCTGATTTGGTCTAAAGCTATGATTTATATCTGACCCTGAGCCCAGAGCCTGCCTGAATAGGATCTGTTGTTCTCCTTAGAGGCTATTTCAGATAGCAGTGCTCCAAAGGAGTAGCTTTGTGCCTTTTGAAGCAGCTCTCCCTCCATTTTCATCCCAAATAAACACAGAAACAGTCAAGTGAAAGGCTCTTTCAAACTCAACTCAGACTGAAGATGGAGCTCAATATTCGTGCACTTCTGCTGTATTTTGCACAAGTTTGCAATATACAGGTGTTAGACATTCAAACACCCAAGAAGCTGGCAAACTCTACCATGCCTCCAAGCACCACAGTAGGAAAGAGAAAGGGGGTAGAAGGCTGGCAAGAGCACAACAGGGTTTGATTCAGCACCAGCCTCCTCACAGGCCAGCGGTGCAGCTCATACACATCTTCAGGAATCAAAATACATCACTTATAATAGTGTTTATAATAGTCTATCACTATTCCAGAGACGTTTCACAGATTTTACCTGTGTGTATTGTTGGATAGCAAAGCCTGGGACACAGAGCAAGATCCAGCCCCACAGACCAGTCCCAGTGCATGTGGTGTATGTGCTGCTGCCCACAAAGCACTGATTAAAGGAGCTGGGTGCCCCCATCAGCTTTGAGAAGGGCAAGTATTTCTCTTTAGTGAATGAATTATGAATGTGATCTTTTCAATGAGAAAATTACTGTTACCTTAGTTTCTGTCCCCTTCTCATCTGTTGACATGCAGGCATTCTGGAAACAGTTCCTCTCGCAATGACACAAGAGTAGTTTATTTGCTTAAACTGATGTTTTAGTTTTAAAACCAGTTATTTCTATTGTCATTCCTTATCAATCCAAACAAATAAGTAAAATAAAATTAGTGCTCTGAGGGCCTAAATGATATTTCTTTGTTAACACAGCAAAAAAGAATGTTTGGCAAGGCCTCAGGCAAATGATTAAATTCTTTATCTGTCACACCAAGGAAAGGCTGCTCCTCTTGGTAATAAGGCTATATTTGTTGTCCCTGAAGGAGAAGGTGAAAAATAAATTAATGACTAGAAGCCATAAAATTTTAATGGTTGCATGGTCTATTTCAGGACAAAACATAGCTCCTTTGGGTTTGGTAATACATGTGCCTAAAGTGTCAATAGCCATATTTATCACAGAAATTTGAGAAAATTATTAATTCCTGCACTTAAACCAGTAACATTTCCCTGGGAAACATGGATGCTGACAAAAATCTACAAAAGCGAGTGCTGTTAACATAATTCTCCTTTTCATCCTTATATGTTTTTCTCCATCAAAACTATTATATTAGGGTTTCCTACATATGAGTTATTTTTAAAATAGTCCCTTTTTAAAGTTTTATTTTAAAATTAGTCCCCAACTGAAGATGTTAGAAACTCATAGTGGAAATGTCCTGGAGACAATGTTGGCATGAGCAGAAAGATGATTTATCATAGATTGCCATGAAAAATTCAGATTGTCTATCAAAAAGTACTACCTTGGAGAAGAAAGTGTTTTTGATAGAATTGAAGCAGTGCAATCACAGTTGGGGTAAATCACAGTTCTTTATAACTTTTATTCCCTTGGCATAGGTCATATTAGCAGAAGTGAATGTGAATAATTTCAATTTCTTGTGCAGTAGTATAGGAAACATCAGGATTTAGAATTTGTATTTTATGCTAGAATAATTCATGGGCAGGGGGAAAAAAACCACACTGAAGCATATTTATTTGTGATAATGGTAAATAAAAGAATGGAAAAAAAATTGAAGATGGGCATCATGGTGGCAAAAGACTTAAGCTACAAGTGGGGAAGAAGCAGTGTTGTTGGAGAAGGGATCCTTCCAAAAGCTTCACTGATTGTGCTTGAGGCTGATACAGGGTTTAGGGAATGAATCTTTACTTAAAGAGAGAAATATGTGTCAATGAGCCAAACTACGAGTTTTTGTCTTCATGTTCTGCCAGAGTCATGATTAAAGAAGTCAGAGTATTGCGTTTCTCTATTTTGGTTGTAGTATTAGTCTTACACTTTTCATAATTGGAAAAAAAAATAAAAATAAAAAGCTTGCTAGTCAATTCCCTTTACTTTTAACTTCTCTGAGTCATTGTTTGGTTTCAGGAGACCACGCTGTGGGTTTTATCCCAACCACAGCACCAAGCTGCAGGCAGAGCAATGCATGGAGCAGGTCTTGTCACAGTCTGCCTCTGCAAGCCCACTCCTGTTTCCTCTGTTTTGCACTGCCACAGAAATCAGTCTGCTGGTTTAATGGCATCCCTGGACAACACTTGCTAATATTTCAGAAACTAGAAAGCAAAATCTAATAAACCTATAGAATATCTGACAAGCAAAAAACCCAAAACAACCAAGAGGCAGGGGAAGCACAAGACATTTTTGCAGTTCAGAGGTGGGGTCAAGTGTGAGAGCGATGTGGAGGAAATCGTGGAGTATTACGTTGGCAGTAGCAAAGCCCTTGGCTGCCTTTTTGCTGGATGAATTCCTAAATCCACTCATCTGTTTTGCAAAAGACAAGGCAATACTTCTAGAGTTAATCATAACCAATTTATGTTTCCAAAAGTGTCAAAATGTGATATATAGAGAGTATTTTCTTGACTAGCTTATCCTGTTGAATACAATGGCTTATTATTACTGTTTTCATTACAGTGTGAATATTGCCTTATGTGAATGGAATGAATAACACCTTCCCTATTGAATTAAGCTGTTCAAGATTGCATTTGTACTTGTTGAAGCCATCACTTTTCTGTCCCAGGTTATCATGCCTACACCTCAGCTCAGAGGAAAAGGTCAATAGATTCCTAAGAGATGGTTGCTTAATTGTGAATTAATCCACCTGCTGGGGATGCTAACTAAATGTAGTGTCTGGCATCTTCACTGTGACAGCAAGCTTGTCATTGCCTCCACAGCTGCACCAGCTGGTAGCACCAGTCCCAGAATTTTGGTATCTGCTCAGATGGCATACAATCTTTAAAATAGTGTATAATGTGAAGAAATTATTTATGAGGACTTATAATTAAAAAAGTTATCTAAGCTGCCTGAAAGGGATCTATCAAAACTATCTGCACACTAAGCTTGCAACATATAAATGAAGTACCATTTGCATATTGCCTGTAAGATTTCAAAGCAGGTGCACCCATTCTGCAGCATTAATCTGGTCTCTTGTGACATATTTAGAAGCAGAATTCTCAGGTAAGGGTAAGATACTTCAACACATGCCAGAGTTTCACAGTATTGCTCCTTACCCTCTTTGCAGACACGCTTTGTAGCTGCTCTCTGGGAAAGTTGGCTAGCAAACTTTCTGGTGGTCTGGACTGTAACATGAACACAGCTACCCAGTCTCTGGCAAGTGGTTGTCTCTGACTCTTAATAAACCAACCATGTGCTGTGGAGCTGGAAACAATTGTTGTCTGTAACATTTTTATGAGCAGATTAAAAAAAAATCATCACTTGGCAGCGTAGGAAAAGCTATACTTTAGAGCAGGAAGACAAGCTGTAAAGAATTGGATGCTTATAGCCAAACTATTCCAGGGAGAGGCTGTGAAGACTCCATCCTTGGAAATAACCAAAGCACAATCCAAAACCACCTTGCTCTAGCTGAGCATGCTTAAGCAAAGGGTTTGGATTTGACAATCTCCAGAGGTCCCATCTAACCTCAACTACTCTCTGAAAAACCAAAGAGGTACTAAAAAAACAAGAGCGCATTAATCATCCTAAAATATATTATTATATCATAGGGTTAAAGAACTATAGCACCATTTTCTTGTATAGGAAAATACAGACAAGCTGCTTGAGGAACAGCAAAGAGACTGAAAAGACACACATATTTTAAGAAGTCCTTTAAAATAGTAAGGACAGTGTCTTCCAAAACCTTAAAAACACAGTGTTTATTAGCTCATACTTCAGCCTAATTTCACTCCCTTGCAAAATTATTTGTGCTCTTCCACACTCCAGCAGTTTGCAAAGCACAGTCCACCTCCTGCTTCTTTCACCTGCAGGCCAAATTGTAGGATGTACAAATGTACACATGCAAATTTGCTCATGTCCATGACAGATTCTCACTTCAGGAACTCACCAGATCCCCTCTCCAGGTAGAGACAGCTCAGCTAGACAATCTAACACTTTCCACAGCTATTTCTTCTATAGGATGGCTTGAAAGTGACCCACACTGCTCCCTCAGGCTTTCCTTGCAGGGGTCTGGCACACAGGCTTCCTCCACACTGGCTTGATTTCATTCTTTCAAGTCCCGACAAAATCACCCCTGAAGTGGTGCAGATCTGGACAGCTTTTAAACTTCAAAGGTTATAATACAATTTGCAGACTTTTGCACACTACCAGCTCCCAGGGCAGACCCTGGAAATCATGCTGAAAACCCTGGGAATCAGTGATGAGAGCATTTCAATTTAAACAGAATATATTATTAACCACATTGTTCTGTGTCACTGGAGACATAACAGTTTTGTCCCTCCATTTTGTCTCTCAGTTTCTTATCTTCTTAATGTATGTATATCCCAAAGCCTTGCATTAAAACAAAATAATTTGTTTGTCTTTTGAAAAGGAACTTCCAATGCATGTCTGATAAAGCCATCAAAAGCCTCTGTTATTATGTGCTATAATGGTCCACAGGAGTGTTTGATTAGAGCATTTCCCTTGTCACGCTGACAAGCTATGAGATACTATCTGCCTCCAGAGGCTAAAAGGAAGACTTGAGGGATAAAAAGGTCTGTTGCTATTACATGCATAATCTTGTGACTGAAAATGCCACCTGGGATTAAGAGAGCTCTTCAGATGCATGGAGTGAGATATTATATGTAAATTAGTTTTGTTTACCAACACTGCTGTGTTGTAATTATTTTATACAGCTACACTTAAACTTTAGAATGAACCAGGGAATACTCCAACTGTGATTTGATTGCTTTCTCGTTTGTATCAAATGTTGTTTTCTTTATAATGGGAAGAAAGAACTGATGTTGATAACGAGGTAAAGACACTTTTAACACAGGAAGCACAGTAGTGATATTAAACCTTAACATTACATCAAAACTCCAGGCCTTGACATCCTCTGAGGCTACTTACCCACCTCCAATGCCATGGTCAGTAGGACAGCTTCTCCCTGGAGCCCAAGCAGTCCAGGTCCACTCCGGAATAAAGAAACTGCTCCTGCTCTCTGCTAAACTTTGTCTGTGCCATGTAATGTATTTTTACAGCTTTTGCACTAGGAAAAAATAGAAACATTATAACTCTGTGGTGCCATGTAGAAATATTGCTGAATACACCTGGTTAGATGCATATAAGGAGAAAAAAATGAAAAGGAGAAATTATGGTCCTGTGGGTGCTAGGACACATGATCTTGGTGTGCTTCTTCACTTAATTGTGTCAACAGTGATGTAATCACTGTCAATCTTAGACAATACACCCCAAATATATATATATATATATATATATATATATATACACCTATTTATATGATAGATGTACTGCTCTAAGAAATTGCTGCTTTTCTTAGTGGTAGAACAGTTGTTATGGTGACTCCTTTCCTCATTTAATACAGGAAGCAAAGCAGCAAAATAAAAATCATTCCATTTATGGAATTTATAAGAAACCCACTCTGAAGCTGTAACTCTAGAAAGAAATCTTTTGGAGTATTTAATCTTTATTTTATAGCATTTGACCTTTCATTTTGGAGCTTGTAATTTTGTGAAAAGATTAATTAATAGGAAATAAATGGAGGAAATGCATTTTTCTATGTTATACACTGTAACATTTGCTCATTTATAATATTTATACAGTATTGTGGTCACTGAATGCACAAATACATTTTGCAGGTTAGGTACCTACAGAGTAAAGGTTACATAGGGCTGTATTTGGAAGACCTCATTAGGAAATAAGATGGATGACTTTTTTCTCCTTGATGATTCAATTTTTAACAACATTTTGTAGTTCGTTCTTTGGGTCTTAACGACAGTCATAGTACTATTATGCTAAACAACATTTCTGTAATTTCTTGATGGTTCTTTTATATTTCATATGATTTAAGCAGAAGAATATCCAATAGGCCTCTTTTTTTCAGTTTCTGCTTAGCTCAGAGTTGTTTCTAAAGCTAATTTGGAGATTAAATACTCCATGACCATAAAAATTACTTAACATTTTATGCCAGCTCATAATTTTGAACATAGTTACTCCAAGCTACCTGATAAGCATTGGATTTCTACTTTATAACTAAGAAGCTGAGGCAATCAGGTGTGCAGGTTGAACCCAGATCAAGGTTATGTCCACAGCCAGTGCAGATGTGATTTTGCAAAAGCTCACTCTATCTACAAGAATTTGAGCATGTCTTATGCTGGTCAAAGTTTCCAGGTGGACATCAAGGAAAAGCAGCTCTGTAAAGTGCTTGATCCCTATCCAGTGGAGATAATGATCCTTTCAAGGTATCTTCTGCAGTGCTAAAGAAAAATTTGCACTTCCATAGAGCAGATATACAGAAAGCAGAACATGGGCTGAACCAGTCATTGTCAGGAAGGGAGAGCAGAAGCTGATCAACAAGAGGGCTCTGGGAAATTATCAACCACAAATATTTAGAACATGAAAAAAGGAATACAGGAAAAAGTTAAAATATCTTAAGTACATACATGTCAGGATGCAGCTGGGGAAGTGCTCAGAGAACAGCTGAGGGAATGCCAACTGGCAAAAGTGAAACTGGTCACAGGAAATACACAATCTAATAACATTTTTTATTTGAAAACACTAAAAGGTATCTGTGGTGAAGCGTTGCATTTGAATTACTGTGATAGGATGATTTCCCCAAGCGCAGTGTTATCATTCTATCAGCTTCCTATTGGAAAGTAGCAGCATCACAATGGATGACAATTCTGAAGTTTATTAGAACTAGACTACCATTGTAACTTTTAAATGAGTAATTTATCAACCTTACGAGACCTGATTTTTATTAACCTGCAGCTGAAGATTAATTAATTCCTAGTCTAGAAGCCAGCAGCCACAGAGCATCCCCTTATCAGCAGCAAGTCACTTGCCTGGCAAGCAGGTCCCATGCCCCAGCAGGTTTACATCTGAGAGCACAGTAGAGCTACCTGCAGGACTTGGACTGCAGAGGGGTACCAAGGTGCCCACAGTGCTGGTGATGCCAGCCCAATGCATCTATTTGGGGGCCAATTTGAACTGACATTCCTACATCCTATAAACTTCTGTCACTTCCAGGCAGCGCTTCTGCTTCTCCCAGGTGCTTGTCTTTTTCACTCCTAAAGTCTCACAGCTTAATGAAACGTTTGGAAACCAGGTTACACCAAGGAGCAACATCCTTTGCATGGAACTCCTGAACTCTAGTGCTTGCAAGAGCAAGAGCACAGCTTACACAGGTTTGCAGAGGCCAAGCAGAGGGAAGAGCTAAAGCCAGACAAACCACAAGTCAGACTAAGAGGATCCTCTTTGCATCAAACTGATGATTGTCCAGCTTTGATTCAAAATGCAACCAAAAGGCCTGCTGGGATTTTTTTTTAAGACTAACAAAAATGTGTCCAGAGAAGGGCAACAAACCTGGAGAATGGTCTAGAGCACAGATCTCATATATGAAGAGCAGCTGAAGGGGCTGGGGTTGTTTAGGCTGGAGAAAAAGAGACTCAAGGGCTACATTATCACCCTCTGCAACTTCCTGAGAGGAGGCTGTAGCCAAGTGGGGGTCAGCCTCTTCTCCCAGGTAATGATGATGCTGCAGGAAATGGCCTCCAGCTGTGCAAGGGGAGGTTTAGATTGTATATTAAGAAAAATTTCTTAACAAAGGAGTGGTCAGACAATGGAACATGCTCCACAGGGAAGTGGTGGAGCTACTGACCCTGGGGATATCTAAAATATGTGGTGATGCAATGCATAGGACATGGCTAAGTGGTGGTCTTGCCAATAATATTTTAATGGATGCACTCAACTATCTTAAAGGTCTTTTCCAATCTAAACAAATCTATGATTCTATTGTATTCTAAATCACGCAATTGTGAATATGGGAAGGCTGATTTTATTCTGCCTTTAATAACTTTGAACATACTTTTTGTAAAGCCCCTCAGCTGATACCTAAATAATCTATAGGGGACAGGTTAAAATAGAGACCTTCAGAAGAAAATATTTTAAAATTCTTCACTTAAGGGCATGCAATTCAATTATTGTTTAACTTTCAAATCACACTCTAGTAATCACTGTTTTGAAAACATTTAACTTTCTTCCATTTACAAAAAATTTTATCTATTAGGAATTTTGGGAAGCAGCAAACAAAGATTATGTAGTTCTGCTGTTTGATCATAAAAAGTTGATTTGGCGAAAGAAAAAATGAAAGATTCTTCTGTAACAAAAAGAAATTAATCCTGCTGTATGCCCATTCCATCCACTCCGTTCACTATCAATCATTCTGGCAAAACATCCAATCTATGAGTCTGCAGGAACAAAGAAATAAACCCATAACCCACCATGAGATAAGGAGCACACAAGCATATTCTTAATATGGACACCATGAAAAAAAAATCAGCTGCTTTTTGGTTTTGATGTGATTGTGTAATCCCCAGGAAGATGCAGCAGAGACTACTCACAATGCAGAAGAATACGAGACTTTAAAAATCATCTGACTGATATAAGTAGGTTTTTTTAAAATAATTTTAATAATTGCTGTTGGAACAGACTACTCAAAATGGGTGCTATAATTTCAAATAACTCCATCAGTAAAAGCCAAAAAGAATAGCTTATAATGCAAATACTACCAGCCATGCAACTGGACTAGATGGGTATCCCAGTAGTATTAATAAAGGGATGGTAAAGTATTATTAATAAAGGGATAACAAGGACTTTGAAGGCAAAGCAGAAAAAACCACCAAGCTATGTTCTGGATGAGAAAAACAAAACTTTCTAAGGAAATAAAAGAATACAGAAAATTTCTTTCAGTGTTTACTACAGTGGCAAACTAGGCAAGCAGTTTTGCAGGACTTACCTGTGCTAAAGAAAAAGGAACCCTCAAGAGTCTGCATTCCACTTTGTGGAAACAAAAAGACAAAATTTTAAAAGAGCACATCTAGAACTCACTGCATCACAAAAACATGTTCCAACACATTGCCATACTAGTTGTACGTCAAACCAGGGGAAAATGAAATTCAAACTTCCTTCTTTCCTTCTGTGTTGCTGCCAAGGGACAAAAATATACCATAGGATAAAGGTTCTCTGCCAGCCCCAGACAGTTACAACATAACATACAATTAACTTTCACAGCTGATCACAGGCTTTGTCAGAAGCCTGGGGAAAACAAAAAAATGCTGTGTGTTGAACTTGATTGTGAATGTATTTATTAAACGTATCTCATTAAATCCATCTGAGTTACACTTGCTGCTGGCTGGGTTAGCTGGCTGATGGTGTGCTTACAGGACCACATGGGAACAGTACAACATGATCTACCTCATCAATAAAACCCCTTAACTTCCATGGTCTAAATTGCTTTTGTTGCTACACTATATGCAGACACAGCAAGATCACTGAAATTGTGCTTTTTTCCTAACTTTGGCTTCAATCTTCCCCACAATTGCACACAGTCACAATTCACCAAGGAGATTTAGTGTCCTACAATATTTGGACCCCACCTGTTAACTCTCTATGGCCACAGCTATTGTTGTATTGCATGCACCTATACACATGGGTGTCAAAAACTCTATTATTGTGACAGTTGTCCCTTTTTGACCCAGAGAAACATGGAGGCAAAGGGAGGTTCTCACATACTGCTAAGAAAAACTAGCACAGAGGTTTTTTAACTATCAGACTGTAACCTAATGATTTTAAGTCATTTGACAGAAGACTTTCTCCCCTTGTAGAATTTGCATGAATGCTTGAGAGATTTGCCAAATGCCTCAGGGCTTTATGGACCACTCTTTTGTCTGATCTCAAAATAAAATGGTACTTTTTTGCACCATACTAAAGTAGTATTTGGCTATCAGGCTGGGACCAGTCTGGCATGTATGTTGGACTTGAAGCATTTGGACTTATTTGAATTCATCCAAATTGGTGTGATTTCCACAGAGAGGCCCAAACCCAAGTATTTTAAGGGAGGATCACCTAATATTAATTTGGTTTCTGATTACTACAATTATAAACCTAGTCTAGCAGAATTGGTAGCTCTTCAGAATAGTATATTTCTTCCAGCTACATGGATCTGTTTATTTTAATTAAAATGAACAGTCCTGATCTTTATCAAGTTCTACCATAAGATAAGGTGGGAAATACTGGATGAGGTGAACCAAACCAAATTTAATAATTTCAGTTGTATTCTTATCACTAATTCCAAACGAACCCCTGGCTGGTATACTGGCCTTAGTGAAATTAATGGAATGGTATTTTTTCTAGATGTGTCCAGAGACAGATTGATATTTCATGTATATTTGAGCCATGTATGTTTTTATTTGTAATTCACAGTATGATGCTAGTAAGGAACAACAGCCTTCCTGACTGTATTTTAACATATGCATATTCCTATGGGAAGGCTGTGAATCTAATGGATAAAACATGTATTTCACCACAATTCATCTTTAGCTTTTCTCAAGGTTCACTTGTTTTCCCTATTTCCTATTACTAGGAAACGTTAGATCAGTTCTTAATTGTATTTAATCCTAGTTCTTTTCTAAAGCAGATCTTCATGGAAGCCAGTGTGAAAAAAATAAACACAATTATCTGATAATTGTGACCCATAGATTAGCTTTGTTAGGAAAAAGAAGCTATCCCAGTGTCTGTATATCCATCCATTTAATCATGAGCACTACAAAATTTCTTTCAAAAACTGTCTGGCATTACAGAAGTGGTAGCCTATTTGCTAAGCATCTACCTCTGTTTCTACATCTGTTTGCACTTTCAAAAAAGTTCAGCCTAAGAGCTGGGCAATGGAGACAGTATTAAACCATTTAAATGGCCAGCAAAGGAAAAAAAAAAGCTGTTCCAAATTTTACTGTAGATATTGTATGTAACACCAGCCTCCCTTAAAAATATACATTTATAGGTCACAAAAAATGAACTCATAATAGACCTGTCTTCTAGAAAGAGAAATGACACTGAGGAGCATCCACAGGCACGGGAACTGGAATCATATTTACTCCCAAGCACTATGAGGGTCTCTGGAATGTATTTGGCATTGCCTGATTTGCACTTTTTCTCCCAGCTCCAGGCATCGTGTGGGAGATAGGATAAGGCAAAGACCAATCCCAACAAGCAGCTTGCCTATTTTACCAGATAGTAGAGTATTACATGGGATATTTGGTTCCAGCTGTCACCACTACCATGGAAGGGGTCCAGAGAATTTTACTTTATTACTGCAAGAAAATATCCTTAAGGAACCCGTGTTCATTGAATGGAACAAAGTTAGTTTTGCTCTTAGGCTCTTTGCACATGAGAGAAGCCTTTAGTTTACACTTCAGTATTTATACCAAAAAAAACACTATTTCACTGCAGTGTGTTTGACTTAGGTGGAGAGAGATAATCCTTCCATAGCCTTGAGTCTTCAGTGAAAGCATCTACTTATCTACTTTTTTGGCATGTTTCATCTCTGTGCAAACCCCTGGTAGAGGAGACAAGTTTTTTTTCTCTTTTGATTAGGAAGCTGTGTTAGATATAAAAGCTAACTTGACGCATCATTGTTGCCATGACTTTAAAAACCCATGAAACAAAACAGCCTGGCCGATTGTAACTTGCTGATTCATAGACAACAAGGCCATAGGAACCATAAGGTTCACCACAGTGTTCATGAACTACAGGCTTCTGTCAGGATCCTATTACCTTGCAAAAGCCTCATCTTTAGTCTTCTGAAACTGGATATTCAGTCATGTAGAAAATCAGCTTTTCTTCATGCCCATTTGCAATTTATATAATTTAGGGAAAGCTCATTTCTGCATTCCAACAAATACATTTTATGGTTCAATTTCTAAGTTCTATTGTCAAAAAGATGTTCCTGCATGTGGAAAGGAATAAACTCAGGCACTTCTAGGATGCCTGGCTGTACCTGGAGTACCCAGCTCATGTACTGAGAGCTAGCTGGGCTGTACAGATAGTTAACTGCTTTCTGCCTACAGTGACATATAGCTCTGAACTTCCAGGTCCTGGACCTGAGGACTGCTCTAATTTCACTTAGCATTTTGCTTGTAATTTTCTCTCCCTAGTGAAAGACATTCAGAAAGGAAACTATTCATTGTTTTCAGTGGCTGCTTCCTTCCCCAAAACTGCTTTTTCCCCATGTGGCATCTTCTCTGACCTGTAAGCTTTGTCTATCCTAAATTAAGCTGCTCAATGCTTCTTTTCTTCTTCTGTCATCAGAACACTTACCTCTGCCTGGAATAGGAGATTTCAGATAAAAGCTGCCATGTGCTCCCAGATCATATTAATTATTCACCACAATAAGTGCTTTTAAAAAGAGAGGGAGAAAAAAACATATTCTATACACTTAAAAAAAATTGTATTCTAGAGGCATATATCTTTCCTCAGAACAGATCTTAGCCAGATTTTTAATTCTAAGAACCTCTGCCTTCCAAAGAGCAGGATAAGCTCTGCAAAGATAAATTAGCTCCTAAGGAAGTCTGAGAGAGTATAGGAGTGTCCCTCTGAGATCACAGTGAAGGTAAAAAGGAACTTGTAATAGCACCATGTCCTAATGGAGTCCTTCTGCCACGCAGGAATAACTCCACAGGAAATATTATAGAACACTCAGGAAAGATCTCATGTGGTCTGAAAATGAACTTCCTCACATGATATCAGAGTGTGTTCCTATTGCCTTCACTGCAGCACTACCCACTTTCAGTAAATTTAAACCCAGCCTAAGCAGAGAAAGTATTTTTTAAAAAAGCTAAACCCTTTCCCCCAAATCTCCAAACCAACACCAAGTATTTATAATACTGCTGCAGACCTTGGCAACAGAGAAATTCTAGAAGTTGTGTGGAAGGAATGCTCTGTGACTTCATGCTAACCAGAGTTTTGTATTAGTTTTGCCTGCTGAATGTAATTCATCAGACAACATCACTCAGAAATGCTTGCTTTGAGTTGTGGTTACTATGCAAGTCCTCTCTCCTTTCCAGAAGAGCAAGCAGTCAGCTAAACCTTGGAAAAGCTTTTCCTTTTTTGAATAATGCATGTCCATAGGTCCTCACACACAAAAGAATGCCAAAGTGTAATTTAATGATACACAACCTCTAGCAGTGGCATAAAGCTACTTCAAGGGTGAAAGACTACTGGTAGTTCATGTGGTACTGCACAGATGCAGTATTTGGAGAAAGAGAATTTGTGGCTGAGAACAGAAAGGTAAATCTTCATATATTAGAGAGGAGATTTTTTAATGTCAATGCTGCTCTGACAGAAACACAGCATTTGGAGTCTGGTCTTGAATATTCAGCAAGCTGAAGGGAATTCAATTTATTCAATGCAGTAAGGAGAAGTGAAAACTCAGTTTATCATGTAGTTTTAGCAACTGATGCTGGAAATTCTGCCAGCTGTGATATTTTAATTTTCACTGGAAAACTTGAAAATGCCACCGCCCAATCTAAGCGCTATCACCACTGAAGTAATGCTGAACACTTCCTTTGAGTGGTCTTCCACGATGCTGTGAACTGTCTGAGAAGACACAAAGGAAATTTTATGCATCACCACAGATAGATTGTTACATTTTGCCAATTATGTTTTTTCAGCCATCAGAGCAGTGCCTTGACACATCACCCTCTGTCCTCAACTTCCTTCCAAAAACCTCATCAAGGACCTTTGTGGAAGGGAATCTGTGAAAGCTGCTAGGATTCTGAAGGCATATCTGGGTCCCACATTCTGTATATAAGTCACCCTTCAGGCTGCTGTAACCTTCCTGACCAGTGGAGCCATAATACTGCTACCAACACAACATCCTTCACAGCGAGCCTGGTGGCCTCCTTCCTTGCCATATGGGACAGGACATTCAGCTTTGGAGCTAGAGGTGGGATAATAAAGTCAGGGAGATCTGCAATGAGCAAGAGGGGTGATAAAAAGAAATATTACTTCTCAGAAACACCTATGAGCAGGTAGAACACATGACTGGGAGTTTGGAGCAGGAGGAGGTGTAGAAGTCTATGAAACTGCATGGGGAGATTTCCTGTGGGATGAGCTGGGCTGGGACTGGCCATCTGGGTTTGTGTCTGCTGTGGGGTGACCCAACAGGCATAGCCTCCTCACCCTTTGTCTGACAGAAATGCCTCTCTAAGTGAACCTACCTCACTCTTCACTCAGTGTGACCAGTCCTTCCAAGGCACTTTCAGGACCCTGTAAATGCCCATTACATCCCATAATTAATGATGGGATATTTGGAAGAAGAAAAGGTAATATAAAACTGGGACTTCCTTTTCAGTCTGAAATTATTCTTGTGATTCAATTCTCACTTATTTTGTATATTTAGTAATGACATTGCAGTCCTTGGCCAACTCCAGTGCAGGGCAGTGGTGAAAGCAAAATAAAGAGGCAGAGGAAAAAGAAAAAGCACTTCAAGCTGGTGTTACATTATTTAAACATCAAAAATCAATATACAACTCATCGTGTTCTTGAGAAAAAAATATTCTTTGATTAATATTTAATGTATTCATAAAATAATATATATCATAGTATCAACAACTATCAACAATAAACCTGACAGCATGGGAGTACTAGGAAATGAAAAGGCACCATAAATGAATGAAGGGAAAGCATCCCCTAAGAGCAAATATACAGCTTGTGCTATCTCTTGCATCAAGACATTCTGTTTCAGAGATCAAATGAAGAGTTACAGGGTAATTTTAGATGGCTAAAGCAAAAATAAAATCTTACTGAGAGTAAAGAGCCATAGAATGCTTTGGCCTTCTATCTAGTGAAACCTTTAAAACGAAACCATTTTTTCCCTCTACAGTGAAGAATATATATCCACATGTGGACATGACTCAACAAGCTGCCTTGAACACATGGAATAAGAGTTTCCAAAAAGAAGTCAGACTAACTCTGGAAGATTCAAGGGCACTGATTTTTAAATGTTGTGCTGGAGAAGTCTAAGCTGAAGTCCATATTCAGGAGAAGGAAACCAGAGACTCATGGCAAAAAGACTGTATTAGAAATACTTTGCTTTGATGACCTCTATGTAACATGAGAGACATTCACATCCCCTGAAACACAGCTGAGCTGCTGTCAGCTTCACCCTTTCAAAAGCAATACAGTAATATCAACAGCCTGGTGTTCTGTGTCAAGCTCTTCTGAGAGGCTCTCAGACTGATGACTTCATGTGAATTTATCAAATTTTGGAGCCTGCTCCAAGCTGGTCTGGAAGAGAGAGCACACAGGAAAAGAGGAAATTCAAGCAGATAATATTCATCTGATCATTTCCCTCAGGATATTTGTGGCTCAGCTTTACATGGGAAAGTTTTCTTTTCAAATTAACTCTTTTATCTATACTTCATACCACAAAACCAGGACCATTTCCCAAGTGTCTCAAAGGCACAGGAGCCAATGTACTTTATGTTTGCCATCCAATCCATTCCCTGACAAAGAATTGAAGTACTGTCTTTCAGCCACACACAGACACATTATGGCAGGAATGAGAATCTAATGTAAAGCTCTTAAATACTGGATTTACTTTCAGCCACAGTAAGTATTTCAGAAAAACTATAGTCAAGATTTCTCATATTTACTGAGGTATGAATTCCTTTAGGTTGACACTGAAATGTGCTTTTAGTGGAGGTTAAACATTGGGCAGGGCTGCATATACTCTTAAGTTGTACTTAGATCACACACTAAGCTTCCAGTCCACCAGATTGCCATTGAATTCCTGCAATGTGGAAGCAAAATACCCTTCCTGACCATCAACACTGCAGACCATTCATAGCATTTTTACTCAGTGTGACTGTCATACTGCTTTGTGCAGCATCCACTCACCTATCTATTCTTTAGTCCCTTGCTCTATTCACCCCACTAGGAACAGATTCTTTCAGAATGTCACATTTTTGAATATATTTTCAAAACAGTAGCAATGTGTGCTGTGCACACCTCGTAGTTGTTAACAACATTTTATGATCATTATTTCAAAAAACAGCTCTTCACAACCCACAATACAGTGCTCTAAGGTTCACAAGTAAGTCACAAAATTTATAGGCAAGAGACTTGCAGGGAAGGGATTGGTTTTGTTTACTTCTTTCAAGGACAGCAATATAGAATTTTTAAATTTGTATGTAGTTGTTTTACTGGAAAATATTTTTTTTTTAAATCTGAATTATAGATTTATACATTATATCAACAAAGCACATACTTTATTTTTTGTGTTCAGGAATAACAAGTAACTTTTACTTATAACTTGAGAATAAAATGTGTATGGTTTCAACTCCTTTTATGTTGTCAGAACAGAGTTTGGGTGTCAGTGTAAAGAAGAATCAGGTACTACAGGAATCCAATTTTCAGAATGCCTGCTTGATTTTTCATAAGAAGTTCTAACAGAATAAAGAAATTAATCACTACCTGAAAGATACTTATTTCCTAATAGCTACTAGGATAGGGAGAGAGCATAAATCCTTTCTTACCCATTTCCCCCAAGTACAAAACCTGAGAATTTGATTGAAACATTAAATATATTCATGTGAGCTAATGGTATGAAAACTGAAATCACTGTAGATGATATGCCAATGTTCACCATTTCAAGTGTCATGCCAGTTATATAGTGCAATTTTTTTCCCACAGTATGCATCAGGAAGTGCACACTAATATTAAAATCATTAATATTTTTAATAGTGACTGAAATCATAACATTTACCAGACACTAATCAGCATGAAATCTATTCACTATGCATCTGTTTACATCATTTGAAGCTAGATAGTAGATATTTGATTCTTTTTGTCAGTCAATAAACATGAGAATTTAAAAATTCTCAGCAAGAAAGCAAGAAGAGAGAAAGGGTGCTTTTCTGGCATCATTTTTTATTGCTAGGGAAACCATTTCCTTTCGCAGCAGGCTACAATACTTATTATATTTCTGGTGTTTATTACATTTGCTCCAATACAGTTCATTTCATTGTGTGGCAGCAGAAAGACTTTAAAGTCTCATCACTAGTAATGGATACATTTAAGAGCACTGCCTGGTAACTGCTCCTGTTTCTCCAAATTTCATTACACAACCTGCATATAATTTTTTTCTGATAGCTGATATTGTTCATAGGTTGAAGTTTTTGACACATCTGTTTACATACCTTTCACTGTCTGAGAACCAAATTATATACCCATTTTTTTACATAATGCATGCAGTGCAGTGAGGAACGGTCTTTATTATTGTTGCTTTCAAGCAACATACACGCGTGTAACATGTCAAGTAGGACATTGCAGTGGGATAAGGTAGGAGATTATAGAAG
Source organism: Sialia sialis (assembly GCA_009812075.1). Classification (NCBI taxonomy): domain Eukaryota; kingdom Metazoa; phylum Chordata; class Aves; order Passeriformes; family Turdidae; genus Sialia; species Sialia sialis. The sequence goes on along the minus strand of VRYO01001463.1, from coordinate 37,182,089 downwards.
CTGGAACAATGCAACTGAACGTCTTTGCTCTGCATGGTCGGGACTATAATATTAAACAAGAGGGCATAGAAGCGAATTAAGAAACCAAAGCTCTGAATGCCAGTATTACTTAATTGCCAGCCTGCTCTGTTTGGGCCTGTTTCAACAAGGTCTCTCCTTGAAAAACCTGCTCTAGAGTAGTAGAATGCTAAGCGCTGTGGATACAAGCAAGTCAGTGCCACTTAGCCTCTTTCATACAGCCATTTACATGCGACTAGCAGTACATCTGCATCACAAAAAAGGAGAGTCTTGCAGAGGTACTCAGAGTCATGAGAACCCAGATGCCTGAGCAGGTCAATGCTGCACTGCTGCCCAGTATTGCAGGGATTATCCCTGCAGGTGGCCAGATGCAGCCCAGATGTGTAGGGTGGCAGGGCTGGCTGCACAGTGAGATAAATTCTGGTCCTAAGGTGACTCATTACAAGTCACTGCTTGTAACCCACAGTGATTGTTGTTGAAGCATGGTAATTTGACAGAGAAAAAGGATCATCTTCTATTGGTTAATTAGTATGGAAATCATGAGGAACCTTTTGCAAAAGCTAGACTTCTCAACAATATCTACTTGACGTTTTGATTCATTTCTACTGCTGATCTTTCTATTCAGTATCTTGAATGTTGCTTAGAAAATCCCATGATATCATCTCCTTTAATCAAGACTTTTTCTTTTTTAGCCTGGAAAAAAGAAAAGGGATAAGACTAGTACTTTTCCCCCCCTCAAAGATTTGACACTTGAACTCTTTGTTAGTCCTACCGTCAATAACTGCATTGATATTTTTGGACATGGCAGGCAACATGATTGTGACTAGCAAGTAGTGATTTAATCATATTGGCTTCCACAAGTGTTTTCTGTCTCCTAATGTTGTTTGCCTACAGAGCTAATGATAACATTTTCTTCAGACAGCTCAGCTGAGTCTGCTCTGTTGCACACAGCCGTGTTCAGTATGTAACCACATGACATATTCTTGGAACTGAGTAGAATAGGCTGTTGTATGGGCTTTTAAGGCTCTGCTACCTTTGATGAATCTCAATACAAAAATCTCCATGAAGAGGCAAAAAAGTCATCCATTCTCTTCCCTCTAGTTTTGTAACATAATAAAATTCACCAAACGTAGCCTTAAGTTTATAAAATAAATTATTGCTAAAATGTCAAGGTTCAGTCCTACCTGCACTCTAACCTCAGTCTGGCAAGATAAATTTGACTTGTATAATAAATAATCATAATATTTGAAAATAAATCCAAGTAATCAGATCCAAAGGGTCACTTACAGCAGCAGGGTTCATTTGGTTCTTCATGAGACAAATTCCTCTGACTTACCACATTTCACAAAGGAAACACTGACAGTACTGCCTGATGAAGCACTTAGAGCTGAAATACTTATGCATTGTATGAACCTAGGGAAAAGTGAGACTGCAGGCATTTCTTCTCCACACATATTTGCATGACCCAACACAACTGTTACATCAACATAAAACATTGTGCGGGGCCCCAAACCCTACCTCAACCCAGCCACAAGAGATGACATGACTGGATCAGCTGAAAGATTTGATTGTACTGTTTTCAAAGCTATACTACTTACAATGTAGGTAGGGTATTTTCTACTTCTACAAAAGTAGCACATATCTCTAGTGGTTGGGTTTTCAAGGGCAGCCAGGAAATCACACCTGCTGCTGAAGGTTTCCAAGACATGAGATCCAAAATCCCGTAATGTTTGGAAAATTCCAGTCACTGTACTTTAACCAGATATATTTATTTCTGAAATGTAGCACAGACAATAGCATGGCCAGGCCTCTAGATGTGGCATTTTTAAAATTTTCCCTCCATCACCTGCCTATTTGCTTCAGCTGCACTAGCTCCCAATGCCCTGGGAATGCAGTCTAGCACCTTGTTATTTAAGTGAGGAGATAAAAAATGTTCCTTTATTTCATTTCTATGCATGGGTATTTTCTCAAAGGAAGAGCCCCACATTCCTATGCAATGTCCTGAGTCCCTTTTAAAAAAACCTTCCCCCATGCAAAAGAATCAATTCATTCCCTTCCCACGGACCTTTGCCAAAAGTTCCACCTTTGGAGTACAGCTGGCCTTAATGGTTTCAAGTGGTCCATTTTGCTTCGGTGGTGTGTGGATGCTGAGGTTTGCCGAGCACTTTCAGAAACCTCTTAACATTGCTGATGGAGCTGTTATAAAAGGAGGACATGGGGCTGTAAAACTGTGGGTTTTTTTTTCCAGGGAAAGCAGATGAGTATATCAACATTTGGCTAGTACCAGCAGCAGGTGGAGGTGAGAGAGAAAATATTAAGGAGACCACCACACCAGTGCAGTCAGAAGAGTTTGATGAAGAGGCTTCTTCTTGCCCATGTTTTCCTGAAGGTGTAGTTGCTCAGGACTTATCAAATTCTCTTGTTAAATTTAAAGCACCTTAGGTCAAGCCCATTGTAGTGTAGAGTGCATTTCCTGTATTGCTGGCAAATAAATCATGTTGCTTTTTGACATTTCCCCTGCTCGATAAGCAGTTGCTGTGTCTTACACAGTGTGTGAGGTTTGTCAGATTGATGCAGTTTGAATCAAAGAGCAATTTTAACCCAAATGCCAGCTTTCTGCAAAAGCCTTCTTTCAAGGGAGACTCATTCCCTTTACACTCCCCACCACCCTGAGGGATTCTGTTTATGTACTGAAATATTTGTAGATTATAGAAATGTCCTGTTATTTGGATTAAAACATTTTAGTTTAGCACTTACTGTGTATTTACACAGTTCCAGGGTTTTGTATCTTTCAACCACTTAGATTGGTCTTTTGAAGCCTGGTGGGAACCATATTTGTCACTCCCTCAAAACAGAGGGAAGCAGATACACATCAGTTTTCCACCCTTGTTTTGTGTTCTACAGCCCACATATATTGTCTGGACAAAAGCACAAAGTCCAATAAAATTAACATCGCACAAAAACCACATTGAGCTTCCATGATTTCTTCCTTTCTCATGTAAATTTGCCTAGGATTAATTCTTTTAATTAGAGTATAACCTCCTAAGTGACACATATTTTGCATAATCTTGTTTCTTTCTCGGATATTTTCTTCTGCAGCAATATATTTCTTATCCAGTGAATTTTGTGACTCCCTACCACCAATTCAAAAGGAATTTTAAAATGAAATAGCCAAATCAATTAAGTGCATATTAAATATATTCACCACCGAGTCAACTGAAAAAGTATCTGAGGTGTCTCTAAAGGGTTCCCTCCATTTTTCCATTAAGTGGTCATCATTCCTTTCTTGTTCCATGTCTTTTACCAAAGTTATAATCCTGGGATCTATATTATTTTGAATAATTTTGGGGTTTTTCCTCTTTTCATATGCTACATTTATCCAGTTATAACTTTTTCTTATTTGTTGTTGAATCTAAAGTGAATGAAGTAACGCATTTAGCTTTACTGTTAATAAAGAGAAATTGGATTATAGATTCTCTAGATGCTCTGCCCAAATTCTCACTTGGTAAAACATGCTGTGAAACAGCCTTTTGGAACTTGGTAATTTCCTCTCATCCTCAAATTTATTACAGCTGTATATTTTCATCAGCAAAGCAAATTAGGAATAGGCTATGCTGGTTTAAACAGAAATATTAATGCGATGTATGAATTAATTCACTGCATTCCACACTGCTAAATGCAAATAATTTCATCAGTCACTTCCTGTCTAATTAAAAAAATAAATTAGAATCTTCTCAAAATTGTGCTATATGTCACTTTTAAATAGATTCTTATATTGCACCAGAGCCATAATTCAGCTTTCATTTTACGTCATTATGTGTTTCTGACCAATGGCTTAGAAAATTCTACTTTCTTTCAGCAGAAATATCTGCCTCCAAATCGTATCATAGCACAACCTTCAAGATGCATACCAAGGGCAAGAAAATTGTCAACGTACTCAGGTTCATAACCTCCTTCAGAAATTTCTTTGACATCAAACATGTTATTTGCAGAAAGAAGCATGACTTCGACTGCTCTCAGACCAAATTCTTGAGTTTTGAGCCTCTCTTAGGGACATATTGGCCCATTTTAAGTCACAAGAATATCTCCCCCCTCTTTCCATCTCCCATTCACCACACTTACTGTCACTAAGTATTTTTTTTTAAACTTTTTTAAAACCTTTTGACCTTTTACCTATTTTTGCACATGTTTAGGCAAGTCCATGGACTTATCTGGAACTCTCACACTCAGCAACTCCAGCTAAGGACTCTCCTAGTTAATATATAACAGCCTTGACTACCCATGCATCTGGAGACCCAAGTGATGGAAAATGGTTTTGTGCCTACTGTAAAGTAAAAAAATACAACAAAAACTTTCAATCTTTCTGAAATTACATTTTTCACAATTTCACTCTTGCACTCAAACAGAATCATAAAATGATACAATGTTAAGGGTTGGAGGGAACCTTAAGTATTATCTCGTTCAATTTCACTGTCATGGGCTATGACTTTTGGAATTGACCACAAACCAAATGTCGTAAGGTCAGTCTTGTTCCAGCTGCAGAATCACCATGTAGCTGCACAAGATGCTACAGTGCTAAGGCCAGAGCATGAGCATCACCTGCATATCCATACCACAACTTGCATATATGTTGCATTATAGAACTAATGCTAAGATTTTCCAAAGTAAAACTAGGTAGTGACAGCATAATGGAGGATGGGAGGTTACCTGAAGCTCCAGAGGTACTCACTAACTCCTGAAGTATCAGCTCTGTATTATATATGATCTTCATCATATAGCATAAAAGAATGGTCCAATACCCAACAGTGCTTTGGTGTTTGTTCTGTCAAAGTCAATGCAATTAGAGCAGACAAAAATACTCATCAACATTATCTCATCTTTACCTGAAAAGAAATTGCCCACTCTCAAATAATACCATAGGCTTCAGGATGTCACTCAATATGACAAAATAAGACTCTGTCCTGGGGAAAATAAATAGTATTTCTGTAAATTATTTTAAAATAAATATTTTTTGGTGGAATTGAGAAGTTTGTTTACTGTGAAATTGAAACACCATGTGGAAACTCCACAATACTAAAGCATAATGAAACAGAAGTCACTCCTAAATGTAGCCTTTCCTTATATTTTGGGGACAAGGTATTTTATGAAAGTTTCACTTCTGGATTCTAGTGAAGAATATGGTCCTTTGTGTCATTTTAACATCTTGCACGAATCTCAGTAGACAGACTCTATAATCCAACAATCACAATCAATGCCTTGTTACTCCGTTGAACAGAAAAAGGGTTCTTTGACAGGATGATTTGGTGTTATACATGCTAATGTGAGCCATAGCATCTGCAGAATAGCTCATGAATACCCCCAGTACTGCTCAGCACTCTAGTCAGAGATGTGTTTTACTTAGCTATAGTGCCAAGATGCCGTTTCATTAACCTTATTTCTCTTTCTTTTCTGTAAGGCATAATTCTGTTGTAGCTTAGACTCGCCAGGATACGTCATGGATACCAAGTAGAGTAAATAGTATTAACATAATATGCACAGTCTGTGCTTCCAATTTCCATGCTTCACACAGGAAGATGTGTAATGACTAAAGTCTGACAGTTTAATTTATTCAGCCTTATGAGACTGTTTTGTTAAAAAAACTTTCAATTTCAGATTCATTTTCCTTTTCTTAAACCATGACGAAGGAAGTAATTTACTTCTATCCTGCCTTAATTTTTAACTGACCTATAATGCATACGGCTAATAGAAGAGCTCAGATTTTTCAAATGTCAACAGGAACTCTGTCTTGTAGTCTATATTTAAAATTCTGACCACTTCTTAGTATTGACCTCATGCCATGGTCTCTCAAAGTCAAAGAACAAATGAGTTAAATGTATATTCAGAAAAAGAACAAAGTTAGAAACACTCTATTAGAAGTGAGTTTCCAGGATGCAAGGATGTAGTTTGTTATAACAGGAAGGAAGCTGTTTCATCCCCAGTTTCAGCAAAGTTAAACAAAAGAGAACCTGTACTGTGTCAGAAGTTGATGGAAATAAAGTCATTGCAAAAAAGCAGCAAATATTAGTGCACACTTCTGGAACAAAACTTTTTCAGAGAGACTTTACCTAAAACCTCAGTTCAAGTCTCCTTCACAGGTTTGCACTGCAATCCTAAGTAAATCACTTATGAACAGATTCTGAAAAGTGTTTAAATTCCAAATCCCATTAAACATTTTTTCTGTGTCTATAGCTGCTTGGGTAACTTGGGAAAAATCAGCCTCTCTGACACAAAATTTTATTGTAGAGAGGATAGACATGCTGACTTTGCTCAGAGGTGTTGTGGAAGAACATTAAATACACATTCAACTAATACCTTTGGTAAACTAAGACACAAAGAATGCTTCCTTGTAAATCTCAATTTCCAACACTCATAGAATTCAGATTTTGAATTTTGCTTTCTGTAGTTTTCAGTTGTTGATTTCTGGCAAACTTCACATTCAGTTGTAACAGAAGGTACAATAATTGACTATGTCAGGGCAGTTAACCTGTGCAGATCACGTTACAACCTAAAGGCTCCCCAACTTCTTCCACATGTGAAAAAGTTTTGGACTCTGCTATTGGTATAATTATTCTGATGACTGAACCACTCCTGTTACATTATGTCTCTTTCAACACTCCTATCTTTAACCCTTTGCAAGGTTTAACCTAAATAAAAACACTCAACTCTCTAACTTGAACTTTTTGTAAGGTTATAATATTCACTCAAAGGTGGGTATTCCAAGTCATGTTTCTTTATTTTTGTCACTCAGTAAGAACACACATGAATAGCTATCTCCATGTGGTTGACAAGTAGGAACTTATCAAATCACAGATCACAATTCTGTATCCTGTAATCCATATTTCACCTTAAACCAGCACTTTCCACACAATCAAACCTCCGGATTCCAATACAAATTCCACAGAGTGGCCTCCTTGGTTTAGCACTGAAAGCAGCTTCTGATGAGTGAAATGATCCGGAAGTTCAACTATGCAATCCAATACTCCACTCACATTCACAAGCAGAAGGGTTTTGAAAATTCAGAGTATATTTAGACAAGCAATTTGAGCTAAATGTCATTACCAATAAGAGAAATATAGAAAAGTCCCCCAATGGCTTAAAATATGCTTATCTTGAACTGCTCAATGCAACAATATTCTGCTGAGCAATTCACCATATTTTTTCCCTTTTCTTTCACAATAGAAATTGGTTTGTTTCCTAATACAAATGCAGCAACTAATTGCCTCACAGATATGCCATGCCAGAGATGTCATTACCAAAGAAATCTCTCTGTTGATCAAAGATCTTTATCTTGCCATTGTTTCTCTCCTGGAAGAAGTATGCTGATAGAGCTCACCCACAGCATTTGTTCTGGCTCTGCTAGATTAATGTCAGCACATCTGAAAGTGCTGCACCTTGCTAGTATCTTTGACTTCTGGGCCAATGCCAGCTATTTGGTGAAGGTAGAAATACTGAATGCAATTCCACAGTCACAAGGGTTGAACAACATAAGAGCAACCCTTAACAAATCAACAGTTCCTAATAGTGACAAAATTTGAAAAGTTTTGAATGAGTCTTTCCAGGGAGTTTGGCTTCATCATAACTGTGCAGTCTTGAAATATCCATCTTGGGAAGGTTTTGCCTTCACTAGTGTATCATCATGTAGAATTACACAGTAAAATGGAAAATGAAGAGTGTGTTCAGGACACTTTTGCTTTAAAGTGCTTTTCACTTAAATACAAAACAAGTCAGAGAGAGAAATCAAGGTTTACACAAACACATGAGAGGAAACTCCCAACAACCTGTTTTTTGAAGACAGATGGATCTGTGAATAGCTTGTGATTCCTAAGCAGCCAATCACAACAAGAAGTATGAATTAACTCTTCAGAAAGTCTTTTAGTAATGTAAGTCCTGCTAATGTTGCTTTTCAGTGCTGTAGCAACCAGCAGCTTTTCCCTAATTCATGGTGAATGGGAGGATATCCAGCATCACCAGGGTGCATACAAACCTCCCTCACTGTCCAACCTGGGACCATTTGACCTTACTCTTGCCTTGACTCAGGTGAGGGACTTTACTAGGTGAAGAACTTGGAAAACCCCAAAAGTATTTTCTTAGTTATCTGCAGGGAAAACCAAAGCAGCAGGACTGCAGAACTACCTAACCCTTCCCTCTTATAAATATAGTTGAGCAGAAATTTCTCACTCAAGGGATATTTTTGACTGCACAGTGCCAGATTGTCACAGTTGACATGTTAGTGAGGAAAGGGCTTTGGTTTCAACAAATATTTGTCCCTAAAAATATTTTGTGGAAAACCAGCAAATTTTGAATCTGTCAAAATATCTATTAGAAGATTATTAATTGGGATACTCCAAATCTACTAAGGTACTTATTTAGAAATTCAAGCTACTTCAAGCTATCAACTAAATAATGAAGAATTTATTTTTTTTAAGTGACCTATATAATTTTGTTCATTAATTTATTTCAAGATTTAAATATTTCAACCCAATTAGAGCAATGGCCAAACCTGATATAAAAAAAGAAAATTAATGAAAGAAAAACATTTTACTTCCAAAATTAAGTTGCAGTTGACTCACAGCTACTCTAGTTTACAGAACCCTGCAAGGAGCAATCTACCAATTTATGCCTCAACAAATGACCTTTCCTGAACTTCTCTGCTTTTGCTTTGTACAGAGCACTTCAAAGACTCAGTGGAGATGTCTCTTTTTCCAGGAATCTTTCTTTACAGACGTTTTTCAGGTGATGTCTTTTTCCAAAGTTCACATGCTCTGAAACAGCACAGGTGGTGTTCATCATCTCTCAGCTTGCAAGGTGTGGCAGGTTCTAGGACTCCACCATGGGCTGCCCCCACTAATGCAGATTAATGGGAGGGTGATTTGTAGATTCAGATTTCTAACATTTGTCTCTAAAAGCCTAGAAGATACTGCTGTTGCTGTGGAGTAGCAGCCAACAGCTGTCTCTTGTTATTCACCTCCTTTAATTCTCCTTTCCCTCCTCATTGCTTCCATTTACTCTTTCAGCAATGTGGGAAGATTAAAGAACTGCCAAAGATGAGATATGCAAAATTGAAAAATGAAAGGAAAGGCTGCATGGACAGGATGCCTGTAGATGACTTTCCAGAGCTTGCAATCATTTAAAGGTCAGAAGCTTAAGTGAATGGGGATGAAGTATTGCCCATATTCCCCGAATGAATAAGCATTCCTTAGGGTCAAGAACACTGTTGAATGTGGAGGTTTCTTACTAGATGTGTCTTTCTGAGCATTACTGTGCAATTAGGATCTTTATTTAAATAGAAAAACCACAACAACAGAAAAGAATTATACTGGTCTCCAAAGTAACTGGGGACTTAATCAAATATTATAGCACTCAGTGCAAATAATGGGAAATTAAGCATGAGAACTGTGTGTAACTCTACTTATAAGAAACAGAAATTTAACAAATCCCTGCACTGCAATTACTACTAGCAAATTAAAGAAAAAAAATAGTATTTCCTGGGATTAAATTCCTTATAATGTGTCATCTGAACTTTAACTGATATTTCCTAAAATTTCACCTTAACTTATGGTAAAGTTCTGCTCTGACAGGCAGGAGGAAAAAAAAAATCAATGACAACTGATGCTTTCCCCAACAGCGTAACCATGGGGTACTTGTATTAAGAGGACTTTGTGGGAAATATGCTTTTCTTTAAATAAGTTACAGGGTAAATTATCCTATTTCAGATAAGAAGTTGAAGTGGTAGGGATGTTATTCTCTGCAGAGACTATTTCTCTACAAATTCTTTTTCAAGTGCCTGCCATACAAGGCAACATTCCATGCATGTCTCTTTATGTTTGCAGTAATACAAAGGTGAGAGCTATACTGAAGGTAAAGAAAACATCTCAACCTGACCTATAGTTCACCAGCAGCATTTTGTCCAAACTTATGAGAATTTCCATGACTGCCATGTTATGCATTTTTAACCTGTTTTCCTGAACCAGCAAAGGAACAGAATGCTGTATATTGTCTTTTTGTTCTCTGTGTATATAGAACTTAGATCTGTGCGGCGTTGATACACAGCTACAGATCTTAGCCTTCACAGGAATAAGATGCCAATATTTAAAATTAGAAAGTGACGTTGAAATGGTATCAGCTGGCAGAAAAAGTTTTGAGATGTTGGCTTTAAAGCTGATCCCGTGGATCCCGCTTACTTGTTGTATCAGCACCACCTGCTGGTACCTCACATCCTTTCCATTGTAATGCTGGCAGGAAGTTTTCCCTCAGCATTTCATTTAAGAATATTTAGGGAGGCATCAGAAAGAAAGATTGCTGTTTCCTAAACTCTTTGAAGACCCCACCGAGCAATTTATAGTGATGTTATTTCGTCTAAGGAGAACAGAAAAAGAGCTTTATCCAAATCTCTTAAATCCTAACTTAATCAAACCTTGCTCAATAGAAAGGATCCAGAGAGTTGACTCCTGGTTTGCATAATTTTGTCACATTATCTAGCTCATCATATTATTGCAACTGAAACAAAATTGGTTTCATTAGCACAGTGAATGACTCTGAACAGATTTGTACACACTATGATTAACCTGTTGTGACATTTCTAAGAGAGGATTCATCTCACCTAACACAGTCACAATCCAGCTGAGTGCATCTTCCATTTTTAGCTCACTTTCTTTTTTTTTGCTATATTGAACTCAGATTCTACTTCCTTTTTGCTAGATAGCCAAATCAACCAAACAGATGCCAAGTGAAGTGGAGATATCTCATTCATGAATTGGAAAAGGGAAATATTAGCATAATGAACTCTGCTAATTCTGGGAGGCAGCCAGCCATACATTCGCCTCTGGACAAGACTCAGCAGATGATGTCCAGGATCCAAGTGAGGGGTCAGAACTGGTATCTAAGACACATGGCAGACGAGACGGGCCACTGCAGTGCAAGAATACTGGGGACACAAAAATGCTAATGGCACTTACAGAAGAGGTTGAAGGTTCTAAAATGGCCTTAGGGAGGACAGAAAGGAAGAAGCTGATATTTTGTCTTGGAACTGGGATATAATGGGAGGAGATACACAGGGAGAAATGCAAATAAGGAATGCAGGGTATAGATTTGTAGGTATTTGGCTTCCTTATTTCTGTTGAACTCTTTAATAGGTCTATTTTTCCAGCCTCCCCTACAGCAAAAGCAGTGGAAGGTCTTTTGCAGACCTGCTGCCTGCAAGTTTGCTCTCACATCAATGTAAATATGTCCTCACTGCTTTTCCTCATCAAGATGCTTTCCTACTGCAGTCTCATAAATCTGGTTTGCAGCAGTTGCTGCAGTACAGACCAACTGTCAAATTTCTGAAACCTTCATCTTTGTCTGTACTATGTCCCGGCACCCACTAGCTTCCCTGAGGGAGGTAAGGGCATGGCTACTGGAGCATCAAAATGAAATAAACATACATTAGCACTGGCAGAATGAATTTAAATACCCTGATTTTCAGAGCATCTGCAGGAAAAGCAGAAAGGCTTGATCTCAAAACAGACTTAGAAATACGATAACATATCTACTTTACATTTTATTTCACATATATTGTACGCAGAAGGTTTGTCTGATATCCTTAATCCTCTCTATTGCCTTCTCTGTGTTCTTGAACCCTTTGCTCACATAGTGTGAACTGCCAGGTTAAGGTTGTCAGGGATCCTAATGACTTGTACTTTCTTTTCAAAGGCATTGAAGTGACCAGCCTCATTTGTCCACTGTAACTGGAAGCAGTTCAATTCTGCTCTCGTATGCTACAACTGAAGTCATAGTTTTGGAGTAGATTTTTGTTTTGTTTTGATGGGGGGTTTTTTGTTTGTTTGGGGTTGGGGTTTTTTTGTTTCTCTCATCTCTTAATCTTTCATTTTATTCTACTGTTTAGGCTTTGACAGAAAAATTTGCCCAGTGCAATTCTTGTCAAGTAAAAGCCAAATACCTGTCATTTATAGATCCCATAACTGTATGATACATTATTAAATCTTTTCATCATCCTAGATATATATAACCAGCAAAACCCAAAATGCTGTCCACGATGAAGCATTTAGAGACAACTAAAGTGAGTAGGAAAATGAAGACACTGTTGTTCTTTTGCAGTTATTGTAATACAAAGTTTGTAATAAAAACCAATACAAATTGCAGAGTTAGGCCAAAGTAATTCTAGGCTGAAATGATGATGAAAAAGCAGATCATTAGATCTCAACAGCAACAAAAGGCCTATTTTAACATATTGAGTTTAAGAACTGTAGTGCTTTAAAAATCAGAAATATGTGTAGATTTTTTAACAGACTATGTTCTATTTGTTTTGGTGTTTGGTGCTGATTTTCTTTTTTAAATCCAAATGTGAATCTCTCAGCCCCTAAGAAATTCCCTTTAATTTATTATACAATGTTATGAGTTGCAAAACAGCTGGCACATTATGACCATAGGCCATGACAATCCATTGTGTTCACCCCAAGCCTTTTCTTGCTCCTAAATTATTTTCTGTGGGAAATTTCCCTCTAACACAGTTTACTTCACAACTACAAAACATAGATGCCCTCCTTCTTACTGCATTCCTCCCTTTCCAGCACAAGCTTCATGGGACTGAAGCTCATGGAGAAGCAATAGCATCAGGGAATTCCCTGCTGCTCAGTAGTCACAAAAGCAGCTTTAAAGGACTATGTATTTTTAGCAAAAATCAAGCAAATTTATTTAAATACAAATGCAATGTCAGCTCTTACTCCTTTGTTTCTTGGGTAAGAGAGATACAAATTCTCTAATCATTAAAATATTATAGTTCACTAGGGCTTCAGAAATGCATTTAAAAGTTTTTGTCTTACTCACCTGCATTCTTCACACTCTAGCGTGGAGAATTTTGTCACTTTATATATGTACACCTCAGTTATTATTTTATATTTACCTGTGTTTTTATGTTTGTTTCTGGACAGCACTGACACTGTAGTAAAATTTGGGGGGAAAAAAGACCTGACTGCCAAAAACAAGATTGTAAATGCTTCTGGTTTTAGTCTCTAGGAGGAAAATATCCAGGATTATTGAAGCATATTTTAGACATAAAGAAAAATGCAGTGCCAAATTTAATTAAAGAACTAGAGCTGTCAGGTAGTAATTAACTGTTTTAAATCTGTAGCTGTGTGAGAAAACATTGGTCACAAGAATAATGTTATGCAAATTAAAATGGATGCTTGGGTTGTACAAATTTAAATTTCCTGATACCTGGGACAATATAAATTTCACTGAGAAAATAAGTATGTGCTGATCTATATTCAGGTGATCTCTTGAAATGTTGTTGACAGCCTTAAGCAGAGGAGGGAATCTCAGAGAAAGACAGACAGGAATAATGCCAATGTTTAGGGAAGATATGCCTGTCAAAATATGGTACACTGAATTATAAAAAACTGATTTTATAATGAAGTTATTTGGCTTTTAAAGTGATTACATTTTAGACATCCTCTCTGCTAATTCAGTCTGCATCACCACAGGACATTTTGACTTGGACAGCAGCTGCACACCTTGTATCAACCCATGACTAAAGCTTTGTGCTTGGCTTAGTCCTTACATGAATGCTTTGAGTACAGGAGCCAGCTGAGGGACGATCCTATTTCTATTCAGGTTCCTTTTTTCCTAAATCAAGCAAAGAGTTAGTTGCAAGTATACATCATCAGCATATAAAGTTCAGAATGTGGGAGCTGCATGAAGTGTATTATATATGCAATGTTATATAAATATGTATATATAGAATACATCTCCTCAGTGGTGCCATTCTTCTTTGTCAAGCACACAATATAGTTATGTTGAAAAAACCCAATCATTCATATCTATATACTCCATAAGAACAATATTGTCACCAGTGTAGAGACCAGTGTCACCATCGATCCTTGAGATGGATCTGGGTACCAGATCATGTTTTTTCCTGTGCTGTCTGTGGGCTGGGATGGACTGTTCTGTCTGCATTTTCACTGAGATTTTGGCTGACTTTGAAGGCATGAAATGCACAGTTTAATAGTTCAGCTTAAATGGCTCCATGAAATCCCAGCTCCATTTGCCATCATCACCAGTATTTCTGGACCGTAATCCAGTGTCAATAGGCTCTAGAGAGACTGATTAGAAAGCAGCAGGTGTTTGAACGGAACAGACCTAGGGAAAACTGAGGATGGTTAGCTGGCTATTCCAGCAACAGCTTCTCACTACTCCGGTTCAACATTCCAATCACAGTCAAGAGTTCTTCATCTTGTCTAGGCTGGAGTTTATTTTTCATAAATGCTGTCTTTTGGATTTGTGACAGAAAACCAGTGTTGGCAGCACAATGCTGCTTTGACTGTTGTTGAGCAGGGTTTACACAGCATCCAGGCCTTTTCTGCTTCCCACTCTACCTCACCAGTGAGCAGGCTGGAGGTACACAAGGAGTTTGGGAGGCACACAGGCAGAACAGCTGGCCCTGAGCAACTACAGGGATACCCCATAAAATATGGCATCATGTTAAGTTTTAAGGACAAGTTTTAAGAAAAAGAGAAGACAATCCCAAGATGAAAGGTCTGTCTGGACAAGGGCCACCAGGAGTGAAGCTGGCAGAACTGAGCAATAACCAGGGGAAAGAGAAGGATCCAGAAGAGGGCAATGAAGCTGGTAAAGGGTCTGGAGCATGAGTCCTATGAGGAGTAGCTGAAGGAGCTGAGCTTGTTTAGACTGAAGAAAAAAACTCTCAGGGATGACCTTATGATCCTCTACAACTCCCTGAAAGGAGGTGGGAGCCAGGTGAGAGTTGGCCTCTTCTCCCCAGCAACAGGATGAGACAACACAATCTTAAGCTGAGGCAGGGGAAGTTGGACATTAGGACAAATTTCTTCACAGAAATTAAGGTAAAACATTGGAATGGGCTGCCAGGGAGATGGCGGAGTCACTGTCCCTGGAGGTATTTAAGGAAGGGCCGGTGGGGCACTCAGTACCATGGTCTATTTGACACAGTGGTGTTTGATCACAGGTTGGACTCGATGATTCCAGAGGTCTGTTCCAGCCTATTTGATTCTCCGATAGGTGATTCTGGCAGAGGAAGACCACAACCACCAACTCGTTGACCACTGACTAAAAGAAACCAGACCCAGTATTTGTATATGAATTTGACTATATGAATTTGACCCAGACTCAAATGAAGGGAAGAACTGCACCTACAGAATGAGTAGCAAGACATTCAGCCAGCAAGCAGGGCTTTGAGTATTGACAGACAAGCTACGCAATTCGCCTCGAATGAATGCTGATGACTTGTTTGCTGAAGTGCATAAGCACTGTTAAGGCTCTGACGATCGGGGCCGGCCTTGGGCTCGCTCGGGCCCGGGCCCGGCTCGGTGGGCACGGCACAGCCCCTCCCGTTGCCATGGCGGCCGCTCCTGCGGCGCTGGCCCCGCCCCGCCCGGCTCTCGCCACCGCCTCCACAAGATGGCGGACGGCGGGGCAGCGTCCGCGCCGCCGGACGGGGATGTGCCCGCGGCTCCGGCCGCCGGCAGCCGCAGGGATCGGCAGCCTCGGAGCGCCGGCCGTCCGCCCAGCGCCCGGGATTTGCAGGTGAGAGGGCGGAGGTGCCGTCCTGCTCCCGGGGCGGGGCCGGGCCGGGCCGGGCGGACTGCCGCGCCGCGTCCCCTCGGGGGCGCCCCAGGCCTTCCCTCGGGCCGCCCCTGAGGGGAGCGGGCGGTGTGCGGGTCCCCGCCGGGACTGCCCGACGTGCCCTCTGAGCCCAACCGGCTTCTCTTCCTTCAGCTCCCACGCCCCTTGTGAGGCTGGGAAGGGGAAGACGCCTCTGGAAGAGCACTAGGCCCTTTAGGAAAAGGCGTGTGTTCTCCAGGGAACGGGAAGGGCTTTCCCGACACTTCACTAATTGGGTTTTAACTGTCCGTGAATGCAGTGCCATTGCATTTCCTGATTCTTTGATAGGAATGTCTTGTCCCGTATGAAAATGTCAGTCTCTGCAGATGTGGTGTAAGACTAAGGACAGGATCTTTTCCCAGGTGTGTGTGTGAAACGTAGAGTGTGATCACAAATGTAATTCAGCATTGGTGCTTAAATGCTTAATTACAAACCCTTTTATAGCAGTATTCCTTTTTTTGCACGTGATTTGTCACTTTATGAAGTTTCAAAATCTTTTAGCAGGAAATTGATTGGAAAACAGGTGACACTTCGTAACTGAAACTGCCCCTGTTCTCTTCAATTATACATAATTAACGGAGAAAGATGGGTATAGCTCTTTTTGTTGGTTACTGTTTGAAATTTTCATAGGTTCTTCTTAAGATTAGTTTTGCTGCAATCATAGGATACTTTGTGTTGGAAGGGGTCTTATGGGTCATCTAATTCCAGCTCTCATGCCATGGGCAGGGACACCTTCCACTAGACCAGGTACCTCAGAGCCCCTTGAACACTCCCAGGGATGGAGTATCCACAGCTTCTCTGGGAATTCTGTTCCAATGCCTCACTAGCCTCTGAGTAAATAATTTCCTCCTAACATCTAATCTAAACCTCTTCTCTTGCAGTTTAAAACCATTCTGCCTTGTCCTATCACTATCTGCCCATGTAAGAAGTCACTCTCCCTCTTTTTTTGAGCTCCC
The DNA here is from genome assembly GCA_009812075.1 of Sialia sialis. Lineage (NCBI taxonomy): Eukaryota > Metazoa > Chordata > Aves > Passeriformes > Turdidae > Sialia > Sialia sialis. Next base: position 37,165,440 of record VRYO01001463.1, on the reverse strand, counting down.
TTTAAGTACAGAAGGGTGTCCAGTGAGATCTCTCTGGAGTCTTCTCCTTCGTTACTGTTGTGTTATTCTCCAGAATTGATTTTTCATTGTTACCATATGTAACAGTAATAAAGTGTGTGTTAATTCTCCTGGGTCATAAGGTCTTAGCTGAAGCAGACTGGCATTTTGGCTGGATACTTACTTATACAGAAAGTGTTAAACCCCAAGGAGGTACCCTCCTGGGTCTGTGCTTGATTTGTGGTGCCACAGGATGAGACAGAATGGCCATGGCCTTCTGTGCTCTCTCAGCATCCCTCAGTCCCTGGATTAGGGATGCTACAGGTACATGTGTTGTCTATGACTTACTCATCAGCTTTATGTATCTGAAACATATTTTCTGCTATCCTCAAATGGAATAGAGGTCTTTAGCAGGTTTTTGGGCTATTTTTTAAAATTTAATTTTCTTAATGGATATAATACCTCATATTTCATTTTTCTCTGCAAAAAATGCCTCATAATATTATAAAAACAGCAATAAGTAATACAGGATTAATACCCTGTTTTCATAGCAGTGTGTTTTCAAGGACAGATGATGTTTCATTTTATTTTAATGTGTATCCCCTCTACATAAAACTGCAATTAAATTGCAGCCTAGTACCTTTTCTGGTGTGTAAAATGCTAATGTCAGTCACATAGTGTGAGCAGAGTGGTTTGGGGACAAAACTAAGGATGATCTTACAAACTAGAGTCTTACTCAGAACAAAAGAAACACTGCTGAAATGGCGCTGCAGGTCCCTTGCAAAGCTTTCTAAGAATGCACTTGCCACTGATGTGGCAGCATTTTGGGAATCTTTGTGAAAAAGTTGTTGGGATTTGTGGAGTGATGCCTTGAATTCAAGCCAGCAAGACTGAATTTGTTCTTCATCCCAGTACAAGCTTTTTTGCATTATGTTTTTCACATTTGTATGTAAAATATTTGTAAAAGTTATTATTTGCTTCTACCAGAGGGTTAGGTTGCTGGTTTATTTCAGTTTCTTACCATTAAGATATTAAGCTGATGCTTAATACCTCTGTGTGTATTGACTCTTGTGACTCTGAATCTAATACAAGCTTTATGTACCCAGTGAAGCAGTGGAAACCAAAAGATAGCAGACTACAAGTTCCAAGTCATAATGCATTGTGTAGTTTGGGTTTTTTCATAAAGCACGAAGGAAGTAGAATTTTAGTTGAAGCTCCTCATGTTGATATTTCTAATTTTCTGGAGAGATGCATATTTTCTATTAACTTTTGTCTTATTTCTGTTCTATATGTAGTTCTAGAGTTACAGACTTACAAAAAGAGTTCTGTTTCCTACAGCTGGCCTTGGCAGAGTTGTATGAAGATGAAGCTAAAAGACAGTCATTGTGTTCTGACAAGCCAACAGCAACAAAGATCAGTAACCCAAAGGTATCACAAAGGTAAGATGTGTTCTGTTTTTCAGAAATGTATGGATAGGTATTTTATTAGCTCACAAAACTTGGTCATTCCTGCTTGACCCCCTCCTTGTATTGAGAGCAATCTATGGCAATTCATAATCAAAAATGATGAATCCCTACCATAATGTGTTGTCTGTCTTCTCAGAATGCTTTTAAAATTTATTTAGGAGCCTTTTTACCAGTTGATATTCCAGGTATTCCAAAACCCTTTAAGACCCACTGCATGTGAGATGCCATAAGCAAAATGCTGTGTTGCTCTTTTTTTTCAGGGACATAATTTGGAAATCTGCTGTATCAGAAAACTACTGCAGTTCTTTGCTTCTTCAAAATTCAGTAAATTGGCAGCTTGTGTGAAACTTGGCAAGTGAGCTGCTTTCAGGATTGTATTTATGGCAGTGTCTGATGAGACAAATAGTGATTCTGAAAATTGTTAGTGAGTTCCTTAGTAGGTTCCTATGGGATGACAGAAATAAGAAGTACTTCTTAATGAATTTGTCTGGGTTGAGCAGGTGGAAGGAAGGACACATATCTATGTTTCAGTCCAGCTTTTGCTGAAACACTGCTAAGCTGCAGTGTTTGCAGTTCACATAAAATTTAAAGATTCGGCATAGACTTGGATTTTTTTGTGAAAGTATCAGTGTGTAATTAATTTTTTGAAAAATAATTTAAAGAAAATAAATATGTATAAAACTACTGACAGTGATGCCATAACAAGTCTTGTATGGCTCTTGTTTTTGAATCACTGCCACCAGTATGGATCTTTGTTAAAGGAGGTCAAGCAAAAGAAAAGATCTTGGTCACCAGTTATGCTTCAAGTTCATTGCAAATGAACTTCAGGAACTCTCTTCAGGAAGAGAGACTTCAGCAGAGTATGCAACATTTGAAATTATGGGGCGTTTGAGGTTTTTTGTTTCTTTTGGTGAAACCACCTAAGCTGACTAACCAGCTACATAGAACTAAGTTTACAAACAAATTAAACAAACAGCTCCATTCACCAATACCTCTCATGAAGTTATAACTTCCCACTCCCAACCACAGGAGAAGCTGCAATACGGTATCTCAAATACTTCAGTGTGATAATTGGCAAATACTTGTTATTTGTTGGTATTCATAGTGGAATCTGTTTGAGAAAGAAGAGATGAATAAGTGACTTCATTTTGCTCTCAGATGAGAGCAGTGCATTAATTGCATGGAAACAGTGCTGCTCTTCTATGCTACAAAGAAATAGTTCAATTGAAATAGACCAATAGTGACCATCTAGTTCAACTATTAATGCAAAATAGCTCTGTCCTACATGTGCCCTTTTCTCCTTGTTCACTGAGAAGTGTTCATGGCTGTGTACTTAGGCAAAAAAAAACCCCAAACCAAAACAAACCCAAAAAACCAAGCAACCAAAACCCCAAAAACCAGGAAACACAACTCAATATTCTTAGTTTTTGCAAAAGAAGTAGTTTCAGAAGTTAGATAGGAAGTTTATGTGCCAGTCATATTCAAATGTTTTCTTTTATTCTCTTGGCAGTCTTAAACTGGATTCACTTAAAAGGCTGAGAAAACCAGAGAGAAGCATGAGCGATGACAAAGAAAACCAAAGGTATTTTTAAAACAAAACAAAAAAAAATTTATAATTGTGAACATAATTGGGGTTTGTGTCACTTTCACACTTCGTTCCCTCGTGTTCTTTCAAAATGCATGAGAGCTAGGTCTGTGCTGCAAAGACCTAGGGAACTTATTTGAGTGTTAGCTGTACACTGTTGTTGCAAAATTATATTTAGCAGAATCTGGGTGGAGTGATGTAGGGCCTGTAGATGTCTTAACCTGCATGGTTGTAGAGGTTGTAACTTGCACTTGTACTCAAAAACTTTTTTTGCCATTCTGAGTATCCTGAATTTTTCTGTGTATCTATTGCTCAAACATGAGTATTTCCTTTCTTGAATGCAAATGCTGTTAAGAATTCTTGTTTCATATCCTTACTACTATCATTCTTTTAAATCTAGTAATTAAAGGTTTTCCATATAAATGGTAGTTGGGGTAATAAACACAGATTTATGTATAAAGGAGTCATGTTACTCAAGGATTGACAATTAAGTGGCGTTATTAAAACAGTATAATTGTACAGTACCCTCATACCCAATACTCTCTTTTGGTAATTGTAAAATATGATGGAATCAACATATTGTGAAGGCATTGGTCTGACAGACAGTTTTACATGAATTAATTGATTTGCCAGTTATTAATTATTAATATTTCCTGTAATCAAAAGTGAAACATTCAGGTTTACCAGATTTTGATTTATACACAAATTTTTTACAGCATCTATTCCAAGAGTATTTAGAGATTGTAGTGTCTTTCTTAAGATAATTCTCCAGGAATGTCTTGATCTTCATTATCAAACAGACACAGTATTGAAATGAATTATTTGTCATTTAACATTTTGTGTTGAAGAGCTGGTAATGGCGCTTTGAAGGAAAAAGAATCCACAAATTAGCTTTCACAACAGTTTCTGCAGGTTTTAAAATGACTTGAAAAGTTAATTATAGTTATTAAAAAATTTCTATTTCTGATACTGTTGTGAATGGAAGTATGCTGGATCTTTGAATTAAAAAATCAAATTGTGGCACTGTTCAGGTTTTCCAAGAACAGTTTTATACTAAGATAGTTTTAGCTGTGAATTTACATTCTATCTAGGCACAGTCTCATGCACAGGACACCCCTGAGGAAATCAGTCTTTCTGGGAGTGGGTGACAGCCACATAAGATGCCCAGCTCCATCAGGACTGTGCTCACTTAAAACTTATGGTCTTGCCCTCTGATCTTTGGGATCTGTTCCAGAAGGAACTTTGCTTCTTTGTTAGTCAGATGTCTTTGGTATAGTACTGCTTGTATTGTTGAGAAGGTCAGAACCAAGTGAAACATTTATCAGAAAGAAAAAGGTTTTGTGCCAGATTTGTTTCTTTGTTTATTAATTTTTTTCTTTTGATGGAAAGAGAAAAATTTTGCTAGTTATTTAAAGCATTGTTGCTTATGTGCATTACTGTTCTAAAGATTTTATTCAGGTGACTCTGAATATCGAGGATTACAGATTTCTGGGGCTTCTAGTAATCCAAGTAAAATTGTTGCTGAACTCTTCAAGGAAGCAAAAGAACATGGGGCTGTTCCATTAGATGAAGCCTCAAGAGCATCTGGTGACTTCAATAAAGCCAAGGTAAAAGTTAAGAAGTGTGGTGATCTCTCTTTACATTTGTGTCTCTGAAATTCATCAAACCACAGGAAAACAAGTACCACTTTCTGTGATTTGCAAGAACCAGATTTGCCCAACACAGTTTTATGTTGTCTGTGTTCAAACAGCTTGCTCTAGAAAATAAAGAGAAAGAAGAAATAGTTAGAAGTCATAGTGAACTGGAATAATGTGCTTTGTTTTTAATTACAGTTGATTAAATAAGAAACCAGACTAAATTTGCATCCCAAATCTTACCCAAATCTTTGCATCCCAAATCTTAGAATTGCTCCTAGAGACCTGTGGTCAACAGTTCCGTGTCCAGATGGAGGTTGGTGACAAGGTATCCGTAGAGGGACCAGAGCTGTTTAATGTCTTCATCAGTAACGCAGACAGTGGGGTTGAGCACACCCTCAGCAAGTCTGCCCATGACACCAGGCTGAGTGTTGCAGTTGGAGTGCTGAGGTTTTTGATGCCATCCAGAGGGATCTGGATAAGCTGAAGAAGTGGGCTCATGGTAGCTTCATGAGGTTAACAATGCCAGATGCAGGATCCTGCATCGTTGTCATCAGATCCTGCCCAGAAAGCCAAACGTGTCCTGGGCTGCATTACAAGAAACATGGGCACCAGGGTGAGGAAGGGGATGCTGCCCCTCTAGTCCACTCTGGTGTGAGCCTGCCTGGAGTGATATATCCAGCTCTGGGATCCACAGCACAGGGGGACGTGGAGCTGTTAGAGCGAGTCCAGAGGAAAGCCACAAAAATGATCAGAGGGATGGAGAATCTCTCCTATGAGGGAAAGGCTGAAAGAGTTGGGATTGTTCTGCCTGGAGAAGACAGGGTCTGGGAAGACCTTATTGCAGCCTTCCAATACTTAAAGGGGGGGCTACATGAAAGATGGGGATAGACTTTTTTAGCAGGCCGTGTTTTGGTAGGACAAGGGATAAAGATTTTAGACTAAAAAGGGTAGATTCACACTAGATATAAGAGAGACATTTAAGTGTGGTAAAACACTGGAACAGGTTGCACAGGGAGGTGGTGCATGCCCCATTCCTGAAAACATTAAAGTTTGTGACCTTTATAGATCTTTTCCAAACTGAAATATTCTGTGAGTCTTATGTTTGAAAAAGTGTACAGAACAGAAGCTGAAATGTGTCGCAAAGCTTGCTTAGCCTGACTATGTCTGCTAGATAGGATTTTCCACTTCGAAAATACATGATAAAACAGTGTTTGCTTTTTAATCACAAGAATCAAGCTCGTGGATGGCTTGCTTTTTTTTTTTTTATTTTTTTTCACCTGGATAAGAATGCTAATAAACTGTTTCAGATAATTATTTTATAAGCTTTTCTTTGTGTTTTTTTCAGTCATTTTCTGGTGGTGGATACAGATTGGGTGACTCATCACAGAAGCATTCTGAATACATATATGGAGAAAATCAGGATGTAAGTAGAATTCATAGCAGAAAACAGAACCTCCAACAGATGCCTGCTTAATCGTGTTTACAGCTTGAAACGCCAGTATTAGTGTGACTATTTTTATGAGGAAAAATAATATCTAAATATTAGATACGTGTTCAGTAGAAATTGTTGAAGTTTCCGAAGAGATATTTATTGGATACCCCTAATGCCTCCATTATGGAACTGTCAGATGTAAATCACTTTAAAATTCTTAGCACACCTCCTTTTCAGTTACTTTCCATCAGGTGTTGTCCTGGATTCTCTTAGCTGTGCTAACATTTTAATCCTTTTAGGAATTGGTTCTTATTGTGGCTTGCAAACAGCCCATCTCAAACTGGAGGGCATGGATGCATTCTAGGGGAGGTGAAGCAGCAGGTTAGAGGCCTTTCTTTCCTCTCACTTAAAAAACAGGATGTGAAGGAGAGGGAGGAAAGAGAAGTTCTCTGCTCTTTGCTATTTTTGTGAATGGCTGATGCAAATTTTCAGCTTGTCTAGAAACAAGTACAGTAATTTCACGATTATAAGCTGCACCTGATTATAAGCCGCACTACTGGGGTAGGCTGGATTCTTCAATGAAAAAGGTGTGGCTTATAATCATGAAATTACTGTACTAAGGCCAAAGGATGTAGTTCTGGCTAGGGGGTGCTATCGTGCCACACAAGGAGCTACTGCTTTCTACTCCAGCCAGAATCTTGTTGGACTGGGCTTTCTATAACTGGGAGTAAAAATAGGTTTCTAAGGGAAGACCAGTTATACTGGCTGGGGAATCCTCGTTTTGCTGGATGACAAAGCACATAGAAGGAAGAGAGGTGCAGGTTTAGAATCTGGAAGGCCCTGGCTGGACCTTTCATGTAGGATGTAGCAAAATAGGACAGGAGTAAAGGAGACTGATTTCCAAGATTCTAAGCATTTGAACTGAATGGAGCTACTTAGCTACTTTCAGCTTTGTTGGAGCTCAGCATGTAATAATTTGAGGAAGGTGTAGGTTTTGCTGTAACTGATGTATCAGCAGTAATTTGTAATTGTATGGGTTAATTTCTTAATTTCTCAATAAAAATTTTTACTACTTTTGAAAGTAATTGGAACACTGTGAAGATCACTACACCTTCACTGTATCATGCTTTATGTCATGGAGAGCAGATTAAGAGATTCTTTTTCTCAAGGTAGGAAAGTGGTCTAGAAGAAGATAGTAGCCTATAACTATTGGGATTTTTCAAAAATAATCTACCAATGACAGTTACAGTGCAATGTATTGTTCTTATTTTTGTCATTTGCCTTCTCGTTTGTGGTCTTGTATAAAATCAGTTCAGTATGGATCAAAATTTCTATTAACTAGTATGTATGAAACTACACTGCCTTATTTGTCTTTTTTCAGTTTCTTTTTACTTGTTTTCTTCCATAGGTTCAAATTTTGCTGAAACTGTGGAGGAATGGATTCAGTTTAGATGATGGCGAGTTGAGATCCTATTCAGATCCAACAAATGCCCAATTTCTTGAGTCTGTTAAAAGAGGGTAAGTTTAAATGGCAACTTTCTTGAGGCATGTCTTTGAAATGAAGAAAAATCTATTCTCTACACACGTGTTAAAACCTCCAGACTTCTTCTTTGCCTGAACCCTTAAAATACAGTCTGTATTTGTCACCAGATGTGTGATGCACTTAAAAATTTGGAATACTTTGGTTCATTTGGTGGTTTAACTCTCAGTGGTACTTGTTGTGACAGCTTTCATATACGCACTTTTTCCTAGCTCATTCTTTGAGTCAGCTGCCAGTATATTCTAGGTTTTGACTGTTAGTTCACTGATTTTTTTTATTTCTTTTAGGATGAAATCAATTCATAAAACAATTGAATGTGACTTTCAAGTATACATAACATTAGTATTGACTTATACTGTGTGTGTACTTTCTGGATTATTTCTTTTTGCATGTATGAATGTAATTGAAAGTGTAATTATTGTAATGTATTGCTTTTATAATTAAGGGAAATTCCTTTGGAACTACAACGACTTGTTCATGGTGGCCAGGTAAATTTGGATATGGAGGATCACCAAGAACAGGAATATGTGAAGCCCAGACTGCGATTTAAAGCTTTCAGTGGCGAAGGGCAAAAACTTGGAAGGTGAAAAAAGCTAAATCTGTTCTGTGCTCTCTACTCATATGCTATTTCATTCCTGTGACTGAAAATTTCAGACAACTTTGTAATGGTTCCATTAGTAACATCTGGTTTGTCTTTTTTTTCCAATCCTACAGCCTTACACCTGAAATAGTCAGCACACCTTCTTCCCCAGAGGAGGAGGAGAAATCCATTCTTAATGCTCCTGTTCTGATTGATGATTCCATGCCAGCAACTAAAATTCAAATTAGATTAGCAGATGGAAGCCGGTTGATACAAAGATTTAATCAAACACACAGGTAAATTATTTCTGCATCAATGTAGGTAACAGTAACTATTTGAATATGATTGTGTTTTGTCATTATATGAGTCTTGGCAAGACATCAAAAAGGGGGAAATACCAGCCTTGCTGAAGTATATAGGTCTGCGTCACTTTCGTTATATGGATATATGATAAACTGTCCAAAATTCTGTGCTTGGAAGCACAATGTATTTGATAACTGCAACTTTTGTACACACTTTGATAATCAGTTATGTCCTTTGATTATTTTTTTAGGGACATAGTACAAGCCATAACTGTTCCCAGGACAGCTGAAATCTGTACAGCCCCACTATGTACTTATCCCAGTCCTGGGCCCTCCTTGGGAGCTGGCTTGGTTGATGACTTAGGAAACACTGTGAAAGCACTTTATTGCTAAGTATGGAGTATAGTCTCGATTGGAATATAATCCACACTATGGGCAGAGAAATCCTGTGGCCCATATTCAGGAATTCCAGTTTTCTGCCTTGTTATACTCAAGGTTGTGACATGGGCTGTAAGTGTAGACTGCAGCCCATATGCAGAAGGATATAGAGACACTTCATGCTCATTTGCAATTCCAGCATGTGGATGGATGTAATACTGAGAACCAACTTCTGCTTTGGATGGTCATCTCCTGAGAATTGGCAGTATGTGAACTTGATGGAGGTTTTAGATTTTTTAGTAGCTTTGCTGATTAGAACTTGGCACCAATTTTGTTGACGTTGGGGCAGTGCCACAAGCAGTGTTGGCCAACCCCATGAGGTTATGTTAGTGCAAGTTTCTGCAAAGCTCTGCTTTCCACTGCTGAGAGATCTTTGGGCAGAGATTTGGGCAGCAGTTCCACCCATTCTTAAGAACTGTTAAAGCCAGCCTTAACTTGAAATATGCACAATTGTGTTAGAACATGGCTGCAACTTGAATCCTGACTTGGAGATGGTTTTAGCATGTACCCAATTCCATATTATATTGTTATATGGAGAGCTCATCTGTTTCCATTTTTTCCTCCTGGCTCAGAATAAGGACAAAGTGTCACTTTCTTTACCTGACAGTATACACAGAGCACAGTGAGGAAATTCTAGCTGAGTTGCCAGCAGGGAGGAAGATACATCAGTATTTTTTGATAGTTTAGACCTGATAATATCCTGAGATCCTGATATCCTGAGAGTACAGACCCAGATTCTTTCTTCACAGCATCTGATGAGAAGTGACTAAGACAAGTCATGGGGTTTATTGGGAGCCTCTGTAGCTGAGTTGTGTGTTCTTCTGTCTGCATGGAAGGGTAGAAGAGGTAAACTTGCCAGTAATATCTGTAACAACCTAGATTGTGTTGACAGGAGCTTGTTTAATTATTATTAACTTTTTCTTGACTGTCAGTCTTTATAATTATCTTTATATATATGATCAAAGTCAGCTGCTAAAGTGCATTATTTATGTCATAGGCCTTGAAGACTGATAGAAAGCTGAAATCCCTGATTATTTGACTACAATAAATTTGCCAACTTATTAATTAGAATAGATCTTCACAGATTTATTCTCAGCTTAATGTTGTAATAGAAAAACCTCAACTTTCAGGATTTAATCTCTAAAATACTATTTTTTAATCCATGTCTTATAAAACTAAATTATTCTTGTTATAGTGTTTATGTGACTGTTTTATTAACTATTGTTCAGAAGTTCACTGCCAAGTGAAGGTAGAGGAAACCTCATGCTATTGAAGTGCATTAATAATTCCTCTCTGCCTTCTCTTCACTGTGACCATATATTTTAAGATTCTTTCTTCCATTAATAATTTCACCTTTTTGGAATATGCTAATTAGTAATGAAACTTTTGATGGTGATGTTGAAATTACTGGACTTCCTGTGTTAGGTATTGGTTTGCAATATACTTCCATGTTACAAATTTTGTTTCTGTTATTTGAGAAAACAAGCAACATTCGCTATAATTTTTCAAGTTGTTTTTTTTTTTTAATGCAAGAAGCAAAAAATTGTAGGCTACAATCATTAGCCATCAGGATCAAAGAGAAATGTGAATATAGAACTTTCTTAGTGGTTTAGTCTGGTTGATGGTTTTGTGTTCTCTGATCATCTTAATGTTTGGAGATGCATGTCAGATGGAGTCATATGGAGTTTTCATGTCCATATCCTTTTCACAGGATTAAACATATTCGAGATTTCATTATCCAGTCCCGTCCAGCTTTTGCAACAACGGATTTTGTTCTTGTGACTACCTTTCCAAACAAAGAGCTTACAGATGAAAGCCTGACACTACAAGAAGCAGATATACTTAACACTGTGATTCTTCAGCAATTAAAGTAATCTTGTGGTTGCTGTACAATATAGGGACCCTTCTGTACTGTCATACAATATGTTTCAAACAGATGAAAGAAAGGTGGTATCAGTGTCTTTTTATTTCCTCTTTTCCAGGGATCATATTTTTGGATTTCATGTCTTCCAGCTATAACATATCTAACTTTTTTTATTTTAATTTCTCAACATCATTCAGCCTTTTTTCAGTGTTAAAGTTCTGTATGTTAGTATGTTTCAAACGACATCTTATACTAAATGTGAAATGAGATAGGACTTTGTGACTCATTGTTTTGAGGGGGGTGGGGAAAAGAGCATTTTTCTGAAGGGGACAGTATCTTTCATACAGTTGGTAAGATTTGCACTATGGAAATGTTCTATGCTGCATTGACAAACAGCCATTTGAAAACTTAGACTGTAGGTTATGTTTACCTTGCAAACTGTATTAATATTAAGGTGTTCTTTTTAATAAGTTTACAGATAATTTATGCCCTAATATAATTTTTGTACGTTCTATTTGTAGTGCTTTGTGGTGTAGTATAATATTTATATTCTAGTTTTCATGTCATTTTCCTTGTATTGTTGCTCTTAGGAGTGAATCAGTTCAGGAGATGCAAACCTCAGCTGTTGCAGACTATAATAGAATTTTCTTATTTGTATTCTAGTTGTACTGCTTGTGATGAGAATAAATATTATTTTTTTTTCTTGAAAGTTAGAGAAATATGAGAGACCACTGTCATCTTGGGAAAATTATGTGATTTAGAGGAGGCCTGTGGTTATTTTTAATCTGAATATGCAGTTGGACCCTGGGCAGCAACGTGATTCTTTGCACAAACAGTTACTTAAACAGCCCCAAACAAAAATAGGCTGAGGTGCACAAACACAGAACTGGTCTACTTTTGTGCATGCAAGTGACAGCGTGAAAGCTTAATTGGTCACATATTTGACCTGAATTTTGGTTGTTTGTATTTGGAATTTTGGCCAAAGGCATTTTGTAGTATTCACTAGGGATTTGGTTGTGCAGCTTTCACTGGACTTGTTTGGAAGCTGTATAATTAAACCCCTTCATTTTTGAAATTACCTATTTTTTAACAAAACTTGCCTCGACCCTGCAGTATGCAGGAAGGAGTCTTATGTTGGGGGAATTTGACTGCTGTGCTTTAGTAGTATGCAGATTTTTAGTATTTTTGGATTCATATCAGATGAGTGGATCATACTCTGAAGGAGAGTAGTTGGGCTGTATCTCTTGTACCAATGTGTTAAAAATTGCTGTTTTCTGTGTTTATTTTGTTCTGAAAATATCAATACTTGTTTATTTATGTTAAGGTTATGATTGCTAAGTATTCTTACATTTTTACCTCAAAGTAGATATTTGAGTAGATTTTAAACATGCAATTGTATTTGAAGTATTTTGTTTTGCAGTCTGACTATCTGCATGATTTTAATCATAATTCATTTCATGTGCTAAGTAATTAAAGTTTTATGTTTAAGATCACAGATAAGACTTCTTGTGTTATTCTAAATTTACATTGTGATAAAGTGGCAACTGTGTTGTATGCCAGATATTTAAGCCTAAACATAAAGTAATTGTCATGTCCTATGCATGTATTTTATATGCAATACACTAACAATTCTCTATATAAATGCGAGGCCAAAGTTTGTGATAATGATTTTGGGAAGTCTGTGGTTTGGGCATGTTTCAGTTCAGAATACAGGTAAAGTTACAGCGCTTATTACTTCTGAAGAAGTAATTGATTAAGCAATGACATATGAAGAGAAGAGGTTAACTAAATTGTTTTTTCCCTCTTAGGCAAAAACCTACAACTACATATCATCACAGTCTCCTTGTTTCAAATATCTGTTAAATTTTAGTGGCAGCTGAGAGTAACTGGGGGTCCCAGGAGTTGACGTTACTTTGTCAAGCACTAGGAAAATGTATCAATGCTTATGTTTAAATATTTCACTACTTCTCAGTACTTGAAAGCCGATGGAATCTTCTGTCTCATAATATTGTCATAGCTTTTATTACTGTGAATTGTCACTCATAGCTAACATCTTGGCATTTTTGACACAAAACTGTTCTTTGAATGCAGACCTATGTGGATATGCAGTTAAGACTGGCTACAAGGGGGAAAGATCTTGGTAGATGATGATCTTTCTCTCACAGCAAGGCTAAGCCAGGAGGTTCATTTTTGTTTCCATTAAATACAGGTAATAATCCTATTGCTTGCTCTTGTATGCAGCCTATGAGAGGCTGAGGCTTCACCTCTGCTTGACTTTTCTAGAAATCCTTTATCACCCAAGAGTCAAATAATCAAAACCTGAATGTTTTCTTTTAAGAAAACTCCTCTGTAATAATTTATTCTGGATAAACACAGCCTTGTTAGTTTTTGGTTCATTTGGGTTTTTTTCTCTCAGCAGCACGCTGATGTTTGAAAACATTCTGCTTTAATTAAACTACTGGACACACTTGTATAATTACCATATGTTAATAATTATGTCATACTGTTCTTGCTCTATGGTGAAAATCCTTCCAATATTAAATGAAGCAAGGAAGAGCACACAAGTACTCTGAGGTGCTATTTGCTAGCTCCCTGCTTAGTTGCTTGCATTAAGTTACAGCTCCCATGGTCTTTAAATTATTTTACTCTGTGCAGGGAGAAGAGACAGATGCATCTCCCCCTTGCTCATGGTGCTTAAAACCAGCAGGCCTCAGCGTAGGCATGTGCTGCTCTCTGGGCAGGCGAGACACTGAGCAGCAACAGTCTGGGGTAAATACTGAATCAATGGCATGCCAAAAGCAGTCAGCTTCGGGTGCTCCTGTAGGATGGGTATAATTGAAACAGGGTCCTGAAAACATTTAAAGTGGGGCTGCTTCTCTTTAGCCTGGAAGGCCCTAGCTCTGGAATGGGGTTAGATGGAAGCAGTGCAGCAGAGCCGTCTACACCTGTTTGAGGTTTACAGAATTGACTTTGTGGTTGGGAGATTATTTTAATCCGTGTTTGTTATTAGTGAGTTTGATCAAGTTTGTGTTTATGGTGCTGGTTCTACTCCTTAAGGAACTTTCCTTCAAGAGAGTGCTTCCACTGAGTCTTTGGTCCTAAGTTAAATTTCTTATCTTAAAAATAGCTCAGAACAGGCAACTTACAAGGAAGAAAACAGTTACAAACAGGCAACAACAGGTAACTTACAAAACAGAAAACAGGACAGTTACTTTACAGGGGGGAGAAGTATCAGAGGACTGTTTGGTAGAGAAAAGCATAACACAAATTAGAAGCTTGTACAAAACTGGAAATACTATTCAGGTATTCTCAAAAAGAAATTCAAACACAATTTTCAACAGCTGAACTAGCAGAATGAACCACCTTGAAAATCAGCTTCCTTTTTTGTTGTTGTTTTTGTTTGTTTTGGTTTGGGGTCTTGTTTGTTTGTTTAAATCTCATTGTTATGCTGGCTTTCTGTAAGATTTGTTTTAACTAAATGAAATTTATTTGGGTTTGGTACTGAGACAGTAAAATAAGATGGCTTATTTTTTGAAAAGCAACTTGCTTTGCCTTTGTCTAGTCATAATTAATAAATTCTGAGGTATGTTTCATATTAAGAGGACTGGAGATGTTACATACATCACTGTACATCTTCAAAATGTCCATTTTAGGCCTTCCAAAAACAGTCAGCTGAACATCAAAGAACTCAGATTATAGACTAGAACCCAGCTTCTTACACTTCTTAGTTGCAATTCTCCTTAAATAATGTTCTTGTTCTGCCCATAATCAAAGAGCTCCCTGGCAGTGCAACTGAAGGTTAAAGCAAAGAAACTATATTTAAAAACTTTTTCACCTAAAACTGAGAAATGGAGAGGGTTCTTTTCCATTCACTGGGAGCTGTCTGTTCTGGAATGAAATATGTGATCTACAAGCTATGGGATTTAGCTCTTTTTCAGGGGTATGAGAAGATAGATTTGTTGTTCCACACTGCCTTAAGATAAACCAAGAGAAAAATTCTTAACTGTGGAATTAAAAAAAAAAAAACCTTTCAGGGAATTATTCTGGAAGAGCTACCATCTTATGTTTACAAACCTTCCTCAGTCCAAGTTAATTTGGTGAATACTTAGACTATTTAAATACTAACAAGCAAGAATTGACAAGTGGCAATAACCATGAGTCATTTTTCTAATATGATGTTTCTAGCTGAAGTTTGGATAGAAGGGATTGTTTATGCTGGGCCATGAAATTGCCATTTATTTCATGGAATTCTTAGTGACTTAATAGGTGCTGATATAAGAATTTTGATTGTCTGTTCTGTTAGAAAAACCAAACCATTCATACTGTTTACTGGCTGTAACCTTAACACTTTGATGCAATAACTCTGATTTCCAAATTAAATTTTAATTTTCATGAAGTTTTATATGGCAATAGCTTTCTACAGTGCTTTGCACCAATGAAAACCTCAGCACTTCAGTGCTTGCCTTGTGTAAACTGCAGACGAATTTACATTTCAGTGCAAAGAATTTATTTTTGTTTATCTTCTGACTGTTCCTAATCAAATTACACTGTCATCCTTAGCCAAGTGTTCACAACATAAATGTCCTTACAGTCTTTCATGACAATTTAGTCTGTTTTAAACTAGATTTTTCCAACCAGTGCCTCAGCCTGAATGTTAAAGTGCTAGTTTTTTAAAAGCTTGCAGTTGATAGATAACAAATTTACTTCTATTTTCATTTGTATTCTTCACTTAGCAAACTGATTTCTGGTATAAGAAATTGAGAAATTTTCAATAGGGAAGCTTTGCCTCCAATGAAAAGTGCTACCACTTTTTGTCCATGAATATCTCAATATATGTCAATAGTAGTTTCCACTTTTTTATCACTTTCTTAATATTGGTTCTCTTGTTTTGATACTGTTTTCACACGTATGCTTTCACCTCTTGTAACTACAAAATTATATTCCTGCATATTATTAATGCAGGACTTCTTCCCATAGTAGCCCTCAAATCCCATAGTCTGAAAGGGATCATTGAAAGCAGAGAAGGGAGCATAAGTGGATATAGGCAAGTAGTTGTATCAAAACATTTTTACTAAATTATTTACTCCTGCTCTTACAGTCTAATAATTTGTTACATTTTCTGAGGCCTATTCCTGAAAACTGTATTTCATGGAAACAGACACAGACCTTAGACCGAGTTGGAACTGCTTGGTAACCTTGGTCACCAAAAAAATTTTGTAAACTGGGATTTGGTTGCTGAAAGGATTGAATATTTCAGTGGAGGGATCAAACAATTAGACCTTAAAAGGATTTGCTCAGGGTTCAGGTTCACTTTTTCCTCCCTCTCTCCTAAATCCCAATACTGGAAGTTTGGATAAACCACACACAGCCTGCCACCAAAGGACCTAATAATATATAAGTTGACTTAGCTAGCATTTTCTATATCCCTGTTGTTGCAGAGCCTGGCCATTGGAATCCAGTTCTGCCTGGTTTTTGTGTGTTTGTAATAGTACCTCATGGCCCAAATTAAGAAAAAGCTTAGATCACATATGTGGTGAGGATGTGGAGTAAGTCATAGTGTCAGCAAATAAATAAATGTGAGAAAACTTGAACCTTGAAAGAATTTTGGAAGACTTTTGATCATTCACATTTCTTCTCTAACTTGCACTGACCACTTCCACACAGAGGTTTTCATTTATTTAGTCATCTAAACATTATTTTATGCATGTACAGAGAGGCTCTTGAAATTCTGTCTTCTTGAGCAATTCCTATTGGCCTGCCCACAGGCACCTATGAAAATAATGAACTTTATGTTCATGCTTTCATCCTAGGTTGTTTGTGGCTGGTTTCATGTCTCTCAGCATGTCTGCAATTCTGAAAAATAGTGGCTACCTGGTTGTAGTTGCAATCTTTTCCAATCTTTTTATTGCAATAAGACTTAAAAACAATAAAAAAATCAGATTCATAACTGCATTATTGTTCCCATCAATTCTAGCTCCTATTGCTTTGATGATATTCAGTATCAGAACATGTCAACCTGGCAAGGTCTGTTTGCCTTCGTTGTCTTTGTGGGTGTTATTACCCAACCAACTGCGCAAATAGAGAAGGTAGAGGTGACCCAGAGTCAGTGATTTCCAAATGGCCTTTACTCATAGCCAAGGCCACCAACAAACACGCACTTAATTTTACAAGTTTTCTTAGTAGAGTAGCCTATCCAAGCTCAGAGAGTGCTGCTGGCTTTGTACAAGCACAGTAACAAATTATTTAGTGCTGTTAAAATAGTGAGATGTCTTTATTATTAAGAAAGGTACAATTTGCTAATAGACCTGATAAGAAGATAATCGGAGTGATAAAGCACCTCTTCTACAAGGAAAGATGGAGAGAATTGGGATTGTTAAACCTGGGAAAGAGAAGGCTTTGCAGTGACCAAGTTGTAGCCTTCCAATACCCAGAGAGAGCCTTCAGGAATGATGGAGAGAGACTAATTATAACAGCATGTAGTGACAGGATGAGGGGGAATGGCTTCAAATGGAAAGTAGGTTTAGATTAGATATTGGAAGAAATTAGAGAATTCTCTGTGAGAGAGGTGAGGCACTGGTACAGGCTGCCCAGAGAACTTGTGGATACCCCATTCCTGAAAGTGCTTAAGGCCAGGTTGGACGGGGATTTCAGCAACCTGGTCTAATGGAAGGTGCCCCTGCCCATGGCAGGCTGTTTGGAATCAACATGACTTTTAAGCTCTCATCCAACCTAAACCTTTCTACGATTGCATGATATGCTTAGATGAAAAAACTAGTCAAATTTCTTGTAGAGTAATAATGTGATAGTCAATAATATGGATTTTTGTAATAGATTCAGTGAACTTAAGATTCTGTAGCATTGTTATAGAAAGCTTGTTCACAGTTATAAGGATATTTAATTCTGTAACACAGAGTTTAAAAACCCCATAACTATATTATTGTGATCCGGGCAAATGATTAGGGGATGGTTCTTTCTCCTCTCTTGACATTCTGAGGGAGGAATAGATTATAATTTACATCAGGTATTTCTCCTAGAAAATCTTCAAAAGATGTGACAATGAAAGACACTGATTTCTTACTCCAGCTATTATAGCACCCAAAGAGCTTTCAGTCTATACTTCATGAAGGTGGCTGCCCATCTCTGATAAATGTAATTCCTTTTTTTCCTATTTTTGCCTTCTTAAACACCTGCCACTGTAATCTAGGGAGTCCTCTGTCAACAAAGTTTCTTTCTGTACTATCAGGATCTCATCTGTTATGTTGCACCTCATCAATTTTATTTGGCCCTCTGCTGCTAATGCTTCTGCTTGAGTAATGAGTTGCTTGGGTGGCTGATCACGTTAGTTTGAATTCCAAGCGTTCATATTTTTTCTGAGAGCTATATTTTTGTCCATATTTAAGAAATTATTTGGAAGAAATATATTAAAACAGAAGAAAGGAAAACAACTCTTCCTCAACTCAGTAATGAAAGATTGCCACTTTTCACATAAACAACACGAATGGATCCTGATTTTTACACTCTGCACTTTTTTTTTTCCCCCCCCACAGCTAAGCTAAATTTTTCATATCAAAGACCTTGATTATCTTTTGACTTTTTTGACTAAGTGGACAAATATCATGTTTAAGTGAAGTTCAGGGCATTTTGGCAGTATTGCCAACCCAGTTTTACTCCAGTAATATCATTTTAGCCATCATTGCAGCTGATCTATCAACCCTGTGACATGCTAAAAACTGCAGACAATGCAGCCTATTTTGTGGGAGAACTTCCCCTTTCTACTGTTTTTCTTTTCTTTTTTCTTGTTCCTCTATGTTCTAGAGAAGAACAGATAGAATTGCTGTAGAAGTCAGCAGGAATTTGTTTTCATCCTGTGAGCCAATGGGTTTTATAGAAAAGGAAGTTAAAAGGCAAACAAAACAAAAATATCTTGAGCAGCAAGCGACTCTTCTTATGCTCTTCCTCTGAGCACTGCATCAGAGGTTAAACCAGGCCAAGTGCAGGGTGCCACAACTGTGTCAGGGCAGCCCTTGCTATCAACTCAGGCTGGGGAATGAAGGCACTGGGGGCAGCTCTGTGGGGAAGGACCTGAAGGGTGCTGGTTGATGAAAAGCTGGGCATGATGTAGCAATGTGCGTTCACAGCCCAGAAAGCCAAACGTGTCCTGGGCTGCATGAAAAGAAGAGGTGATTCTGCCCCTCTGCTCTGCTCTCATGAGACTTCACCTGAAGTGCTGTGTCCAGCTCTGGGGTCCTCAGCACAGGAATGAGGAGTCAGTCCAAAGAAGGGCCACAAAAGTAAAGAGAGAGCTGGAGCACCTCTCCTACAAAGGCAATCTGAGAGAGTTGGGGTTGTTCAGCCTGGAGAAGACAAAGTTCCAGGGAGACCTTACTGCAGTCTTTCAATACTTAAAGGGAACCTGTAGGAAAGATGGGAACAGACTTTTAAGCAAATAGAACAAGGGGTAAAGTTTTCAAACTAAAAGAGGGGACTAGAGATGAAGAAATTTTCTTTATGGTATGGTTGCTGAGACACCAGAACTGGGTTCCCAGAGAAGTGACAGATGCCCCATCCCTGGAAACATTCAAGGTCAGGCTGGATTGGGCTCTGATGTAGTTGAAAATGTCCTGCTCATTGCAGAGGTTTGTCTGGACTAGGCGACCTTCAAAGGTCATTCCAACTCAAACTGTTGTATGAGTCTATAAATTGCCTGGCAGAGAAGAAAGACAGATGTGATGCATATGTCAAATGGAAAGATAAAGTTTTGTGGACCTGTTGGAACAACTGTCCCCAGTAACAACTCTTCAAAGAAGGATTTCTTTCCATTTATTTCATAAATGTTGGGAATATGCATAAAGAAAGGGAATGACCTCAAAGACTAAAACATAATATTTGCTCTTAGAATAATGACTTTATGAATTTTTCAATATGACTTAGTTTTGTATTGTATACTAGTAAGACTGTCATTTAGGGTAGAACTTTCCAGTTTTCTTCTGGTTTCTTTTTTGGTTTATTTATTTAAATTATATGATTATTGAATGTAATTTATTTTTGAGTTTGGGAGGGGAGAAGTAACAATGGAAGTAGATTTGACATGCATCTGTGAGTGAGCAAGACAGGATTTTTACCTTCTGTTAGTAGAGACTGTTTTCTTTTGCTCTCAGTATAAGCAAATAAGTTAATGAAGTTCTCATGCAGCAACAAATGTAAATGTGTAGAAGCTTACAAAAGTAAATAGAAAACCAAAGATGTAGTATTATAAGATAGCAGCCAGGGAATTTGATTTGTGATTAGCAATTTGGGAATTGGTGTTTTCTGTTATATTTTAAAGTGAAAAACCAAGATGCAGCACTGCACCTGAATATTTATTGTAAATGGTTTGGGCAACATGCATCTCACCAACTGCTTTGTGCCTTACGGGTGTGATAGTCGTGAGACGTTGCATACCAAAATTTAATGTCAGCAGACAGAAACATCTCTCTAGTTTGATCTGTATTTGTGCATACAGCAATAGATAGAAAATAATTTTTGGAATCTGCTAGTACTTGTATACATCTCTTCTGTTCATTCAAATTAATAGAAATATACAAAGTTGTATTCTGTCCTAACTGTAAATGTTATAGAGGAGAATTTCAAGAGCAGTACACTGTGATTTGTTTTCCTGTGGTAAAAGTTGTAGATTAAGTTCCTTCTGATATTGACAAGACAGGGAGTGAACCAGTGCTAAGTGTCTTGTGGAACTTTTACTGTGTAAGAACTCCAAAGAATTGGTTGGTAAATATTTTCAAAAGTAAATACTGTATGAGCTCTTCACAGATTTCAATATGAGTGCCTAGCAGAAGAAAGTTGGCAGTTCTATGGGTAAGATTGAAAATAAGTTTTTGTTACTAGGGAAGTTATGAAAAGAATTAATTCCAGAAAGAATTGGATGATAGCCATTTAGTATATTTGACCTAAGTCAAATATGTCCGAATTTTCAGCAAACCAAAACATTGTGACAGCCAGTATAGATCAAATTAAATAAAATCATTTGCTTTCCATCTTTTAATCTTTTAACTTGAAGTAATTTTGTAATGAAAGCTTTTTAAATGGGGAAAAAAACCAGGAATGTGTCATTTTGAATATGTGGAAGGAAAGAATTAATTTTCTTATTTCCAATTGAAATTTGTCAGGAAATATGAACCCTGTATAGCTGGTTAAAGTGACTACAATTTGCATTTTTTCCCTCTGAAGATGTTGGCCAAAGTATTTTCCAGATCAGTGCAATCTTGACTCCCTTGGTTTATGCAAAAATTGCATGATACAATTCCTAAACCAAGAATATTGTCTCTCCAGGGCCTCCTTTCAGAGTGTAATCAAGAGCAGAAATCTCCAGGGCAGTTTTTTTATTTATATGCTCAATAGCTATTGTTCCTGTTGAAATAAAAATTTGCTTTTGAAAGCTGATGACCAAAACTGAATTCAGAGCTTGCATTTCTTTGATGGAACTCAAAACTCTGAGAACTGGGTTCAGTTAAAAGACTAGGAGACTTCAATGTAGGTATCCACCTGTGCACATTTGTGTATAAGCAAAATGCCCAACTCCCATTTTGTTCATGGGAGGTTTAGGGCTTGATCAGAAGTTATCCCACAGTCAGATTCCTGGAGCTTTTCAGTCTTTGGAGACACTGTGGAGTCAACAGACTCAACACCTAACTTTTGGGACTGTAAGTCTGTACGAAGAGAATCTAGAGATGCATGGGTTACTAGAGGGTATTTCAAATGTCTATTTCCTGTGTGGGCACAAATGAGTCAAACCTCTTGTGAGTGCCATCTTGTCCTTTTAGAGATTTATTTGGTTTGCCCTAAAGTAACACCATATCCTTTGGCAGCTGCTGCTGTTCAGCTGCCTGCATGTGCTGGTCAGATCGCCATTGGCCATATGAGTTTTGAAACTCAATTCATATTTCTTAACTTGTGAACTGACTCTCACTTTGGCTGTCTATCACTTTCAAAATGGGACTTTAAGCATTTTTTAATCTCATTTCCTGTAGTCTTTGGCAGCACAACTTAATATTTTTCAGATTACAACATATTTTCATTTAAATATGTGCATCGATTTTTTCCTTTTCTTTCTTGTATTCTTTCCACATACTCATTTAAAAAAATCTCTATTACAGTGAAATTAGGAACTAGAAGTAAAGACTCTTAGGTTCCGAAAACAACTTACCTCAAAAATGTTAGAATTATTCCCCAGATAAGCATAAGAAGCAGTGAAATTCTGTATTTCTTTAGCTACCTCTTGCTATCCAGCACATTTTTGACAATATATAAATTGTAATAGTAGTTCTATAGTGCTGGTGATGGATGCATGTGTGGGTTTTTTTGTCATGCTCCAGATACATTATATGTTGTATGGCTTTACTGGCAGTCCTCTGCACAAGGTTCAAGGCTGATTGATGGTACATGCTGATCTTTAGCAATAGCTGTAGTAGTGGAACGCCTTAATAAATGCTGTTCAAGGCCAGTTTCAAGGCTGGACATTATCACCTAATAACTTTGATCAGAGTGGTGGCAAATATTTGCATAGAGCATGCATGTGGATTCAGTCTGCTCTATTTTATTTACAGAGTAACTTTTTGGAATAGGATCTGTCTGAGGTCTTCTTTGGAAATTGGGATTCATGGTTCCCACAGAACCAGGCTCTTGCAAACCTCTTCTCATCTTCTGACTCCATCCTATTGTATCTCCTCAGAGCTACCCTGATGTCATGCCCTCCCTTAACCTTTTGTTCCTCCCTAAACAGTTACCTAATGCAAGCTTATTTCTGTGCTGTTCATGTTCTGTTCCTTTCTTGCTTCACAGCTTGCTGAATGCACATTAAAAAATCACATTGTGGAGTGCTGCTTTTAAAGTGCTGTTCATCAACTGAATTTGTATCTCCTTCACTCAAGCGATGCTGCTTCACAATGTCTTTAGTCAGGCTCAAGACTCAAAATCAGTCCCCCCTCCTCACCCTCGGTGACCCATCAGCAATCTCTTCACTGTCCATGTACTCCTTCAAATGTTGTCTTACCTTCTGCGTAACTGCTAATAAGATATAGTCTTCCATAGCTATTCTCCTCCTTGCACTGCAGTAATTTTCCAGTCCTCTCCTCTCCTCTCCTCTCCTCTCCTCTCCTCTCCTCTCCTCTCCTCTCCTCTCCTCTCCTCTCCTCTCCTCTCCTCTCCTCTCCTCTCCTCTCCTCTCCTCTCCTCTCCTCTCCTCTCCTCTCCTCTCCTCCTACATCCATTCATATTTTTGCCACAAACGGCATTTATCTATGCTGTCATTCCCCCTCTATTGCTACCTTATCCTGAATTCTTTGCAGTACCAAATATAAACTTTTCATTTTTTTGCTTCCAAGGAGCTTTGTACCTTAATCCTCATGTCTCTGTCATCTGGTGTTAACTGTCTAGTTCTTGTGTTTTAGATCTGACCAGATCAAGATGCTTTGGTGTCTGCACTTGACCTTAACCAACCTCTTGGTCTGCTCAAACCACTAGCTGTCATTCTAGCAATTCTGCCTCACTGATTAGATGGATGGTTTCACCTTGTCTTTAGACTGTGACATCCGTGGGAGAAGCATAGTGGATTTGTTCTGTGTTTGCACAATTCTTATACCAAGTCCTTATCTGTGTGGAAATAATATCAGTAATAAATAATGATTGTAAAAATATTCTTAGCAGCAAAGGGTGACAAATAAGCAAGTAATTTTTGCCACCATTTAGCTTTAGAAATCATTCATGGGGCAAGATGGTGCTGGCTTTTCATCTCTCTTCTCTGCTCTGTCTGCACCAGGAACTTCAGCAGGGAGCTGGGGTCTTCTGAATTGCAGCCAGGCAACTCTCTTCTGGCCCTGCAGTGCCTCCACTAGGAGCCTCATCTGCAGATATCTCTGCAGTGTGGTGTATATCTTATAACTGCATCCAGCACCCCTGCTCTCTGGCTATGGTTCCTGCAAATTCACAGGATTAGTAAATCAACAGGCATAGTCCTCTGACTGTAATCTTTTTACAGGCACAGCAGAGCCTCTTTTAAGTCCAGACATAGAACTTCAATGGACAACAGCTGTTTTGGTCTGTTTAGCCAAGTTTGCTGTGTCTAAATAATATGCATGTAGGAAGTAAATGTACCAAGAGTACGAGGCACAGTGAACACAACGCCCATAATTGCATCATTAATGGCTCTCCTGTTGTTTTTAACATCAGCTTTTAATCTTCATAAGGATATTACTCCTTGTTCCAAGTTTTAACATCGAAGAAATAAAATAGCCATGAAATTGTCAGTTCAATGTGAGGATGCATTTTTAGAAAGTTCCTCCTTAACTATTTGCCTTTACAAGGTTTTGCTTACTTGGGCAGAGCAGTCGAGCTGAAATGTTGCATAAAGAAAAGAAGTCTTTCCCTCAGCCTAAGGAGCAATTATCATTAAAGAAGAGCAGAGCTGAGGTTACTGCAGGTCATCAAGACCCAGTTCCCCTCTTGCCTGCTGATGCAACCCTTTGGCCAATGTTCCTCACCCTCTGCTTCAAACCAGCCATGCAAGCTCACGGCAAGAGGGGAGCATTTTCGCAGGCACAAAATGTTCCTATCTGTCTCCAATTCCCTTGCAGGACCTGGCTTACTTGTAGAGTCCAGGTGTCCATATGGAACACAGGCTGAGATGAGATGAGGTCTGGCACTGTTCTCTCTCCAAACCCCGTGAGAGGCGAGTCTGGCCCTGGCACAGCTGGCAGATGCACAGGCACATCCCGGGGGTGACAGTGGGGACTGACACTGTGCTCCCACCAGACAGCACTCTGCACAGGGTGCTTACCTGCAGCTAACAGGACAGGGAGGCCTCTCAAAGCCCTCCAGAGCCCAGCAGAAAAACAGCTGTTTTTTTAAAACCTGATGACCACCTCTAAGAGCAAGTCTGTTCATTAGGAGCCTTGCAAAAATCCCAAGCAGCCCAAGGAAGCTCTGCTTGTTCTTGCCCTGGGTCAAGGGGAGCTTATAGAGGTGGCTTCTTCTCATTTCTTTTTCTATGGGATGCTGCTTTCTGATATGACAAATTTTAGAAATTACCATTACCTTTAAAAAGATAATTAGAGCCCACAGGATCTTATTTATAGGTGAAAAGAGTAAAATTAACTTTTCATTTGAAAAATCTATGGCTCTTGATTGAGTTGTTCTGAAGTAACCACTCTCTCCCTTCATGATTCATGGGTCACTGAAGATCATTTGATTTGAAATGTGTCCCACAGAGTTGTCTGTCTTGGCAGAAAACAAATTAAAGTCAACAAGAGTTAACAAGCCGGGTATTTACACAGATAGCACTCCTCTTAATAGTATATAACCTTTTTATTATTTAATTCTAAGGTTATTAGGAGGCAATCACCGCTTTTACCACCAAATCCCCCGTAAGCAGCTAGACATAATTATGGTCAAGCCTGCTCTGTATTTTCATTTACTGGTGCTGTAAATGAGAGGCAATAATAGAACCATAGAACCATAGAATAGTTTGGGGTGGAGGGCATGTTTATGGGTCATTTAGTCCAATCCCCTGCAAGGAGCAGGAGCATCAGAAGATCATGGTCCCTATCTTCAGCCTGTTGACATCCAGGTGTAGCACTCTGTGCAGTTCATAGCTGGCAAATACCTATTTATGCTGCCACAGCTATTTAGATCAAGAGAATGAACACCTTGAAGCATGCTATCATCAGCTAAGTTAGTTATCTCTAAAATGTATTTCATGCTTTCAGAAAAATTATCCCATTACTTTTACTCTTTTTTGTTTCCTCTTTTATTTCAACAGAAACGTGCATATGAGGTCTCATAATATAAATATCAGTTTATCCTGATATTCTTACAGTAAGATAAAAAAATTGAAGAAGAATTTAAAAAATCTATGATCAAAACCACTGTCAACATGTTGAAAAGGGGCTGCCTGAACTCAGCTCTGTTACAACAGCTGTGGCCAGCATGGTTCAGAATTGTAAAACTGTCTTATTTTCTGACATGATGTCTTGTTTCATTAATAAAGTCACCATGCCACTTCCAAGATCTCCATGATCAGTAAAGATTTCTTGCAGCCTGAAAAAACTGTAGAACTTTTTCACTGCCTAGGTTCAATCTGCTCACCCAAAATGCCTCCTCCTGCAGGATTATGAGCGATGTGGTCTCACTCAGGCAGCTGTGCATTGCTCCTAATCCCCAAATCACTGTTCAGAGGCATCTGACTAGCCCAATGGCCAGCTCATCTGGGTCCAGAAAAATCAGAACATTTAAGATCCCTGGTGTGCCTAATCTATGTTATGCTATGTGTTCCTCAAGAGTTGTCTTTCACTCTTACTCAGCCTTTACAGGACAACCACAAGCTTAGAGCTGACCTCTGGGAATGTGGGAGATATTGAACTCACTAAGTTCCTCTTCCTCAGGGACTCCAATCCCAAACTGAAATTGATCTGCTCTCTAGGAGAGACTAGGAGAGCACTTTGGCTGTAAGGGCTCTGTCAGGGAGTCCTGCAAATCATTCTGTTGAGTCTGTTACTTTTTTTTAGAGAAAATATGCTACAGATTCCCTGAGAAAAATGCCTGAGCTATCCCAGTGGTTCGAGTGCCCACCTGGGGGCTGAGGCTCCTCTTCTGCCCATACCCCTTCATGCATTGTAAATGGTAAGTATATAATGTGAAATACTCACAGAGCCCACAGCAGAGGGTGCCTGCTTCCTACCAGCCTGGATCTGCTCAAAATATTTCTAATTGCTCTTATGGTTTTAGTATTAGTTTTCTTTGTTCTCTTGTCCTAATAAAAGTCCTGCTTTTAGGAGACGCAGCAGAAAGATTGTCCTGGTATAACCTCATGGTGTTTGTGACCCTGGCAAGTCAGATGAGTATTGATTGATGAAGTATTTGATTACATTAGCTGAGGCATAGTGCCACTTTATACTAAGAAAGACTTTGCACTGTCTTTTCTCTCCTCACTTGCATCTATGTAACCCCAGTAACAGGGGTTTAACTGAGGTTAGAAAATTAGCAGCTACAGCAGTAAACCAAAATACTTGCATATAGCCCAGTATATATAAAAAAAGGACATTCATATCCAAACTATTCAAACTGTTCTTTGCATGTCTTCTGTCACAAAGTGGAAGCATACTTAGGGGCTTTTACTGGGTCTTTTCATTTGCGTTACACGAGGTCAATATGAAATAGAAGAGTTCCCTGCAGACATGGTGTATCATCATCAGGCTACACGAGTCCAGAACTGAGCAGAAAGGGCTGGTTGCCTCTGTTCTGTACACTGCATATCAATCCACAGGTTATGTGGTCCAGCCACCCATGGAGGGCTGCTATCCCAGCAAGAGAGGACTGGCAGCAGGCTGAGTGGTGTGGTGCTGCAGGAGTTTGGGCTGGAGCACTTGAGCCACCCTTGCAGGGCCCTGTCTGGTGACAATGTTGGTTTCCACCACTTTAGGGTGATTCTGCACTTAATTCAGTATCTTCTCTAGTGTTCAGAACTGGACTTTAATCTGTGGGTGATGTTTTTACCTTCCCCTGTGTTCTCTGTTGCTGGCATTCCTTGGTGTGTGAGCCAGCTCAGGCAGGACACATGAACAATCACAACACCATGGATGAAATGGAAAGAAAATTTGGTTTTGTTGAAGCCAATCTATGAGTTCTCCAGAATCTTCTGATTCTCTCCCTGATCCTACTGCTGGGGGTGTGAGCGACTGGCTGTTTGGTGTTTGGTCGCTGGCTGGGTTTAAATTGTTATGCCAGAGGGGGTATCCCCAAAGCAGCACCCAGGCAGAGGCACACAAACAGGGATGCAGGCACCATGGAGCTCTGTGGGTGCTAGGAGATCACTAAACCTCTTTGCTCCTGTATATCAGGGATTCATGCAGGTGTAGTTCACTACTGTTTGATTGCTCCCACAGCAGGGCAGGAATCTCAGCCATGCTCAACAGGATGTCTCTAAATCTACCACTGGACTATGTTATCTGAACACAGGTGCTGCCCAGCACGAGGCTAAACAATGACCAGTATGATGTATGTGGTTTTTGACACCCCAGTTTGAAAGCCATTTGACCATGTTCACAATCTTCCTCACCAATCTTCCATTATTCTCCCACACTTGGGAACCTGAAAGCCAGATCAGCAATTTCTCCATTATTTGGGAAGCTGAAAGTCAGATCAGCTCAAGGAGCTACTGAATACTTCAATTTTTCATAGACCAAAGGAACTGACAAAACCCCATTAAACCGCAGCCAGAAAATCTGGAGCAGTCAGTTTGAAGGAGACAATGGGATGTAAAAGAGGCTTAATTTTTGAAGGAACCTAGAACTACTTTAGCAGTTGTCTAATTTTTTTTTTCTGTTGTTGTAATTCCATGTCAAATTCCTTTTCATCAAGGAAGTGTATTTTGCTTGTAATATTGTATAGTCTTGCTGCCCTCAAAAACTGCTGTTTCAAGCAGGATTTATTTAAGAAAGAAGGAGCAGATACTCTAATGATAGTAACATGTGCCAGGGCACATGTCAGGCTTGCATTCACTCACCAAATTACCTTATATTGAATATGCTATAATTTATATAAATATAAGAAAATATAATTGTCAGAAGTGTGAAAACAAGCTGTACTGGATACTACCCTTACCAAGAAACAAAAGTAATAATTCAACCCTTCTTGCATTATACATAATTGTTTAATATTATACAGGGTGCAAGAAACTGGTCTTCTCTGTTCTCCTTTGAAAATGCAAAAAGATTAAATAAAATTAGAAAGACAACACACAGGTAATAAATGTGTGTTGCACACAAAATAGTGTTATGCACACACTGCATAGTCTTTTTATTAACCTTTGAATATTTTGCACAGTGGATAGTGAGGAAAAAAAGAATATCTATCAGCTAGGTTGGACAGCTTGCCAGAATGTGAAATTTGAAGATATCAGATAATCCAGTATCTCATCTTCTCTCATGAGGCTTACTTTTGAGTTAAGGACAAAGGTCAGACCATAAGTCCTTGGAAAAAAAACAGGATAAAAACAATGTTTTAAGTCCATTTGTTCTTTTCATCAATAAATGATAAGAAAGCTCTCTCTTTCAGACTGAAGAAATTTCATTAAAAAGTGGACTTTTGTGACATACAGAAATCTGTCATTTGCAGCACAAAAGGACAGGGATGTTAGAGACAACTAAATTATATTAACCCTGAAGCAATTGTTCTTATTGATGTGCCACTACTGAAAATAAAGTGTGTGGGCATACTACTACCCATGGTAATGCTAGTGGAATTAGACTAGGAAGACCTAAGGAGGCTTATGGAAATAGGGAGTTTAGGCAATGAGGCTAAATGCAGACAGAACCACTGGTGAATATGTGGTAGATATTTATTTATCTCCATATTGGTGCTTGAGCTGACTAGTTTTAAACTGGTTTGTGTGGCTTTGGATGAGTATATAAACTTTTGATAATGTTAAGAGGTTAAAACAACAAACAGTCTAGAGACACATTTGGTTCAGCCAATATAATTTATTTTAACACAGTTAGCACTTTCTAAAAATAAGTATCTTATAAAGAATATATTACAAGTTTTGCACTTTCACTTGAACGTGAACATTTCTATATGTTTTTTCAAGTCTTCTAGTTTTTATAAAACCATAAATGCAATTCCCCAGGAAATTCTCCCCTCCCCACTGTGAATCTGCCTTTATACAACAAAAACTTTATTTCACCTGTGAGGAGACCCACCCCCCACCCAACATTTCAATTATAGAAAAAAACACATTTTAACTGTGGTACAATTTTGAAGTTATTATGTTTTAGTTTGTGAAATTCTATCTGTGGGAAAGTATTTGCTGACAAAAAAAAAAAGCTGCTGCTGTACATACACAATAGCAAATCCTAACTTGCCTTTCAAAATGGTTGGTAAAAAGAGAGACATTTGCATCAAAAGAGAACATTAAAACCCCTGCACGCTGGTACCACATGGATACAAATTTTTCATTAAAATGGTGAACTAACATCTTTATACAGGTTTTCCCCCAAGACTTGAAGCACTTCATTTGCATACATACATAAAATGTATAAAAATGTATAAAGTATATGTTATACAGTGTCTTTAGTACTGTTAGTCTATACAGTGTATTTATGTACTACTAGTACATAGTGCAAAATACATATTCATAAGCATTTCAGCCTGTACCTGAAATCAACATCATTGGATGGCTGCAAAATACCCAGTCCTGCACGGGATTGATCTAGAGAGGGACACTTCACATCACTGTCCACAAGCTCTATCTCAAAATATGAAAGAATCAGAGCCAAAAATTGTTTGATCTCATGGACAGCAAATAACCTGCCCGGGCACTTTGCTATGCCTGTCCCAAAAGGCATGTAGTAATGCTTTAGCTTCCGACCATTGCGGTAGAAGTCGGTCTTCTCCTCTCCCTTCTCATTCAGAAAGCGATCATATTTGAATGTCTGCAATTAAACACACAAAAGAGTTCCTTGAATACTTCCAGAAATCAGATAAAGCTGCTAAGACACAAAGTGCAGGCTGAGAAAGAGATGTCTCCAGCAATAAGCTTTGTACAGTACCACCAACCCCCATGGTGGATCCCAGGTTCTGTGCTGAGAACTCTCCTTTTCCTTCCTGACCTCTAAAACCAAGGATTGTAACCAACCTTCTTGTCCATGCAGCAGAAGAAGAACTGGAAGAATTCCAGTTCAGTGCCTTTGGGAAACTAATATCCTTATTTTTCTTCAAAGACCTCATAACAGTGATTTTCGCTCACTGAGGAAGGCAGTAAGTAGAAGGCTGTCTGGGGCTGGTAGCACAGCTTTTGGTTACACTAAAACATGTTTTGCAGATGCTTGCACTGCCTTTATTTTTCTCTTTCCTATTAATCACACTTTTAGGTGCAAGAATGGGCTTCCTGTCCAACAGAAAACCAGCCATGGGGCACCTCAATAAATCCATTATCTAAAGGCCTATTAACTTCTGCCGGTGTGCCAAGTTTAATGCAATTTGAAAAAAAACACTTACCAAGGGATCAGCATAGATCTCTGGATCGAAATGCAGCAGCTGAGGATATAGAGCTACAATATCATCTTTGCGAATGTTGTAAAAGTCTCTCTCCAAGTGCAAAGTGAAATCCTCCTTGGCCACTCGGAAGGTCATGGATGCACTCGAGAGCCTCATGGCCTCCTTGATGATGCTGTCTGTTGGGAGAGGACAAGGAATGATTGCCATGGAAACAGCACACTCACATACTGAGCCCATGGATAGTGAACTATTTCAAAGCCATTATCAAACCATGAATTTATTAGAAGAAACAATTTAATATTAACTTTCTAAATGCCTAAGAAAGTGTCTTTCTCATTTCTTTTTAGCATTTCTATCCCTTCTGCAGATACCACTGAGAACCTAATCTTCTTTCCCCCCAAAAATGCTTATAGTTGATGAAACAGAATGTCCAAAAGTGAGATATATTTTCACTTTGAGATAAAGACCAAACCAGTAAAAACTGAAAACATAACAAGAAAAAGAAACAGTGCAGTGAGCAGAATTTTCTGAAGCTTTAAGAGGTCCTGTATAGAAACCCATACTCAGAAAAAAGTAATATGGGGATTTTTTGTTTCAATATTAGCTTTTTTTTTTTTAAGTAACAGTACTTAAAAGGGAAGATTATCAAAACTCTCTGAAAAATGTGCTTGTAATATGAAAACTATTAAGAGGAAATAGAAGTAATGGTATTAGAAAACATTTCTTCACATGATCAGCATAGGGATTTAAGTTTTGGCAGCACATTTTTATTTGATTTAAAGATATAACCAACCAAAATATTGTTCAGAATTATCCATGGGTCTGTGTTATGCAGCAGTGCAGGATTATTGAGACATGGAATTACCCATGAAAAAGTGCTTTTCATGTGAATTTTGGTAATCTCAGTACCACCTGGGACATTGGGAAGCCTGGTTGTGTTGGCTATTGCTAAGGAAAATATAGTTTCCTGTTCTACTGTTTCTTTGCTAATTCCATAGGAATTCCATAGCATTTATATGGTAACAAATAGAGGACCATGGAAATTGTAGTGTGATTTCTGCATAAAATAATCATACCTAATATTGGCATATTATCCAGCTGTTTTCGGTTCAAAGAAATGTGTTTGCCATTTAAACTGATACTCTCTTCAGCACTTTCCAAAACATTCTGCACTTCTTTGGTAGCAGCTCTCATTGCTTCTGGGCTCCTAAAATCAAAAGAGCAAAGATATAACATAATTTTAAATGTAAAAATTCTTTAAGAGGAGTTTTTGCTATTAACTTTCCTCCTGACTAAAATTTATTTTGTTGGCTGACAAGTACAAACTTCTAAAATGAAAACGCTGCAGCAAAATGCTGCAGTTCCACTTTTTCATGTCTTGGCAAAGGTATGATAACCTCAAAGGAAAAAAAAAAAAAGAAAGGAATCTCAGTATTTGATTTTGTCTGCAATGACAAGCGGGACAGAACTGATGTGCATGATTCAGGTAATAAACAGTACTGTCACTAAAAAGCAATGCCAAGAATAAGAAAAAGTCAGCCAGTTGTAGATTAGGAAAAACCCCTTCTGCAGGTAGAAAGTTTAGGAGAAGGATTATAGATCAGCTTTATAATATCCTTTATTTTGGCTGATGTGACAATATTCTGTCTAGCTGAAAAGACTCTTCCTAATACTAAGAGCCCACATAGTACCCTTCACTGTCCAGCCTTTCTTTCAGACATGGAATATATGAGCTATGGTGAAATATATAAACAAAATAAAAGAAGGTGAATAGTATCTAGATGAAAGCACAATCAGAGTGTTAAAAGACTCCAAGTCCAGAAAACCTAAAGCAAATACATTCTTGGAGCAAAAAGTACTAAATAACTTAAAAAATTAGCAATGGCAAGTTGATATGATAAGTAAAAGCATTAGGAATTTAGACACATACTTCAGAGTTAGTTATGCTGAATCAGATAATCTGCAAAGGCCCACTCTAAAATGCACATTTGATAGAATTATCTGAGCTGTGCACTTGTCTCATGAGTAATAAGCTCAGCAGGTGCAATCTACAGTACAGCTTCAGTGGGATCTATTAATATATAAATTACTTTCTATTAAGTATCTGTGAAAACAATAATGAAGTTAAACCTCATTTGCCTGCTCTAGTGAGATGGTCTAAAAATGTCTAGTTATATTTGTAGCCTTTAATACAATTAATGTTTTGACTGCAACTAGAACTTTTAATGTCGTATCATATAGATTTACTCCAAAGCTTTCTTGACAAAGTGTAGCGTTGCCCTGGAGTGCTGTTTCTTAACCAAAAAAAAAAGCTTCTAAAGAATTGCTCTGTGCTACCACTGCTTGTTCTGAGATGGGTGAAGGGCTTTTATGTGGAAGTCCAGAACAACATGGCACTTCTGTTGCAACCAGTAAGGTTTTTATCACTGATGAGGTATCAAGCAGTGGAATTGACCTGTATTAATGAACTGGTTCCTGAAAGATAAACATTTTCTTTTGTTTGAGAGCAAGATGGATTGGAACTTACTTAAGAAGATAGAACAGGGTCCAGAAAGTGGCAGGAATGGTGTTTGCTTGAGAGGCCCAGAGCACTGCCACATGGGTCTTTGCTTTTTCCATGTCATCGAAGGTAGACAGGGTGTCATTCAGGAACATGCGGAGGGTGACAAGCTCGGAGAGGTTGTCCCTTTTCAGGAGGTTCTTGTGCAGGAGAGCCTCTCCCAGTTTCTCACGTGCACTGTGGGCACTCTTGAAGAGGTGGATAGGCAGCCCTGCCACAAGGGCTGGGAAAATCTTATCGAATTCCTTGAAGTTTTCAAGGGCATTAAGGATACGAGCTCTCTCAGTTTCCTGCTTTGATGATAGGTTTTTGTCATTATTTGAATTAAATTCTTTACCAAATAGTGTTAAAAAGCCAGACTCAAACATCACTTGGCAACAGAAGGTATAAAGTCCTTCTGTCACCCAGGCATTAGACTGAGGTTTAGGTGCTCTTGACTGCAGCATGACATACTGGAGGTTTTCCATCATTGCTTCAACCAGGGCATCTAGGGCATTGCCTTGAAGGGTTCTAATGAAAGTCTGATGAAAATTTTCAGTGGTGTTTCCCTCTGCTGGGTCAATGCTACCATGCCCAAAAGCCTGTCACAAAATAAATTGTATGCATGATAAGTAAGGCCTGTCATTAAATTATGATAAATTCTAACAGAAACCAAAGCCAAAGTATAACTTCATAGCTTATTAGAGGGAGGGATAATAATGTAATTAAATAATGTACAGTCTTAGAATAATGCATAGTCTTAGAACAATCCAAATCACTGCAAATTTCTTTTCCATTTAGGAAGAGGAAAAAAAAAGACTGCAATATATTGAACCAGTAAAAGTGCAGAAATGTGAAACCAATCCTATTTCAAAGGCATAGTTATGTTTACAGTGATTAACTGGGTATGTCAGCAGATACTTTCATGTTAGATATTAAAACCAGGAGTACCTTGGCAGAAGTAGCAAAGTGGAACTTTTTCCAGTCCAAGTATTTTCCCTGGCGCATCAATGCATGGTATGAAAAAGGGTCAGTGAGGAAATGAATGTATTTTCCTGCTACATGGCAAGTGAAGATGTGGCCATGCTTCTTCTGCTTTTCTTTGAGGAATTCAAGGGGGTTGGCACCAAACTGCAAGGCACATCCCAGGTATGGAAGGAACCCATTTTCAAGTGGTGGCTCACCTTGCCGCCTACAAAATATAAACAAAAGCTCCGATTCAAATTATGCATAAAGAACTCTTCTCCAGGACTATCAGGTATGAAAAATGCTGATGTTAGGATTTGCGTAATGTTTAAAAAAATTTAAGAAATATTCCCAAATAAGTAGTTTGTTTACAAATTATTTTCTCCCCTTTAAAGGCTAAGCTATGTAAGAAAAAACTACTATTGATAGACATAATAGGATACAGTTTGATTATGGAATCTTTCTTTTCCCTGGATCAGAGATATATTTTTCACCTGTTCAAATGCAAAATTATTGCCATTAAGTAACATGTAGTTATGAAATTGTCACATGAATAATTAATCCATCACACTCATATTGTCTGATACATTTTTGGGCAATTTTATCCACAACTGAATTTAAGTACCAAGCAAAGAAACTCTTTAGTATAGAAAGGTTGTTATTATTGGCCTATCCCATTAATGGACCAGATCTTTCTAAAAATATGGGAATTTTTCTATGATCCTCAGTAAGCATAAGAACTAGTCTTTCAGACAAAGTGTCATCAAGCAAATGCTTTAAATTAAGCAGATACTTAAAGGGTAGCATATGTTTAAAAGATTTTCTTTTTTGAGTAGAAACAATGTGTAAGGACGTCATGACTGCTGAAATAACTTTCATATACTATTTTAGCATTTACAATAAATGAAGTCAATTATTTTTCAACTTTTTAAATTAAACTTTCTAAAATAAAACACAAAAACTACTGCTGAAATTAAAAAATAAGAGTTAAGCAAATTACTTGCTCCTTATGTGAATGTGTCAGTAAGATAAATGTTTTTAAGGAATAGACATGGTACACAAATATCACCTGTATTAAATTGCATTACTAGATATAATATAGAAATGCTTATAAGTAGGTATTAAACTATAATTACTTGTAATGGATTTTCACTGTGATTACAATAAAGGTGAAATTATAGCCCAGAACTTTAGGAAACCAGGACATACAAATTCATATTTTAATTACCTTGCTTATGCATGGATTTGTATCTACAGCTACCTCTAGGCATCACTACACTATTATTGCAAAGTTCATACACAAAAATTTGATTGGAACATAAATCTCTCAGAAGACCAAACTACAGCATGGTCTATGTTCTGACTACAGTTCTTTTAGTGATATTTGGATAATTGACACAAATAAAGGCCAGGCACACTGAAATGCTTTTACAAAAAGAGTCCTTACCTTCTCCTCCTCCCTAGAAGAAACCAAGCCACACAACAAAGTATTACTGCCGTTCCCCAGATCCAGGATGCAAGGAGCATTTCTGGTAATGCCCAAAAGCTTCCAAGTGGAAAATGGGTAACTACCAGGATAGCAGGAGAAGTGACTGAGAATGAAACAGAAGACAGGTCACAATTTATATACAGTGGGGACATCACTGAATCTAATGGCACAGAGTCAACCTAGCAAGGTATTGATTAACCATTTCTGGAGAGAGCTTGTTCCCTCTCTGTTCTGTCACCTTTCTGCAGAGATCTTCCCTGGATTGATGCAGACAGTTGCAGATCTGGCCTTGAGCTAATGTCACGCAGCAGTTTCAGTTCCAAAGTAACCAAACAGCTGTAATAGTTGATAATTTGAAGGTTAGCCAGGTGTATTTTGATTAATCCTGCATATTTACCAATTGCAGTTTATAGTTCAAGTTTAGCAATCTATGAAATGGTTACTGACCGGTGTCCAGGAGACTCGGGCTGCGCTAAGTGGCGGCTGCAGCCCGTGCTGCCCTTCAGCTGCCAGCCTGTTCCCCCTCCCTTCTCCTTGTGGCTGCCCTGGCTCTGGTGCTCCACTGCGAGAGGGAACGGCGGGCTTCAGTAGTTGGGCAAAGGGATGGCTGCGGAGGTGGACTTACTTCCTCTAACAACATTGGTCTGGAAGAATCACTGGATGATTTCACAGAATCATACTGTGAATCATACAAGAAAAAAAAAAAAGCAGAGCTAGACAACCACACTGGTTTGGGGTTTGTTTTCATTGTCCTTGGATCACCTTTTATTTTCCCACTAAACCTTCTCTTCTTTCTGTTGTTGACTTATGAGAATTCAAACTTTGGATTGTTCCTAGACCTGGCATTGAGCCATCAAGGAGGCAGCTCAAGTATAATGACGTTTCATTAGTCATATAGGCCTAATATGTTTCTAAGAGAGAAACTGAAAGGTTTTTCAGTCTCACTTTTATACCAGTTTTTGCTGGTGTCCCTATAGCTGTGTGCTAAAACAGTAACAATTTGGACATCTTGCTGCTTCAATTGAACACTACACTGAAGGCACTGACATGAAAATCTAGCAGGTGGAAATGTTGTCTTGGCTTCAAACCAGGGCAGACAGTGAGGCATGGGGTAGCTGTGCACATGCCGTTACATTTGAGTATATTTTTAAGTTACTGTACTGAAGAAATAAACCTTATTTACAGCATTGTGGTTTGCCCTCACTTAATCTAAAAATCACTCATTTTGTGTGTCAGCTCCAGACCTCTATCCCATTTTCTTTAAGCACAGGTGTTTCCTTTATTTTCCTATAAAAAACTTTTTCATCAGCTGAATTTAGCTTGCTATTACATAATTGCTTTATAAAAACCTTGCTTTCCCATTTCCTGCTTGTTTGCATTATTTGATTATTTGATTATTTGATTATTTGATTATTTGATTTCATCCTGTGATTTCTTCATCCTAAACAAGAATAATTTTATTATTATTGGTATCTAATTCTTTTTGTATGTGTTGTCCAAATAGCACAGAAAAAGAAAGTCAGAAGTTACTGTCAGTTTTGTGTCCAACAATAGGAATAACATTTTACCGGCAACAGTTGCCTGTGTCCCCTCACCATATCTTGTTTTGCACTAGGCAGAGCTGCCTTTTCCATCTGTGCTTTGGGTTGTTGTGCTGCAATGTGATGATAACATCATTTATAAATGGAATCCTGCTGCCAGCAAACAGCAGCAGTAACTTCTCTAAAGCTGCCCACCTTCTTTCACTTTCCGCTTTGTACATATATAATAGTTCTAAAAGTATAACCAGGTGTAGGCAGAGCACAGGAGCTGCTTGGCAACTTAACAGAAAAAATTGCTTTTTCTCTCAGGAATGTCTTAAATCTACAGTCCCAAAGCCAGCCTGTATTACAACAGCCTGCAGCCTGTGACTTATGTCCTTGTGATAAAGGCAGGCAGGAGTCTTTTCTGCCACAGATACTCCACCATTTATATTATGTGAGTATTAGGCTGTCCTGATTTTTTCAGCAGCACCAGTAGAGTGCCCTTGTGCTCTGGGTGTGGTATTTTGGTGTTCTTCAGACAAATACACTATTTCCCACAGACAGAGCTCAGGCAGTTGCCACCAGTCTGTACAGCAGGGATTAAAAGCCCCATGTGGTCCACTGATTGACAGATAGCCCATTTTCTGCAGCACTTTGTGTGCTGTGTATGAGTTTGGCTGTCTTGCCCCAGCCCAAGAAGGTCACCCACAGGAGTTCTGGGTGCAGTCAGAAAAAACATACTGACCTGGCTCCATGAAGAAAACCCCTTGTGTAAATGGTAAGAAGAATATTAATGTGAAAAACTGACACAACTTGGGCTCAAGACTCAATTCAGGCCAGCGGCAGCATCAGGAATAAAACATTTGCATATATTTGAATGTGTAAGCCTTTGCCACTGCAGGTTTGAACATGGGTGTTCATCAAGAACACAGCAATGCATCAAATAGTAGTTAGAAAATGCAAAACCTTTGAAGAACTCTAATAGAACTTTAGCTAGTGAACACTGAGCTAGAATCAGTTCAGAAAGAGCAGCTCAAGAGCACATGGATGCAGGCAAGCGAGTATGCTGACATTTCACCCAGCACAGTGCATTTAGCTCTGCTTCCAGCCCAGCCTGGCAGCCTTCAGGAACAGGAATTTTGTTGAGTCTCATGCGTGGTTACATTGCACCATTTTGCCCCAAAGTGCACCAGACACTTTTCACCCAGATACACCCACTGCTGGGCGCAGAGGCTGCCAGGGGCACTCTTATCTATCACCTCTACTCCAGCCCATGAAGTAAGCTGGGCTGTGTCCTCCATGGAGCCAATACCCTTCCCATCAAACAAACAGCCCAGCTCACTTCTGTGGTGATTCCTGAAGCCTGAGGAAGCCTTAAGGCTTGTTTCCTCCTGTTTGTCCAGAACTGCTCACTATTAAAACCTGAGCTTCATCTCATACACTGTAGCTACACAGTTTTCATTAGTCACAACCCACACATAGTATTTAAATTAATAGAAAATAATAGATAGACCAAGCTGAGGGGTAAAATTTTTTTCCAGGGTTACTGATGTCTTCATTACTTGGGAGCACTGATGTGCAGAAGATTGTGATGAACTTAGGAGAGGCTGCTGATTACATTTGGCAGCAAATAGCAGATTTCCACACAGTTAACTCTAAAACTTGTTTGTTGATGGGAAGTAAATAAGAGGTTAACACTATAAAGAAAGGATTGACTTTTTTTTTTTTTCTCATCCATGTGTTTTGAGAACTGGGTTATTTTCTTTCATCAAC
Source organism: Sialia sialis (assembly GCA_009812075.1). Lineage (NCBI taxonomy): Eukaryota > Metazoa > Chordata > Aves > Passeriformes > Turdidae > Sialia > Sialia sialis. The sequence continues at coordinate 37,126,263 of VRYO01001463.1, read as the reverse complement.
AGACAAAAAAGCCTGAAACCACACAAACCAATCAGGGGGAAGGCAGCCCTGCAGTTCTCAGAACAGGAACAGGCTGTCATGCTGCAGCCAGAAGATGCAATTGCAGCTATGAAACACTTCTGCAGCTGTGAAACTTGTAAAAGAGATCTCAGAAAAGTGGAGCAATATGAAAGGAAAGCTTGAACAAGAAGTTGCACAGTGAAGCTGCTTGTAGCTCAGAACCTTTGCAGCCCGAATATAGCTAATACATAATTGTATGTCACCACCTACTGGTAAACTTCCTCGTGTAGCACTTATGTGTTGTGTTCTACAGCAACCACTGAACTCTGAGAGTCAATATTTGTTTCTTGTTTCTATACAACAAGAATAGTATTTCTTCCATGTGCCTATGTATTTTTCTTGGTATTTACATCAAGTATCGCTTTAATGAAGCTGTAGAGATAAGTTGGGTAAGATCACTGAGGTTTCTGGGGGCCAAGCTGAAAACCTGGCTCTTTTGGGATCACTGAAAATGTTAAACAGAACAAGAAATAAGGTTTTACTCCTCACCAGCCACAAAACGCATCTGTTTTTAAAGAGGAACGATGGCTGTCAGCACACAGGATCCTGTATTATGGGGACAATAAAGAAATTGAAGGTCCTTGTGCAGCAACAGTGTTGGCTTGGCACAGCCATCGCATGTCTGCAAACTGAAAGGCAGCAGCAATGCTCCAGGCACAGGGAAGAGAACACTGGCTGCCGTGTCCCCTCACAACAACAGACCTGACACACCATGGCACACCATGGCACAACACTGCCCAGCCTGCCTTCAGAAACCAGCTGCTGTGACCAAGCGATCATGCCAGAATTATAGTATCTTCCCCAGAGAGACTGTAATTCCAGATATAATTCCAGCAGATCCCTAGCTGGAGTCATCTTTTCCCCAGTTTTCCTGGGTCAATGGAATAGGTGAAAGTCTTATATACCTAAATTATAATAAACTATCTAAAAGAATATGAGTGAAATTATATTAAAGATACTGAAAGAATAATGACATAGTTTAATTATTTAATGATCTACACAACCTAAAATAAATTCATGCTACTACAGTATCACTCCACAGCTCTATTAACAACTGGCATGCTTGTTAAGAGGGCAGACCTTGCCTACATTATACTCTGCCTTCTGCAGAATTTGTGAGTCATCTGACTCCAGGAAAACTGTGTGTTCATGTTCCCTCAGAAAAAAAAATTTAAGACATTTTTTTTTTTTAAATCATCATCGATTTTTTTTTCTGTAGATTGTATGCAGGTTGTAGAGGTACAATTCTTTTGTAATCTGATATCACTGTGATATATTTGACCCTGTCATTTTTTTCATGATGAAGCACTCTGCACAGACAATACATTAACATAACCTACACTGATGGACTATAAAATTAGACAGGTTCAGGAACTGGGATTATTTGCATCCTGTTTCAGAACAATTGCCCCGACTATTTAAATAATAGAAGGGATAGATATTTCCTCTAATGACCAAGTTAATATTTCCATATTTATCTCAGAGTATCCTCTGAATGTGCTTATATATCAGATAATGGACTTGATTTACTTGTGCCATATCGATTCATTTTCTCTCTGGGATTTTCTTTGTTCTTTAGGAATGTCAGTTGAAAGTTTGGTAACCTTTTTATCAGACCTGGGATTTACTGTGCCACACTCTTCCCTTTAATATCAAGTATTAGAAACTAAATCTCAACCAGAAATACCATCCTTTACTCAAATGAAAATATTTTAATAACATGGTGCATTCTGTCATGTCTAGTTTCCTTAAAACTGTAGAAAGGTGAACTATTAAACTTATGATTAAAGTAACAAACGGGAATATTGTGATTTATGAAAGTTACCTTTTTCCAAGTATTGCAGAAGAGCAACTGTAAAGAGAGCAATTATAGAAGTGGAGACAAAAGAGAACTGATGTGGGAAACCAAGCTGTAAAATAAATCATGAGGAGTTACTACCACTCATCCAGTGCAGTGAACTGCATCTTCTTGAAGCAATTTTTTCTTCTCTGGAGTTGAATTGTATCATATCATTTCATAACAAAACAGAAGATTCTATATTATCCTATTACACCTAAACATGAAATTGCAGGTGCTCAAAACACTTAACAGGGAGAAATCAAATCTCAGATGTGATTACAAAAATGATGCAGCTCACTGCTACGAAATAATTATCTGAAGAAAGGTAATTAGGTAACAAGCCAGGAGAAGATTGCTGCAATCAAATTGTCTGTGTGAGCACTGTGAGCTGTTCTGGGCTGCTCCAGCAGATGGAGCAGGGAGTGTAACAGCACCTTCTGTTTCACTTTTTGCTTTTCTTCTGCTGATGCTCTTTTCCTTCCTTCCTTCCTTCCTTCCTTCCTTCCTTCCTTCCTTCCTTCCTTCCTTCCTTCCTTCCTTCCTTCCTTCCTTCCTTCCTTCCTTCCTTCCTTCCTTCCTTCCTTCCTTCCTTCCTTCCTTCCTCCCCCCCTGCCTCTCCCCATTTTAAAGAGATGCACTGCCCTCTGTTTACTAGTTGCTCTTTTGCTCTCATCCCTCTGGTATGTATAGGGGGCTTACAAGAAGTATGGAAAGGGAGTTTTTTGCACAAACATGTAGTGATCAGACAAGCCGTACCAGTTTTAAAATGAAAGAATGTAGCTTTAGATTAGATATGAGAAAGAAAGAACAGGTTGCCCAGAGAGGCTGTGGACTCTCCATCCCTGGCAGTATTCAAGACCAGAGTGGATGGGACTCTGAGCAATCCAGTGAAAAGAGCTCCTGCCCATGGCAGTAGGGTTGGAACTAGATGTTCTTTAAGGTTCATTTCCAATCCAAACCATTCTATGATTATATTATTCATTGCCTGAGTTAGGCATCCATTAAGCGCAGCACTTACTTCATGCTCCCTCCTTCATTACACTCACAATTCACTCTATATCTGCATTTAGAAGCCATGGAGATTCAGTGACACCTGTACCTATTCTGTAAGAAGGGTGGCATTTTAGGAACCTCTCTGCTGTTTACAGCTACTTCCATCTTCTCTATGCAAGTGCTGGTATCACTTTGGTCCTGCAGTCTGGATTTGGGACACTTCAGCAAACCTTACATCAGGTTGCTGTGGGGGATGGCTTTGTGCTCCTTATGTTCCTGAAGTGATATCACCTGTGCAAGGGCAATACCCATTGCTCTAGTGTGAAAGGAGATCAAAAGGTCCACCACCTTACTGGCAAGATGACAGTCTGGCTGGGAGCCAGCTTGGCACCTGCAGTCACAGTGGGGACCTTTAATCTCAGGTATGGCCACTACAGGTCTAAGGGGAGACAGAGGATGATAGTTGTTGCAAATCACTAGCAACTTCCCCTTGATCATGATTCCAGCAGCTATTAGGCCACTCTGGGATTGTAGAAGGTATTTCTCACAAAAGATTGGGGAAAATGGAGAAGCGGGATTAACAATACAGCTGGTAAGGATCCGCATCCTGAAAATGGTGGGGGTCATTAGCACAGCTTTCCTTGAACAGCTTTTCTCTGTTTTCAGAATCTTATTACTTTTCTTTTGGATGTACACATGAACCCAGGAATCATCCTCTGAGAGCATCCCTGGTGGATTTACGCAAGCCTGTTGCTTAAGTATGGAAAATTTTGCCAAGAATAGCTGTATATAGATATGGAGATCAGAGCTTCAGTGGATTGTGCAAAATGCAAAGAAATACAAGTGTGGGGCACACAGTTATGCAATTGAGCCAAGGAAAAATACACATTCTTCTACTACTAGATTTACTTAAAGATTTCTTTTGCCTACAGCTTTATTCTGCTTTTTATAATACAACATTGGATGATACAGCCAAGATTGAAGAGTGAGTACAGTAATTTCACACTGATAAGCTGCACCTATTTCACTGAAGAACCGAGCCGATCCCAGAAGTGTCGCTAATCACCAGGTGCGCCTTATTTATGGACAAATTCCGGCAAAATGCCAACCCAGAAGTGTGAGCCAGCCAGGCGGGGAGCTGCCGTGGAGCAGCAGCCGGGCGGGAGGGGGGCGGGTGGGGAGCCGCTGCTGGCTGGGCAGCGAGCCAGAGCCATTGGCGAGCAGGCGGTGAGCCACTGCCGCTTTCACGCAGCGAGGCGGTGCTTTTGCACGGCTCGGCGGCTCAGCGCTTTCACAGGGCGAAGTGCTGATGCTTTTGAGCGACGCGGGGAGCCGCCGCGGCTGTTGAGCAGGCAGGGAGCCGCAGCAGCCAGCGCTGGGGGTGGGAGTGCTGGGGCCCACGGCACAGGGAAGGCACCTGGGGCTGCGTTTAAAGGTTTCACCGGTCTGTGAAAGCTCTTTGCAAATTGAGCACCTGACAACAAACCCCTCAATTGCGTGATTCTGTTACTAACTCATTACTTGTTGCACATGGATACTCACCAAAAAAAAAAAAAAAAGTGCAGCTTATCACCCAGTACAGCTTATTTATGGACAAATTCCGTGGTCTTCCTGGCTACCCAGAACTGCAGCTTATAACCAGGTGTGGCTTATGAGTGTGAAATTACTGTACCTTTCTATATGCAGAAGAAATCTGCCAGTCATCACTTCAATTCTTTTCCGTGATATATTCCTCTTCACAAACATACTTCTTTGATCCAAACCTTCTTTCATTTCCTTTGGATTTTTTTTTTTTTTTTGAGAATGCAAACTGTAGCAGTGAGCAACTTCTTCATCGTGCAAAATAAAGGAAAAATAAGGCATGGTGGTGTAATAGACATAGTATGAAACCAATTTCAAATTGTAAGGCTGTTCAACTAAATAAACAGTCCAAAGCAGAGCCCAGTGGTTCTATATGTAAATCAGCCTTCTGGCCTAAGAAAACTGAATTGCAACTGAATATAGATGGCTAAATTAGAAAAAAAAAATCTCTGTTTAAAAGCTAATAATAATTTTCCACTACCAGAGTTGCTGCAATATTGCATTTTACCTATTTATTTATATATTTTTTATATTATTTTTGACCTAAATAGGAAATGATCAGTCACCTACTTCTTATAGCATTGCTCTGCAGATGAAAAGACAAGCTAGAGGTAGAAAGACAAAAATTAAAACAGAAAAACACAAAAAGAACAGGGTAACAGGAAGAAAAAGCTGATGGGAGAGGGATGACAGGTAGATGTTGCAGAGAACAGGAAGATGAAGACAAAACACAAGGTAAAAGACAAGCATTTAAACAGCTGGTTACTTCATAGATGGGAACAATCTATTGTTTTTTTAAACAAATAGACAAATATACTGGTGCTGTATAACTCCAGTAGTTAGATAGCTTAAGACTGTTCTCATGAGTTAAACAGGTTTGGTATGGTCAGAAATGCAGTGGCAGACTGCCAAAAACCACTCCTGAGCTAGGGGAAGCATTTAACTTGCTGAGTCAGCATGGAGACAGTTCCTCAGAAAAGTAAGGGCACTGTGCCAAGATCAACACATGCCTTTGGATGAGCCATGTCCTGATTGCTCGCAGCAATTCAAGTTCCCACGACAGTCTCCCCCAAACTTTTTGGTTTGGTCTAAAGACTTACAGTGGTGACAGACATAAAAGGGAAATTCTAATTATAACTGTTCAGCAGTGGTAATTTGTGACTGAGGAATGATCTAGCACGGAGGGCAAGGAGGGGGTTAAACTGGCTGGAAGCAGAAATGCCAGAGTCAGAACAGACTTTTTCCAAGGGAGTGAAGCTTCCCTTGGTGATAAGAAACAGTCTCAGCTTTGTCTTGCAGCCATCCTGGAACCAGAGCGCTCAGGGACCCAAGCTCAGGGGCAAATTCTGAGCAGCAGAGCATGGTGAAGATAGGATCCACAGGAGATGCCCCATGCAAATAATCTTGGATTTGGTGTTGTGTACATAAGGAATCTGTTTGTGGTGCATCATTGCATTTTTCATGCAGAACTGCATATTGTGATGGGACTCTGCCCAATGCATTGTTCATTATATTTAAGCAAAGAGTGTTTTTAATTCACCTCGAAGGTACCACAAAAATTCTCCAACAGGTGTCACTAGTGAGCCTTGCTGGAGCAGCTGCTCTTGGCCTCCACTCTCCTTTGCCTCTTCAGAGGTGACAGCCCCAGTAGCCAAAGCAGAGCAAAAGGACTGTCCACCTCTGTCCCACCACCCCATCCCAGAGGCAGATCTCTGCTCAAATTTATCCTCAGTGGCATTTTAAGACAAAGAGCCAGGCTCCCACTGAGGCATCAGAGCTCATGATTCCTCATGCTGTATTGGCCAAAAGCATTTGTGCCGGGGCAGGTTGGATGGGGCTTTGAGAAACCTGGTCTAGTGGAAGGTATTCCTGCCTATGGCAGGAGTTTGGAATTATATGATCTTTAAGGTCTTTTCCTACCCAAAGCCTTCTGTGATTCTAAGATTCTGAGGGCAGAGGGATCTGTCCTTTTGTCTTGCTTCATGCTTCATCTAGATCATGGAACATTACCTATATTAGACCACAACCTTGGCCTGAAATAGACTGTATCTAACATAAAGGTACAAAATGTTAATTTAGAGATCCCAGGAGAAAGAAAAAGACATTGAAACACTGGGAAAACAGTTAAATAGAAAAAAAATACAGTTAATGTGAAATATTCACCTTATTTCTGCTATGCCTACCTAGTCTTTACAATATGAAAACAAAGAATATAGATTTTTAAACCCTGAAATGTGTATGTCAGAAGTAGGAAATAACTGTTCAGGTTATTTAAGTCCTTTGCAGCAAAATCCCACTTGTGGATTAGGCACAGGAAGAGCACAGTCACTCCTCCCACTTGCCTGCGTAGAGATGAAATCCACCCCTTCCTTGGCTCTCTTTTCTGCCTCCTGTCTCCTAGGACTGGCTCAGGGTCATGCATGAAGGAGCTTCTTGTCTGCAGAACCTCTTCTTCATCTGTTGCAAATATTAGAAGGTGTCTAATGAATGAGGAGGATGGAAGAACATCTTACCACTCACACCCTGGACTGTCAGGCTGTGGCATTGGATGCTGCTCTCACCTCCGCCCCAGAGCTTTCCTGCAGTGACAAATAACTCCTCTCTCCAGACTCTCCACAAAGCAGTTCCTATGTTTTGCTCATTTTCTCTTTTCATCACAGAGGCTCTAGGTCTAATCTGCAGAAGTGTTGGGCACACACAATCCTGAGTGAAGTCAGGAAGGTGGGCATTTAACAAAATATCTCCTGTATAACCACACACATGAGAAATGAGTTTGTAGAACTGAGAGTTCAGGATAATGCATTGTGAGCTTATTCAACTTGAGCGCCTGAATTCCTGTACCCCAGGAATTATGACAGACAATAAATGAGCAACTGTTTGCACAGCACTCAGATGTTAGAGCGTTGCTTAGAAAGGATGGTGACAACATTAGTATTTCCATCTTTAGAGTGGAGTTTGAATAATAGACAAGAAATTTGGCATGAAACTGTCAACTGAACAGTGGAAAACAACTCACTGAGTGCCATCCACCCTGTGGGTAAAAGTAATATGCTATAATGCCCTTAAAAGGCAAGATGAAAAAATATGAACGGGAATAAGGGAAACAGTGACCTAGCAGTTTCTAATGTTAAGTACCTTACTGGGGAAAACCTCCTGTAATGTAATCTCTTCTGCATAACAGGGGTTTATGCTGAAATTCTTCTTTCCACACAGAAAGTACAAAAATTCCTGTTCATGAAGTCTAGAGGCAGAGCTCACTGCAATGCAGCCCCACAGTTAATTAAGCTGGTTTGGGGTAAGTTCATTCTAGAAATACAACCAACATGTCTGGACACTCCTTTCACCTGGCTTAGAGCAGGACCCATTAACTTATAACTACCCCAGGCATGGAAGAACCTTAATATGATTTTTTCCATTCCCAGTGCTGACAGACTGCAATTTGTACATGTTTTGAGCGACCACTAATAATGTCTCATTTTGGAATGGGTGGAGAGCTTCCTTACAAACAAAAGCACAACTTGTTTTCAGCTTCAAAGGAGAAATGTGAATTTTTCAGTAATAATTATTTATTATTTTATAAGATTTTTGCAACAGCTGAGACTGATACCAATCAGTGGGTGGTTTCTATCATTCTTTGAAAGTTGGCACTAGACCAGCAAAAAACCCACAAACAGTATATTGATGATGGAAAATTATCACAATTGCCCATGGGTATTCTAATTTAAAGAATAATAACTTGGCTATTTGTTTCACTTCTTTCAAACAATAGATGCACATACCTCAGGAACAAATCTAGAGCCATTTATTTGGGCAATTCACCTCTGACTCTTTAGATCTCCCCAGTCTCTTGCAGTTCTTAGAAGATATAGTTTGGCCCTTCTTCTGCTCCTCTCCAAGCTCCAGGGCACAGAAGTATCTCCCTTGTCCCAGGTGGTCAGTTCTTGCCACAGAGTGACTGAGGCACGTGCCACCCCCTTCCAAGATTTGGTTTCCCTGGGAAGGAAATGAGACTAGACCAGTAGCTGGGAATGTCTTTGGTCTGTGTGTTTAAAGGATGAGGACCCTGAGACATGCTAAACTATCTGGTTACACAGATTAGACATATCCATTTTTCAGCAATTATCCTTCTAGTTTATTATGTTTTGCTCCTATATTTAAATGAACAATTTTGAGAAAGCTTTTCAGTACAAAAGTGTAATCTTTCTCTCTCCAATAGCTGTTATTAAGCAAGAAGAAACAGCCTTATACAGTTTTTCAAAATCTTTATTGAAATCATGTTTCACAATACATTGAGAGATGAGGATGATAAGATTCACTTTTGATACCAAGGTGGATGTCCTGCATGTCTACATGGTGCCAGAGCTATTGCCCATAACCTGGACTTTGCTTGCTGTTAGATTATCTGTAATAGTGCACACACTGTATGCTCAACAAGTAATAAACCATATGGAACCAAGTGTTTGGGCTAGGACATCATCATAAAGAAAATGAACATCTGTTACAGTCTAGTGGGTTAAATCAGGGAGTTTGCATTGACAGTGCAAGACTGATGTCCACTGGAAAAGGCTGCTCCCTGCATTACAGCAGCCTGTCTTGAAAGACCACAGAGATATAAAGTAATGCAGAAAACAGCAAATAGCAACCTAGCTTTCTGGAGAGAAAAAAGGTCTTTGCAATGAGACGAGCATTCAATGTCAAACCAAAAGAAAACACCACCCTTCAGTTGTCAGCACTGGCACGCAGCAGAATTGCACTGGAAAACTCTCAATCACTCACCTGCAATTTCCATGCCACATGAACACTACAGTGCTCTTCATTCTACAGGGGGGGTCCAGGGCTTCACTGCACTGAGCTCATTTCAGGAGGAAGAATGGCACACTTTGTCTGAGCACAGTTTTGAAACTTTCACTACAGTTATGTTAAAATTTCCTTTGGCTACATAGAAAGTCTAGCACTTCTAAAGCAGTAATCATCTGTCATTATTAAACCAGAGCTGGATTCCCTCCCTGCCTCTTGGCCCAGAAGACATGTAAGACAGGATTTTTGTGAACTTATATCCTAAGCCTAAGATTTCACTTAATTTGCATTCAATGACCAGTAGTTGCATGACTCAGCAGTCAGTGGTTCAGGTAGTGGCATGCAGGAAGGTTCCAGGTCAGGCTGATTGTTGGATACAGAAACTGGAGCCTGAGCAGACAGAGTTGCTGTTCCTCTGCTGTGGCTTCAGTCCCTGTGGTGCTCACCAAAGATGTTGGCAACTGGAGAGAATCACGAACTGGAAAATATACAGCAACAACAACAGAAAAATATACATTGCAACAAAATTTCCGTTTAGCTTAACTAGGGTTGTGATTGTGCAGGCAGCTCAAATGATGAAACAGCCTGTTAGTGCCAGAATGAAGTGAAAGAGCCTTCCCTCTCGTTTCCATTTCTCCTTCCTCTTCCTCCTTTCTCCTGTTTCCAGACATACACTCCCTTGCTCTGGCTCATGCTTGTGCTTGAGAGATATGGCTCACTGACCAGCAGAAAAGCATTCATGTGTTTTGGTGAATTTGATTTCTCCTGGGGCAATGAGTTAAGCTTTCTCTCAGAAGAGCTTGGCAACTGCTGGGACTGGCTGAGGGCAGGGAAAACAGATGTAGCATGTTCCTATGTGCTGGAGGACTCCTCAACTCCTCTACTGAATGCTCTGGCTTCTTAAGTGAAGAGAAGCTCTAGGGTACTCAGCACATTTCATTATCTGTGTGATGAACAAGATTTGACAACAGGCGAAGAATTGTAATGAAGAAGGAAAGATCGAAAATTGATGCTAGGGAAGTTCATACTCTAAATAAGACAAAGAGGAGGTAATCATGGTAATTGACTTATGAAAACCTCTTTCCGAGCTTGTTCTGGGATTTCTCTGTCACTGGTACACTTTACATCATGGTTTCTTCAGGGGAGCCTCTCCAGGATAAAAGCTCTGCTTCTGCCACCTGCCCGTGGGAGAAGGCTCACGGAGGTGCTGAACTGTAGGACCGGTGATGTGGTCACTCTGGCTCTGATGCATCACAGCTCGCCCATCCACGGCAGACACGCAAAACAAGGCAGGCACGAGGCCCTTAGTGGAGAGTGCTTTATTACAGCAGGAAAAAAAAAAAAAAAGAAAGAAAGAAAAAAGTAGGAAAACTAGCAGAAAATCGTACTTCTTCTTCATGAAGACGACAACTATAATAATAAAGGCACACGAATGAGTCTAAGCCCTATAAAAGCAAAGAATTCTCAGGGGAAGGTGCAGAGGGGAGCTCATCACTCTCTACAGCTCCCTGACAGGAGCTGATGCTGAGGTGGGGGCCCGTCTCGTGTGCCGTGCCTGCAGTGAGGATACCAGAGCAAACGGCCTTAAACTGAGACGAGGAAGACTCAGAACAGATATTATAAAAATGTTTTCACTGTAAGAGTGGTCAGGCGCTGGAATAGGTTGCCCATGGAGTCACCACCCCTGGAGGTGTTGAAAGGCGTCTGTGTCTGGCGCTGGATGATGTGGTTCAGTGGTTACAGCCGTAGTGCCAGGTAGACGGATGCACTGGATGATGCTAAAGATCTCTTCCAACCGTGATGATTGCAGGATTCTTCGTGAGACAAGCGGTCAGAGCGGAGCGAGTGCACTGTCATCCCGTTTATTCTTCTCGGCCCCACAGCCGCCGCCGGCCAAACCCCATCCGCGGCCCCTGCCCCGGTCCCGGCCCCTTCCCGGTCGCCGCCGGAGCATGCGCAGGCCCGGGCCAGTTCCGCCGCCGCCCCCGCTCCGCTCATAGCGGCGCTGCCGGGATCCAGGGGAGCTGCTGCTGCCGCCGCCCCTCTCCGTGCTGCGGGCCCCGACGGACGGCGACCAACAACCCCCTGGCCGGCGGTAAGAGAGGGTCCGGCGAGAGTGGTCCCCTCCCGGGCGGGGTGCCTTCCCCGCGGCCCTTTGTGCGCTCCCCAGGGGCGGGCGGGGGGCTGCGGGCCGGGTATGGCGGAGCGGGGAGGGGGCCGAGGCGGCCCCGCTGTGCCGCTTGCGAGGGTGGTGTCGGTGCCCGCTCTGGCCGCGGAGCCGTGTCTTGGTCCTGCGGGGCCCCGCTTCCCGCAGCCGGCCGGGCGAAGGCTTCAGCCGGCCCGGGGGGCTGCTCCGCCCGCGGGCAGGGAAAGCAGCGCCGGGATAAGGCCCTGTGTGACTGTCTGTGCCCGGCCTTCGGGTCTGGGAGCGTCTCCTGGCCCCTCGGGGGGGCTCTCCGGCCACTGCCCGGGCGAGTCTTTTGTATCAAGTTCTCTTGGGACGGGCTGAAAGGTGCTGCAGTGGTGGGATGATAGATAGGACGGGCCTTTTCAGGCAGGCGAGCCCTGCTTCAGGTCTGAAATGGAGGCAGCAGGTTTCGGAGCTGGGCGCATAATGAGGGCAATTGCTCCCAGGCTAATGAGATATGTATCAGAAGGGAAATACTGAGTTATCGGAGGAGAACGTGCCTTACGAAACCGTTCCTCCGTTCGTGATGTCTCAGCCTGACCTTCAGGAGGTGTTGTCCTCGATCTGCTTTAAGGATGAATTTTGGGGCTCATAAGCTTTTAATTTCTGGAGATGGGAACTAGTGTTCCTGTATAGGTGCCAACATTGTGGCCTGCTGTACTTTTTCCACGGGCTACAGGAGGAAGACATACGGGGTGGCGTTTTTTTGTTTTGTTTTGTTTTTTCCCCTCCTGTAGTTTTGGCTGGTGCTTTCAAAGCCAGCAGTCACTACAGGCTGGCCAGGTTGGTGTTTAGCAGGACCCTCCTGTGTTGTGTTCATGCTTTCCGACCTGAAGAATGTGTCAGGAAGCGCGCCTCCTCCCAGCCACGCCACCGAAAGCAGTTGGGGATCAGTCCCACCTTGGAGACTTCCTGCTGGCAGGCTCAGGCTGTCACGAGTGACGCCTTTCGTGCTTCTCCCATCGGTGCCCGGTACTTCCCTTTGACAAACAGGATCTCCTTAGCAGGGTGTGCTGGCTGGGGTGGTCAGATTTTCCAGCCAAGTGTACTCAAGAAGGGGGCGAGGTTTTTGCTGCCGGGTTTTGCCGGTCGCCAGCTGAGTTACAGCTCCTGCCCCATGCTCTTCCTTTTGTTTTCACTTCTATGTCTCCAAACACTAGGTCTCCTCACAGTATGTGGAAGTGTGCAATATGGGGAAGGTGATTCTGATGTTGGTATAGATTTTTTTAAGAGGAGGTTGTAGTGACTCACGTTTTGTGGTATCCACTCCCTAGTGCCTAAAGCCGTTAGAGCACCAGCTGAAATTCATATTTATACTGTGAATAACATTGCACAGAAGTCGTGGAGAAGTTCTTCCTGGTGATCCCTGATGATGGCAATTGTTACTTAAAAATCCTTTTTTAAACTAAATACAATATTCTTGTCACTCTCACATTATCTGACATGGGGTATTTGTGTTGCCATATGCCAAGTTATGAGCTCACGAAATGCAGTTACAGTGTTGACTGTTACTCTGGCTATTTAGTTGGGAAACCAAAACCAGGAACTGGTGATGAGGGAGCTAACCCAGCAGATCCTTGGTGACGAACACTTGGGTTTGTAAACCCTTGGCTGGGGAGGGGAGGCTAAGGGAGTTGTCAAGGGCAGGATAAACTTTTGGAGTGTTGTTTTATGTAATCTGAACACTACTGTGTGTTCAGCTTTGCTGATGCTTTTCTACAGAAAGCACGGTGCACCTCTTTATAAACTAGAAGGTTGCCTTTCTGACAAACATAACCAAGTAACTGCGTGCAGAGGCTGGTCTGTGGAGGAGAAATAAAGCTGGCCAGGGTGTTCCATGGAAGTTGGTCACTGGGGCAGGGGACCAGGCATTCCCTGTGCTGTGCTCTGCAGCTCTGTGCGTGCCAGAGATCTCCACCTGCAAAGTTCTGCTGTTGTGCCCCTCCTCGCCCTGCTGTGGGGTGACTACTTTGGGAACACACTGTCCTTGGCCTGCCCTCTTTTCCTGCTTGCTGCCAGGGGCGTGCTGACTTTGAACATGTGCCAGTGCTGGGACCAGCACCTGAATCTACCAGGGCAGCTGTAGCACAAAAGGAGATGCTGAGTCTGATGCTGTGTGTGCCTTGATTGGTGTGAGCAGCAGAATGGAACATCCAGGAACCACTTACCTGACCAAGAACTTTGGCTTATGTTTGCTATTACCCATTTTGGATGAGCGAAAGTATTTCATTGTTTCAGGTCAATGCTGGATTAAAGCAGAACTTCAAGCTGGCCTTAAATATGTGTGTTTAATTTATAGTTTCCAGGCTTTAACTATGTTTGGTAGAGTTGCAACAATTAATCAGTGGCAATTAATTAGTGTAATATAACAGACCATGTGTTTACAGTTTAGATGTCTGTCAGATTTAGGGCATGCTTTTTAAAGTTTTAATTGCAGTTTGACATGATACTGGGCTGCTGGGCACTGTTGAACAAGCATAAAAGCTGTTGATGAATTTAGTGTAATATGAAGAGATGTCTATTGTGTTACTGCAGTATCACATTAGGCCATCTGTGTGTGTGGTGTTCATTTAGAAATGGACTTCATATTTGCACTTGAAGCAATAGCTCAAGGATTTATGCAGTGGTCACTTTTAGTCTGAATTTCTTGCTAAATTGCTACATTAATAAGAATCTCTTTTCTTTGGAT
>VRYO01001463.1:37069973-37111115 GCA_009812075.1 Sialia sialis | reverse complement strand
CCCAGATGTGCGGCTTATAATCAGGCGTGGCTTATAATTGTGAAATTACTGTACTTTCTTGTGACATGCAAAATGTCACATTTGTCATTTTGTTGGCTTCTGGTTATGTCTCTCTTCATCCCTCTCACTGAAATGTTCCCATATACTGATGTGGAATGTTTTATTGTGGGTTTCAGAAGCTCAGCTGATCTCAGTGAGAGTGTGACTTAAGGAGCTCTCAAAAAATGGGATTTCCTGAAGCCTCAGGTGACTGGTTCTAGCCGACTGGATGTCAGCATGGTGCCTTAGAATATCACGTGAAGTGATTTTTTTTTTTTTTTTTGCTTAGGGTTTTTTTTCCCCCTTGTTTTTTTGCATTACTTCCTGATAAGTTGTCACAGGGCTCTCTGAACATCACGTGAGAGCCAGCCTGGAATTTTCTGTGTTTTGAAACTCACCACTGACTGAATCTTCCTAGTTTATACAGGTCTCTTACTTCAATTAATGTGTTGCAAATGGACATAGGAAGCCAGTTCTCTCTAGTGGCTTCTTACTGGATCTCATTATTTAACCCCAGCCAGCAGCTGAGTGCCACAAAATTGCTTGCGGGTTCCTCCTGTCCCAGCAGGGTGGGGGGAGAGAATCAGAAGAGTAAAGTGGGAAATCATGGGTTCATGTAATTAGGTAGTTTTATGTGACAGAAAATAAAGAAAAAAAATATTAAAAGAATTGGAATATATCAAACGAGTGATGCACATTGCCACAGCTCATCACTTGTTGATCAATGCCAATGCCTTGGCCAGGTTTCCCCTTAGTTTATATATTGAGCATGATACCACATGGTATCCCTTTGGTTGAGCTGTCTTGGCTGCGTCCCCTCCCAGCTCTTTGTGCCTCTCCAGCCTTCTCAATGGCAGACTGTGAGAACTGAAAAGTCCTTGACTCAGTATAAACACTTTTTAGCAACAGTGAAAACAATTAGTATGTTATTAATATTCTCATCCAAACTAGAGCACTAGGAGGAACATTAGCTCTCTCCTAGCCAAAAGCAGGTCAGTGGAATATTAGAGGTGTTGAAAGTGTTTCAATATTTTAGACCACAGAGTGGAAGCTTCTGCAGCTGTATGTAAAATACTGTCTGTGTTGGGAGGAGGGTGATCATCATAATTGCATCTTCGCCTCCTAAAGTCTCTCTGCTTCCTGTGAAATGTTTTTCTCTGTGTATGTTTTCTCATTGTTGAGACCTAAACTTTGACAGTGCTAAGTATATTAAATAAATCCTCTTAGCCAAAGGCTGTGACTGATAACAGATTAAATGGGTAGTCTTAATGGAATTAATCTCTAGTCCCAGATGTCTTTACTGCTGACTGGCAGGTCACAGAACACTTATTTAGCACTTAGTCTGGTAATTTATTTAAAAAAATGAATTAAGGAGTTAAACTCAGTAAATATCTGAAAGCTAATCCTGTTGTTTGCTTTCCCATTTGTTTTTTTTTTCCAGTCTGCCCTCTACCCAGTAAGATTTCATCAAAATGTCTCTCTATCCTTCCCTAGAAGATCTGAAGGTGGACAAAGTTATTCAGGTATGGTGGACTTTAAGAAAGATGAGTTCTGATGACAATAGTATATCTGATATTTAATCCAGGAAAGGAGAGACTTATTGTAGTTGAGAACTTGTTTTACCGTGTCACTCTGAAAGGGGAATGACAACCTGCTTACTTTATAGCTTGATCTAATATGATTAATGCTTATTTTACCATCTGGATATATTTCTTTTGCTTTATGTATTCATTTGTCTTTAATATGTTTGGGTTTCTTGAAGTATAGATACATGGTCTTAAGTAGATGAATACAGTCAGTCTCTTCACATACTTCAGCTCTGACTTGATGTCTAAACTAATAAATCTGCTGCATCTCATTCCCAGTGTCCAAATGTGTGGCAGAAAGTTACTGTGGTCATTGGAGCACAAAAGAAAAACAAAAAAAAGCACTGGCTAGCTTAATGCCATCTGGAATCAGACTTGTCCTCTGGCTATTTCACTATAGTGACCAGTTCTCACAGTATGTCCAAGATTATCACCTTTGTGTCAAACCCTTTATGCATAAGAATATTGTTAGTTTTGTTATTATACGTGATGAGTACTAAACAATACCTGTGAAACAAAGTAATGATAAACATTTCAATGGATTCAAAACTCTTTGAGAAATTTGGCATGGATGTATTTCACAAGGAGTTTCCTTACTTTCTTCAGCATTTTATCTTTTCCTGAACTTGACCTGCATTCCTTCCTGGTTGAAACAACAGCAAGGAGTTATAGTGTGTTTTTTAAGGTGGCTGCTACTTCTGTTCTTGCTGTTTTCATTGGGAAGAAATCAAGCAAACTGCAAGAACAGCTCCTTAACTCTGTCCCAAAGTGCAGTGCCTTGTCTCATCTGTGTTTGTATATGTGAGGTGGGGCTTTTGAAGTTCTGGGTGCTATGCTGGGATTTCTCCTTGTCATGTCCGCCCACTCCATTCTTCTTATGTAACCACAGTCCTTTATCTACAGTCTGATAATGCTGAACTAAAAATTGAGTAGCCTGAAGCCAAGAATGTGCTCCTTTGGCCTTTTATTGACCAACTGCTAGAGTTTATATATTACGGTTGAAATTTGTCATAAATGTAATCAGTAATTTCACTGATACTTTTCATAGACTCACTGACTAGTTTGGGTAAAAGTCCTCTGCAGCAAGCAGGGACATAATCAATTCCACCACTTTGCTCGGAGCCTTGTGTAACCTGACCTTGAATGCTTCAAAGATGGGGCATCTAGCTCCTCTCTGGACAACCTGTTCCAGTGCTTGACCACCCTAATTTTAAAAATCTTTTCCCATATCTGATATAAATCTAAATCTAACCCTCTCTTAGCTTTAAACCTTTACCCCTTGTCCTATCACAACAGGCCCTGCTGAAAGTTTTGTCTCCATCTTTCTTACAAGCCCCCTTTAGTATTGGAAGGCTGCTGTAAGGTCTCCCCAGAGTTTTCTCTTCTCCAGTCCCAGCTCTCTCAGCCTTTACTCAGCAGAGGTGTTCCATCTTCTGATTGCTTCTGTGATCATTTCCTCAGGACCTGCTCCAACAGGTTCATGTCTTTCATGTGCTGGGGATCCCAGAGCTGGACACAGCACTCCAGGTGGGGTCTCACACAGGTTGAGTAGAGAGGCAGAATCACCTCCCTTGACCTGCTGGCATCAAAGGCTGAATTATGTCCTTCTCCCAAAAAACACATTATAAAAATGCTGTCTGTTTAAATAAGGATGAGAGTATTCTTAGGAAAAAAGGGGGCAGAGTGCTGAAAGATGTCTGTATCTGCAATGAGTGAGTAAGATTCAAATGACTGCTGGCTAAAACAAACAGATTTATTACATTAAATATTATTCGAACCTACTCTTTTTGTCCATCATTTGAATTGGAGCCTGTGCTTCTAAATGCACGTGATACTGCTAAATAATGACTCATTCTTGCTGTGAAACCTTTTTTTAAAGACAACTTCCTGGAGTGTACAGGACTGAGAAATCTTCTATTTTTAAGTGTTTCCTTAACATAATGAAGTAATTTGACTGTCATGTTGTGTTAGAAAATTTATGTGTTCTGTTCAGCATAATGTTTCACTATGCATTGAGTACTTCCTCCCCCAGTTCCCCCCCACTTTTGACATTCAACCTCAGGAAAGTTACTGGGATAGCTATTGCTTAAGAGGCCTCTCTAAGGCTGTATTTTTCACTGACAAGGCCAAAAAATAGAGCTGATGTATTGAGAAGGAAGGAAACTGACTCACAAATATAAGAGAACTTAGTAAAGTAAGCCTGTCAGAAATACAGAAATAAAGCTTAATGTGTTCACTGTAGTGGCAAATGCTGTAGAAAAATCATCTTGGAAGATCTGTTTCTTTCAGAAAATATTATACTAGTAGCACTGACAAGTAGAACCTCAAAGAAACGGTGTGAAGAAGTAAAACTGTTGCTGTGCATCTGAAAAAAGTAATTGCAAAACACTCTGCCAAAGATTGTACCATAAAACTTAGTTACAAGCTTTGTTGGACAAAGGTTATGTTTCCTTTGGCTTTTTAACTTGCTTGATGACGTAAACAGAACAGGTTGACAAGAAAGCCTCTCTGCATTATTACTGTAGCTTGGTCTCTGAGGAAGATGAGTTAATCTTCCAAAGTAGTTTTGATACTAATACAGCATGTTGTATTGAAGCTGTTAATTTCACATAAAAAGCTTGACTTCATTACTTCAAGATGAATTAGCATGTACAAGAAAAAAGAAAATACTGAGTCTCCTGCCTGCATAATTAAGTTTTTTTTCTTATAAGAGATAACATGTGAGTTTCTTTGCTTTTAGGCTCAGACTGCCTTTTCTTCAAATCCAGCTAATCCAGCAATCTTGTCTGAAGCTTCTGCTCCAATTCCTAGTGATGGAGGTAAGCTCATGTACACCGTAGTATCCTAATGTTGTGGAAATCAGTTACAAAGTCCTAAAGTTAACAGTACAGTCAAAAATAGCTATAAATATGTTACCTTATTTACAAAGGGAAATAAATGTTACCCTGTTTACGTTTCCATTTTGGAAATGCCAACACCCACTTTGGTACGGTGCTATAGGAGTCAAAAACAGTGTTTGCTTATAAAAGGAAGTTGTGGCAAGCAGTCACCCTTCTCTTTTTGCAACCTTTTCCAAGAGAGCCTAGCATAACAAGATTTGATGTTGGTATCTTTGAGCTCTGTTAGCTCTTGCCTCAGACATTTAGTTGTCCTTATTTATCACATATGTATTTGTACGCTTTTAGAGGACAGCATGAGTCAGAGTCTTTCCATTACACAGGTGTTTCCTTTGGACAAAGACAAATCTCTGCCAACAAGAGAAGTGCCCAGGAAACTGGCATTTAATCTTGTGCAATCAGCGTTAAGCTTCCAGCAGATTTTGGAATCAAATGTGTGGTGGGAAATCCATCAAATCTAAAGCTGAATGATTTGTGCTTGTACTTTCTCCTTCTTTTCTCCCATGCACATGTACATCCACAAAGGTGCATAGGTATGTTTGAGGTTAGAGCTCTGCTTTAGTAAATTACTCTGGTCTAAAAGGCCTAAAGCCTCTGACCAGCAAGACCAACATCAGTGCTGGAATGATGGTCAGGAATGCTGGCTGATCAGTTATTAAAAGCTGGTGGATGCAACTTTGTCTAGTTCTCCTCTGGGTGTTTCTGTATCTACAGTGACTTTAAGGCAAGAGTTTGCATAGCTCACCAGAGTTGCCTCTGGTAGATCCTTTCTGGATTACGTACTTATCTGGCCTAACCTCACCAGACCAGATTTGAGTTTGCTTCAGCAGTCATGGCAGCATTTTTACTGCTGTCTGAATTTCGAATTATCCTGCAAGTATTTGGCCAGTAGGAACCAAAACCTAATTTTGACATCAGTTTGTGTGTGAATTGCTCTGAAATTCTGTAGCTTAAGAGTGATTAATCATTCAGTCTATCCCAAATGAAAAAAGGCCTTACATCATGTATAGGATGTGCCAGACCGACTGGAAATGCTTCTGTCCTGACAGAAACAGGAGACCATACAGCATCAGGAGTTTGTTCTACTATGTGTTCCATTATTTGGAGCACTCTCTATTTTAAATGAGAATGTAATTCAGCTAGCAAAGATGCATCCTGTGTTGTGATCTTTATTAAAGAACAAAACAGAAGAATTGGGTAGCTGCAGAAATCTTGTGTTATGTATAATCCCAGGGGCTTGGAAAAGCAAGCAAAAATAGGAAACTTATTCCTCAAAAGCTTTTTAATCAATATTGATGAAACTATAAGCTAGTAGATTAGTCCAGAAATATGATCAGACAGCTCTCATGCACAGCAGCCTATTAATGAGCAAAAAATCTCTTGTTTATACTGGCATTCACCTTGCAATGAACTTTGCTCCTTCGCAGAAAAGTTACTTTCAGTTGCTGGTCAGACTTAGATTCTTATAATAGCTGTTTTTATACATTTGTAGCCATAAATGAACGCAAGAAACCCAAGCTTTGTGTACCGGGGAGTCTGGTTGCTTCTGAAGCCCTCCTTTCCACTGCCTCTCTCTCCAAGCAGCCTTTTCTGTCCCTACCCATCCAGTGAGAATGCCAGGGGGACTCTTAAGAGCTCTCATAACTGGTACTTGTTAAAAGGCACCAGTTAATGATCTGTGGAACGTCAAGAGCAATATTAAATTTATTTCCAGAGTTGTTCAGCTCAAGGTCTGACAAGTCTGTCACTTCAACTTCCTTTCTTCCCTCTGTCTGGGTATAGAGGGATATTTTAAAGGCTGTGTGTGTTTTGTCTTGTTGAGAGGCATGTATAAAGCCCCTTCAGTCTGAAGCTGTGAGAGAATGGCAGCTACTTTCTCACAAAGACTGAGAGCAGACTGTAGTGTGAACCTTAGAACCAGGAAGCTTCTGGAGAAACCTTCCCATGCCTTTGATCTGGAATATCCTTGGCATGAATACCTCTTGCAAGTGCTGTTTAGAACTTGGTAGAATTCTGTGTGTGTGTTCTTCAGCACACCTCATTTAGGGTGGGGAAGAGAATAGTTCTCTACTAATTGCCCAGAGGTTCTAGAGTTTAAGGGCATGTCCTCATGGAAGGCAGCACAGTGTTGGTTTTGTAACACGTCACCACACGTCTTACGTTGTAAAGGGTGAATACAGTAACTGAAACTGAAAGTTCTTTAAGTTCTTTATCTCAGAAGTGCTGCTTGTCTGGTTACTATTCTAAACCAGGCCAGAATAATAATTCTGATTCAAGTGGGTCTTCGGTCGTAATTTTCCATTTAAATCGTTACAATAGCGCAAGATTTGTTGAAGTAATTGTGTATGTAAAAGCAGTTAACTACTCCTTTTGGTTAAACCAACAGTTGTATTGATTTTTGTTTTTTCTCCCATAGGCTTGTACCCCAGATTGTATCCAGAACTTTCTCAGTATATGGGCCTGAGCCTCAATGAGGAAGAGGTGCAGAGAAACTTAGCAGTGGCAGCTGCTCAGCCACAGGGTGTAGGTACCAGTCAAGCATATTTTAGAAAACATAGGTGTGAAGACTTAATGTGTATCTGGCATTCTAGAGAGCAGACTGTTATTTGCCTTAAGTACCATACTTGACTGAGAGGTGAATTATTTAAGTAACAGAGCCTATTTTAATCTGTTCTGAAACTGAGCAGTCCATTTCCAGTGTTGGGAGGGGGTGAGGGAGACCTGGTGTTGTGGCTTATTTTGTGTGCTGTTTTTCTTAAAATATCTTCATACAAACTGACATATAGTTATTCTTAAAAGTTGAAACTAAGTTATCTGACTGTTTTGTTTTAATCAGCAACTGGTAACACGACCTTCCACTAATTACATGGTAGCTCCAGTGACTGGAAATGATATTGGAATTCGCAGAGCAGAAATTAAGCAAGGCATCCGTGAAGCAATTCTGTGTAAAGATCAAGATGGCAGAATTGGACTTCGCCTTAAGTCTGTGGATAATGTAAGTGTGGAAGTTGCTTTTGCTTCTAGCGATTTTACTGTTGG
This sequence comes from Sialia sialis, assembly GCA_009812075.1. Classification (NCBI taxonomy): domain Eukaryota; kingdom Metazoa; phylum Chordata; class Aves; order Passeriformes; family Turdidae; genus Sialia; species Sialia sialis. Next base: position 37,103,554 of record VRYO01001463.1, on the reverse strand, counting down.
ACTATATTAGTAGTGAAGTTAGTGTGTGGTCACAAAATAGTTTCTTATCTGTTACCAGAATTTTAAAGTTCTTCATTAAACTTGGTTTTTTTAATGCAGAAAATGATGTTTTCTTAGAGTAGCATGAAGTGGTGTTGGTTTTTTTTTAACATCCCTTGCTCCCAAAGGCATTATTTATAATTTGCTTTGATATTCTTTGTTTTTAGGGATACTTTAACTAGAAATAGTTTTGTAACACGTGTTAAAATAGCCAAGTGTTTACTCCTTTGCTTAAGACTGTAATGTTATGCTCATGGGGTTTTTTAAAATTTTTTAATATTTAGAGATCTAGACAGATTTGCTTGTTTTTGAACTTTGTTCTGACATTAATTATCTGTCAGGCTTTTAAGTACATCTAAAAACAAACTGAAATTTCAAAAGTGCACCTTAAGAAGAGATAAAGCAAGTCCTTCTGTCCTGTCTGTTTGGCTGATATTGTGTAGAATGGGAAATTTTAGGGGTTGTGTGTTCTGTGGCTGGTCTTCCTCTTTAGGCAAGAACTTCCCTTTCTAATCCCCTCCCTTTTTTCCCCTCTTTTGTAGGGTATATTTGTCCAGTTAGTTCAGGCAAACTCTCCAGCATCCCTTGCTGGCCTGCGGTTTGGGGACCAAGTTCTGCAGATCAATGGTGAAAACTGTGCAGGATGGAGTTCTGATAAAGCACATAAAGTTCTGAAACAGGCTTCTGCAGAAAGGATTTCAATGATCATTCGGGACAGGTAAAGCCAACTGCAGATGCAAATCTGCCATTATTCATTTCTGAGTAATTCTGAGCGGTTTGGGTCTCCCCTTGCTTGAGCAGGTTTAACAAAATCTGTTTGTCCATCTACTTCAGTAGTAAAGATCTTCAGAAATGTTCCCTTTTGTAGGGAACAATCAAAGTGGTTCCTAACTTGTAAACTTCCTGAGCATGATGAGGTTTAACATTTTTCCAAGATAAACTAGTGAGAGAGAGATGGCACAAGGTTAAATTTAAACTCTGAATTGAAGAGTTCTGTGCTTTTTTTCAGATATCTTTTTTTTCATTTAGTATAAGTGAAAGTCAACAATAAAAGAGTAACAACATGTTTGCTATATGAATTCGTTTGCATTTTATGTAGCATGATAGCTTTTCATGTGAACTCTATTGCTTACATAGGATTAGTGCCAGTTTTACTAAAAGCATGCTTGATGACCAATATGTTTTTAAATAATGATCTTGTAGCTAATTGTGTGTAGTAACAACAGGCCAGATTCAACATAAGGCCTGTAGGCTGCAAGAAGACAGATGATACTTCATGTGACTATGTATATGCCTCAAAGCTTTTTCCATGTTCCTTCTTGCTTAAGAACCAAGCCTGACTCAGAGGAGAGCAGCTGCTTTGATCAGGGCAGTTACCTCAAACACTGAATTAAAATACTGTGGCAGTAGATTCCCTGCTCTGCTACTTCTGTGCCCAACATGCCACCCCCTTCCTATATCTACTGCCTTTTAAAGACACAATTTAAAGGTTTATTGTCACCAAAGCAGTAGAAATGTTTTTGGGGAAGCTTTGTACACTCAGAATCCTGTGGTCTATCTACAATTGTTAAAACTGCCTGTGCTATTTTATCAACATAATGTTTGTAGAGATCTTAATTTTTAGTGGATGTTTGGTTGGGGTAGTGGGTGGGTGGATATTGTAGGGGATTTTTAGTAATCCAGATGGTGAAATAGCTGTAGAACAGGGAAGGTTTATAAGCAAGTATATTTTAATACAACAATATTAACAAAATGAAGTTAAACCAAACAACTTCATTATAGAAAACATATGGGTCCCTTAGAGTACAATTATTTTTATAAGCTAAAGCTGCTAAAATAGCATGTGGTTTTTTTTCTGTGGTTTAGTAGACTGAAGACTTGTTTTGTATCTTAAATGTCTTTTTTTTAGGCCTTTTGAACGAATTATTACCATGCATAAGGACAGCACAGGGCACGTTGGTTTCATATTCAAGAATGGAAAAATAACTTCAATAGTGAAAGACAGTTCTGCTGCAAGAAATGGACTTCTGACAGAGCACAACATCTGTGAAATTAATGGCCAGAATGTAATTGGGTTGAAGGTAAAATAACTACTGGGGGTGGGGGGGTGGTGTGGATAGCTGTGAGCTTTTTGTTTGTATAGTGTGTTTTGGAAAGGGAGAAAAGGTTAATATGTTGTTTAGTGTTCATAAAATAACTCATAATACATTATAACAAATCATGATGTGACTTGACTGGAGAGACATAGATGTTTTTGGCTTCTATGCAGTTTTGTATTGCTTGTCAGGGCAGGTTATTCTCATCCTCTCTGCCTCTACCTGGCAAGACTGGCCCTCTGTTTTAAGCTGTAGTCCAACCTTACTGGCAAAATGGAGGGTGTAAGGTTCCTCCTTCCAGCCTGCATCAAATTCTAGCAGGAATTGTGTATGACATCTCTGTCCCTTCTCTTGTCAGTTCATGCAAGATACTCATAACCAAACATCTGTAAAGTGGTGTTGCAGTTTCAGTGATTTGTCCTGAAGGCTGAGTGCTCCAAACAAGGAGCTGGGGTGGGGGGTCCTCAAAGCCACATAAAGGTGTCTAGAAAAAGCTCTTGAACTGCTGCTTTCTTAATCGGCTTGAGTTGTGTTGCTCATATGACTTCTTGTTTACTTACAGGACTCACAGGTTGCAGACATCTTGGCAACAGCTGGAAATGTAGTGACCATCACTGTCATGCCTTCCAGTATTTATGACTACATAATAAAGAGGTAGGTAATATAAAGCAGCCGTGGTGTTAATTATAATCCAGTGGACAGTGACTATAAAGTGTGCTCATGATAAGACATAATTCCAACCTTTACTTGAAGACTGAAGGAGGGGTGGGAGTACCTGCAAGTTTGTTTAATCTGATGTTTTGGTCAAATTGGTGTGTGGTGGTACTGTTTTTAACCTATTCCATGTTTTGATGATCCTTTGCCATTTCCTCTCTGGAAAACATCTTTTCTATATGTCTTTTGACTGAGCCTGAATTTCTGAGGATTGGATACTACAATATTTGTTACCTTGTAACTAAAATGATGTTTGTAGTGCAACTAATTCTTGTGGGTTTTTTTTTTTTTTTTTGTTTAACCCCTTTGGCTTGAGATCCTCTTTCTACAAAGCAGTTTTCAGTCTAGCAGTCACCTTTCCCTCTGCTCTCCATCACTTCTGCTTGTGCTCTGCTTACACGCGTGTCCATACCCTGAAAGCTACCAACAACACAGCTCAGATGCTAATAGATGTGTTGAGTATTGTTGGCTTCTCTTTCATCTGGGTGTGCAGTTTGGTGCAGCTGTCTGTAGCAATTTGTCAAAAATAGTGGAGTGAAAGTCCAGCTTCTGGTTTGTATTAAAGGGCTGGCAATGGCAAAGCTATTGTGAGCAGAAGCTTGAGTAGTCTTTGGTAGTTGTCTTACAAACCCGAATGCCTTTTCCTTTTTGTTAGGATGGCAACTAGCATCATGAAGAGCCTGATGGATCACTCTGTTCCTGAAGTCTAAACTTGCACCATGGATGTGTGTACATATATATAATGATGATTCCACTAAACTTGGGCTAATATACTCAGTGATCTTTCTTCTGCACATGAGCCTATCTGGAGGCTGAGAGAAGATATGCTGCATCAAGCATTTGCATCTATAATGGCTGGGAATGTCACCGTTCAACATATCTTGTGTATTCACACACTGTAAAACTTGCAGCCTTACATGCTTGACAAATGTGAAATTCCAGTTGTTATGACTTCTTTTCGTAGGGCTTGTATTTAGCTTACTACTACTATAAGCCATTGCAACTAAAGGAACCAGGTATCACTTGCAAAGCTACATGTTGTTACCCAGGACAATGCTGTGCTTTGTATGTCTAAGACAAATGATTATTTTTACTGCTTTTTGTTTGCAAGAGTAGATTTGAAATAGTGTATTAGAAGTAAGGCTAGTACTAGTTAATTTTTGTTCTAGTAAGTACTGTTTACACAAAAATGCCACCTAGCTGAATATAGCTCAAGGCATGAGTCAGTAAGGGTTAATTAAAGTAGTGTACAGATACTCAAATCTTTTTATTACTTGTTATATGAATTGTAACTAATATGCTTATCTCTCGCCTTAACCATGTTCTTTTAAGGGTTCAGACATAACCAAATAAATGACCAAAACTTTGCATCCTGTGTGTGTACATACTTGAGCTAAAACAGGCTTGTTTTATCGAGGTCATTTTCAGCCAACAACTAAGATAGGAAATGCAGTGTAAAATATTTTAAAAAGCTTATTTGTTTTGACGTTGAAATGTTCTGGAAGGGTAGCTCTGGGCTACTTTGAATAAGATGTGTTTAATGGAAAAAATTCTTCACTGTGAGGGTAGTGAGGCACTGGAACAGGTTGCCCAGAGAAGCTGTGGAAGCCTCATCCTTCAAAGTGTTTAAGGTCAGGCTGAATGGGAACCCAGCAACCTGGTCAAGTGGAAGGTGTCCCTGCCCATGGCTGTGAGTTGGGAACTAGGATCTTTAAATCCCTTCCAACCCAAGCCCTCTTACTATTCTAACTCTCTTCACAGCTTAAGCTTAACATATGTGATAGCAGCCAGCTGTTTTACAAGATGTACTAATTGCAGAGTTGCAGTTTGACTGTATAACTGCCTGCAGCTTGCTGGTTGTGCTGGGTCTGGCCAGTCAGATGAAGTCAGTTTTCATGTAGAAGTGTATGGGGCTGTGTTGGAGGCCTGTGACCAAAGCAGGGCTGATAATGCAGCAGGGTGTTTGCTGAGTTGTATGTGCACAGTGTCAAGGCCTCTCCTGCTTCTCACTTTGTCCCCTGCCCCCAGGGAGCAGGAGGCTGGGAGGGAGCACAGCTGGGAACACTGACCCAAAGTGGCCAAAGGAAAAGTCAACACCATTTGACATTATGCTCAGCAGTAATTAAGGGGGAATCTTTCCAAGGCAGTTGTTGGGCTGGGCATCAGTCTGCTGGGGAAATAGGGGAATGGTTACCTTTGCATCATTTTTTTTCCCTTCCCCACTTTCTCTTTTCCCCTTTGCTTAGTTCTCCCATTTACTGCAATCCACAAATTTTCACAGCTTTTGCCCTTTTGAGTCTCTTGCCCCTCTTGATGTGGGGCAGGGTGAGTGAGCAGCTCAGGATGGCCTTAGCTGATCGTTGGGATCAGCCCCCCACAATAGGTTACAGGTATGTTTAACAGAGACTTAAAGTTTAGTGATTGCTCTTTTAGAATTTTTTCCCCTTTGCTCTGTTCCAGGTTTCAGCTTTGAAATCTAGGATTACTGAAGTTCAGTTTTCCCCATAGCTGGGAGCAGCATGAATCAAAGCAAAGAACTTCAGTATAATACTTCAGAGGTATTATTTTGTAAAGAGATATTTGGGGAATCAGTTTAGCTATTTCTTCAGAACTTAACTGGATCCAGGGTCTGAGAGTGGTGGCATCTTAATTATTTTTTTGCTTGTCCATTTAAGGGACATTTTGTATTATATTACATATATAATATATTATATTGTATTAATATTAATATTAATATTATAAGAGATCACGCCAAAAAGCAAAGCAAACACTTCAGAACTTGGCAGTCTGCAATAAACAGTCTCATCTGCCACTTCCTCATCAGCATCTGTAGCTAATTGTAGCTTTTCCTGTTGTTAGGAAAAGCAGGGTTGGCAGACCTGCTCTTCCAGGAAGGACTGAAGTTCAGCAGTCAAGAAGTCTTGTTATGTAGCTTGCTGTTTCTCAAATGAATTTCTTGGTTACGGTAACCCAGAGAAAACTATTACAGCACTTCAGGCTGGAGAGGTGATCAAATTCATCCTGCAAGCCAATTTAATGGGATTTTGGTTACTAAATGATGTGTCTCTGGAACCACTGTGGCAAGCCTACCCTGGCAGTTAATTGGTGGCTTCATGTAGCATTGGTATAATTCAGCCTCATGGGCCTAGCCCTCGGGCCTGCAGTGATCTCTAAGGGCTTTGCTAAGCTCCTTTGCTTAGCTGTGAAATCCCTGGAGCCCAGACACTGATCTCTGCTTCTAACCAGTTTTTACTTAGGAGCAGATGAGTCAGCAAGGGCTGACTATACATCTAATTGGACTTTTAAACTCTTTATTTACAGCTTTACAAGTGGCATTTGGTTACTTAGATCTTGTGACTCCCTCCTAAGAACAAATCTGACTAAAACTGAAAAAAAAAGGTAAACCAAGATAACACTGTGCTGGAGGAATGTAAGATGACAACACTTACGTGTTTTGTTATCAGCCAGAGCACTCTAACTACTAGGGCAATCCAGTAAAATCAGTACAAGAACTTCCAGCTATAGCAGATAACAACCAGAGGTAAAAGAATAATCAAAAAGCTCCTGTTTTAAGGCAGATATTAGCTAGCATTAAAGAGTAACTTATGGTTAAATGCATGTATATAAATTCACAGAACTTGCAAGGAAGTACCCAGTCATCAACAGGGTTAACCTGACTGTTTTTTCTGCTTTAAAAAGCTATGTTTGCTTTAGGCAATGAAGTAGTGGGTAAGAGCTGTTTTGTGACCATGCTTTACAGCAGAAAGGGAAACCTCAACTGCACTCAAGTGCTATGCATACCCTGCATCCATATTTAACCAAAAAGGCTATATTCTAAGGCAGTTTGAAGCTCGTGCCTCCTCAGTTCTAAGTTATTTTCATCTGGTTTAGCTCAGCAGGAGGCCTCCTAGTGACAAAGGACAATCCAGAATTCACCCAAGCTATTTCCAAGCAAGTATAGAAAAATCACATTCTGTCATCTTTGCCTACACACAGATATGTTAGGGAAATAAGTTTAAAGGTGAAGAAACAGGCAGACACCAAACAAAGATTGACTGGTACAGCAGCTGTGCATTATATGGCTTAGTCTTTTGCCATGTGTGGCTTCACCACATGCACTTAGTGATTACATAAAAATCCAGTTATCTGCTAAGCCAAGGGTGTAGTCCAGCTGAAATAAATACCACTTTGGTTTAATACTCTTAACTTACTGAAAAATATGTTCACACTCCAGCATAACAGAAGATTGGGGGAATGAGAAAACAGTGCCTAACCATAAGCTGATTGTTTTACAATACTAAGTAACAGCTGTACTTTGGAATAGGCATTGGGTGTCAAACCCAAGGCAGGATCTCTGACTAAACACGGTTTAGTAGAACACTAGCCCTGGACACAGTGCCAGGGCATCTCAACACCAGCAGTAGGGAAGACCAGAAGAGAAATAAATAGATCTTCAGTCATACTCAGGCAGTATTACAAATGCAAATGCTTACTGCTGTAAATAAACCATTTAAATACTATTTCAATTTTTTCACTGCAGAACAGCTCCTCCCAGGAAAAGAAGTCCTACAGAGAATGTAATCCTTGTGCAACATTGCTTTGTTCCTGGGTTAAGACAGCTGGGGGATTGGATAAACCCAGGAACTGCAGCTCTTGTTAAAATGCCATACTGAAATTCCATCCCAAAGGCGATTTAAGAAGGCTGAGAACATTAAACAAAACATGAAAAAGCTGAAGATTACTAAGAGAAGGATGGTAATAGAAATGAGGAAAAGGAGGAGTGATAGTCTTTTATGCTCCAACTTCAGGTACAGGATTAGGGGAATATTTATCCCAACACAGGTATGTGTAGCTGGTTTGTTAGGAGAGCAATTTTTTGCCTTTTTTTGTTTTTTTCAGACCAATACAGTAGTGGTGGTTTTGAGTAGGAAAAAGCAAGAGAGAATTTGTTCTTATTGTGCTCTATGCCTTTGCAAATAGCCACAGCTTAGGACTATCTAGGAGCCCAGACTGGGGACTCAGAACAGCAGCTCCTGCAGTGCTTAAAGCAGTATTTATAATCACATGCATCTCCACTAAGAGGAAAGGTTCACTGCATATGACATTAAGCTCCACACACCCTAAAAGGCTTAAATTAAGAATGCAAGTGATTCTTCTTTCAAAGCAGTTCAAACAGTAAGCTAGGATACGTTCCATGCAAATCAAACAATGACTACAAGTTAAGAGCTCTTTAGTTACAGAAAAATAAGTCTTTATTTCCATATCAGATATAATTTTACACAAGCAATTTTAGTATGATAGTCCATGAAAAACAAATTGAAGTTAAGAGCTCTCAGTGAAGTCACCATAACATAGAAAGTTGTGGTTGAACAAAGCTTCCTATCTGGTTGAACTTCATCAGCCATCATTGCACACAGTTAAGTTCCTTTAAAAGGTTTGGTTTAAAATTAGAGTTCATTTAAATGACTGGAGGGAAAGGCACTTAGTATTGCAGTTTCCAGAACATGATTTGTTTGTCTTCCCCTCCTGTAATAACACTGTTGCACTGTTCATTCATCCACATGGAAGTTACAGAACCTGGGAAACAAAATAACAAACAAGGAAATCCAAATGCAAATGAGTGTGGTACTCGAGATGGCAAAACAGATCTTTTTGATAGAGTTTGGCATAGTCTGATCATTGGATTACATTGACACCGTATATGCTAACAGGAATTTTAGTAAGGTTCTAAGTAGCTGCTCTTATTCACTGTAATGACCTCATGTTCCATTGCCTCAGCTGACTTTTGGTACTAGAGGGACAGCATAGAATGCAGATGGCAACTAAGGAAAGCATTCATGGAGAATGAGTTTTTTCACTCTGCTGTTCAGAATTTTCATGTCAAAAGTGTATTCACATGTTGTAGCATATGCCTCAGAAGCCCACTTCTGAAAACTCCCCAGCTACAGAATGGTCTCCCCACAGGTCAAGTTCTAGAGTAAAACTTACAGTAGGGAAACTTGAAACAACTGTTCTTAGTTAAAAAAGCCTTAAAAACTTAACAAAACTTAGGTAGTTTTTCTCCACACATCCTAGCTGCTGATGTACTGAGACTATGTGTACAGACACATTTAATCAGCCTATAAATCCCAATCCAAAACAAGTTTATTAGAGAACTTTACTTAACGTTAGACTCAGCCTGGACAGACCGTGGCAGGCAAAGGTACAGTCTGTATTGTGCCAAGAGGTGGAAAATGTTGACTTTTGCAATGTTGTGTGAATTAGAAAAATTGAAAGTAATTTCCCTCTGGCCAGTCTTGCACAAAGCAATATTCCTTCATTCTTATTTGATTTTCTAGGAGACTCACATGGGCCTACTTTTAAGTCTGGTGTTTCAGGTAAAGCTGACATTAGGAACAGCCAGCTGGCTGAGCAGATGACTCTCAAACTTTTCAGTACTAAAAGAGCTGGAAAATGGGAATCTCACATTCAGTTTGAGAATGGCAATAGTTCAGGCATACCTGTATGCCCTTTGATTCTTTCAGTAACTTTTCCTTCAAGAAGATCCCAAACCAGTAATTCACCAGATTGAGATCCTGATAAGATGGTATTTCCATCCCATTTGAAGCACCTGGAAGTGAGTTTGAAATTAGTTCATGTTAAGCTTTTTCATGATGACTGACAGCCAAACATTTCCAAACTAGGTCAAAAAAGAACTGGAAACAGAGATATGAAACAAAAGGAAACTACCTTTTAACACAGTCTTTCTGGAAAGATTGTTCCTGAATTATTTTAGAGTCATGACCCAGACACTGTTCTGTGACTACCCTAGACCCAGCCAGGCCTTGCCGTGGCAGAGTATGAAACATAATCTCATAACAGAAGAGGGCCCAGACAGCTATGCATGTGTGTGATATCCCACTGCTCCCATGAGCCATCACTTCTGCCACTTCACATTCCTGAAACCATCACTTAAAAAGCAAAGATAGCTTTCAGGTAACTAACTGGTGAAAACAGATATGTGAACATGCATGTATAGCTGCTATATTTTTACTCCAGTAACTGAGTAAACATTCCATCCGGTTATCTGATAAACCATAAATAACTGTATACTTTTCAGTTGGTGAAAAAAGGTGACTACTCTTTAATTTTAAAAGCAAATTCTTTTTTTAAAGACTATCAAAATAAAAAGAAAACATTAAAAAAACCTCCAAAACAAAACCAAAAAGTCAGTATTAGTGACAGAGGTGATTCAAGTGAGAAAACTCAACTTTATAGACATTTCAGTAGCTCAGCTTCTGGAAGAGCTGGTTTGCTAAAGTTGTCATCATCTTTAAGGGACATCAAAGTTGCTGAAAAGTTATTTACTTAGAAAGCTGTTTGCTTTTGCCCCAGTTTGGAAAGCTTGATCATAATGCACACAGCATGCTAGAACGTTGGTCTTTGCATTCTAAAAAGTGATTCAATAAAACAAAGTTTCCAGTATTACTGCCCTTCCCACCCTGCTGTCACCAACCATCTCCACCCAGCTCCATAAACCTGCATGTTCTCAGCATTACCTCTGTGGCTCTTCAGTGGTCACAGAAGATACAACCATTCCAGTTTGTACATCTATTACTTTAAAAGAACAGTCCTCCCCTGTGCTCAGTAGATGTCTGCTGTCTGTACAAAAGAAGGAAGCAATCAAAAGAAAAAAACAACAACAAAAAGCACGTTCAGACATTCAGTTTTAGTTACCAAAGCGTTCTGCAATCAGCATGTTGGATGTGACATTGCCTGACCTACTTATCTATAAATAATTTACTGGAAATTGAGTCTCTAAGGCAAGCAAAGATAAACAAGGTTGGTTTAGAGTCTAGACCACTGGTCTACAGTCTAGCAAGGCCTTGTGTACAATTAAATTCTTTATAGAGGACACGTGTGACAATCCAAAACATCTCACCATCCCCCTTAAAGTAGTAATTCCAATAAGAAAGATATATTACATGGTATCAAGAATAAGATTCCCCTTGAAGCTCCCAACAGTGCTGAAATCCAAAAACTGAAATCCAACGTACCAGGACTAAAAGCAGCATGAAATACAGTCCCAGAATGACGTGGCAACTGGTGCAACATCGTTGCTGTAGTAACATCCCAAACACTAATGGTACCCTCTTTGGTTCCAGATGCCAGGATGGTACTCGTAGCATTAAGGTCGATTGTATTTACCTAGGAAGTTAAACATCCCATGATTTTTCCTATTCTTTCATGGGAGCCATCTTAAGACAGGTTTTAAACATACACAAAACAAGCCCACCATCCCTAAGATGGTATTTTATTTACAAAAAGCTTTGAATTTAATTCTCAACATCCTTAATTAAGTATTAGTATGAAGAATCTAAACTATAAAAAGAAAAAATAGATAACTTTGAAGATATTTTAAAAAGCTTTTGCTTTGCAGAATCAGAAATGCTACGTGACATTTTAGATTGCTTTTAGTACCAATACTCCCCATCTCCAGACTCCACCTTAAGGGTAAAATTTTAACATTTAAAAAACTTCCTACCCATCAGTTGTTTCCAATTCTCTTGGGTACAGTTCTTAAATGTTACCAGAACTGTTTCAGTATTTGCCAACGTTGTGACCTATTAAAAAACTAACTCTTAGGAAGATTTAGAACAGAGTCATTCCAAACATCATACTAGAGTGATGTTAGAGGCTATAAATAAAAGTATGCAGTAACAGATTTATGATTCATTGCACAAAATGTGTTTGTATATTTACAGTGAAATTCACTGAGATATTTACCATGATAGCATGGTAAACAGCTCAGGATTTCTTTTTCATTTGCTTGCCTTACATTAAGGGGAAGTTTTAACAATCAAAACACTTGATAAAAGATTAATTTGTTTTCAAAATCAAAATCATCATCCAATCCTTCCTGCCCCCCACAGGAATTTTGTGCATACAAGCTGAGCAAGACAAAATAAAAAACTTCTGTTTATACTAGTCTTTCAGTCCCAAGGAATAGACCTTTCAACCCAGGAAGCAGGGAGCACTGGTGCTCCCAAAACAAAATGCTCCATCACACATTTCCCAAAATACACCTCTCAGCCCCTAAATCCATCTTTGTGCTTTACCGTTAGACCATTATTTAAATAACCAATTAATTTCCTTATTCTGAGATACTGTATCAACATACTTACACTAACATCATGCTCTAACTGTGCAAGCAGTTCAAAGTGGTGTTTTTTATTGCTCACGGTCTCTCCAGGAACACAGTGCCACACCTACAACAAAGATACTTAAGTTTGTTCAAGGAAACAGCAGTATAACCCCAGATGAGTTCCTTCAGTGCTCAACTCTCACATTACAAGGAGGGCTGCTTGTGTTCACGCAGGCCTTGCCTACATGGCAGAATACAGCAAGAAATGACACCTGAACTCCTTTACCCTAAGCACAGCCACATGGTGAACACAATTCTGCTGACTCCCGACAGCCTTCAGGGCTTACCTAAGAATGGGTATCTCACTGCACTAATGTGTACCTACCAAAAAAATCATACACAGCAGGCTATGGGAAATTATTTTCTATCTCTTGCTTCCAAATTATCTTTCCACCTAACTGTAGGCATGCTCTTTAGATTAGCAAGTTTCTGGTCCTCTTAGCTGAAGAATGTAAACTACAAAATTATTAAACATTTTTGAAGTCTACTCCACCCACAAAACAGAATGGCCAACGTCACAAAACATTCCAGTTCCTCCAATAAAATACAGTTCATCTTCAGAATCCTCATTTTTTACAGTAAGTTAGAATGAATGAAATTTCTTGAAAAATAACACTTTAGCTATGAAACAGTTGAGCTAAATGAAGAATAAACTCTAGAAATAAACTTACTGTGCTACTAGCCAAGTAATCACTCTAGTACAATAGTACCTCCACCTCAAAGCATTTGGCTGGCTGAATATTACAAAGTGCTGGCTATAAATAGTTATGCAACTGTAACAATCCTATCAACAAACCTTCACAGTGGAATCCCAAGATGCAGAAAACAAGCGCCCATCACGCCAACAGATCTTGCTGACTGCATCATCATGGCCCAATAGGACATCCTGCTGTCTTCCAAATGCAATTGAATAAAAATATCTAACAGAGAAAGGTTATAAAACTATTACACTTGGTAAAACTTAAGGGTTTCTTTTTCTAACTAAAGTAAACTCTTTCTGTAGTTTCTAACAGAAATCTAGTGGGGAAAAATAGAAATACCAACACTGTGTTTTAAAAGTATTTTCTGTATCACTATCTAAAACCATAAACATAACAACCAAGGCACTCCATGCAATTCAATAAAGTCAACAGGAAATATATACACACATATGATTGTCCCACGAAGAACTTATGACAGTGGAATCTCCTGGTAAGATTAGACAAGATGACAGAGCCTGTAAGAAAAAAAAAAAGGAATACTCAATTTCTTACCCCAAATCCAATTCAAGCACATTAACATGCTTTTGGAGGACAAGAAGCATTTTCATCTTCTACAAAAATAACATACAGATGTTATATGAACATTGATCAAAAAAAACTTTAGAGGCTGGACATGGAACATCAAGAATACTTAATCTCTGTTAAATAAAGGCAGCAGAAACATTCAGAAATACATGCAGAACTGATAGATCTTCCCAAAGTAACAGGTATTTCAAGCAAATGGTATGTAATTTCTCAGAAGTAACTGGGTCAGCTCCTCATCTTGTAAGCTTCTGTCAATTCTAGACACAAATAGCTAACAGAAACTAAAAATCCAAGTTCTTTTGATGTTTGTTCTTCATCGCAGGTACTTATCAGCTCAGGTCTTTCAAAGAACAAATATAACTGTCTAATTCCTACTACCCTCCACAAGAAACATTATTCACAGATACCTGCTCAGTTACATTACTATCACTAGAACAGCAAGGAAAAAAAAACACCAATCAACTCAGCACATGTTTTAGGTCAGTCTGATAAACAGTAAGCTGCTGGACTGTAAACGCCCCTATTCCTAGCATCTAAGTGTTTAGATCAGCACTAAAACTACAGGGGAGAAGAGTAAGAGTATAGAAGAGTAAGAGTATACAAGGCCTCCTCATGAAAAACAGACTTCTGGCTTAGGAGTCAAAGAGCTCCCTTTTCACAGTGCCAAGAAGTGATGTTCTCAAGATTCCCTCTGCTGAAGCATTAGGAATTGATGTATCTAGGTTCACCTGCTAGTGTGTCCCATGGCAGACCATAGGGTCTTGATCCTCCAAATTACTTGGAGACCAGTCAGAGCATGCTATGGCTTCTGTCTGGGCAACACATTTGGTATCCTTGCTCCCCCTAGAGATGATGGCAGAGAGAGAACTGATGTATCTTGGTATCTTGCACCAATAGAAGACTGAATATGACAACTGGGAGTGTGTCTTTACAACCCAGGTCTGGCCACAATGCTTAAGCACAGAAAATCAAATTCAGAATCCCTTTCCCAGCTCTTTTAGGAGCAAGAGAAAAATGTTGTTCACAAGTTGCTGAGATCATTGCTCATGGAAGAAGGATGGCTCATTCTCACCCAGCACAGATTCCACTCCCTGTGCTTGGCTTTCCTTTGCTGGCTGACTCACAGGCTTCAAAAACTTGGGTGCTGTAAGGCAGTGCTGGATGTGAGCACATGGGTGGAATTTAAGCTTTGCCATTCTGGTCCCAATGGCAGTTTAGAGTTGCTCAGGAAGATACCCCTGCTCATGCCAGACTATCTCTGTCTACCACAAGGTCTTCCCTGGATAGCAGGGACAGAGCCATTTAATGCTCCCTCCTTGTTTGCAGAATGTGCTCTTTCTGGTGGCTTGAGAGAGTCTCAATTCACTCTGCTAAATTATTCACACACAATACAAGTGAATAGGCAGGGGAAAGAAAAGAGGCATTGATGGATGCTAAGAGCCATCTCACTGAGCAGCTTTCAGAAGATTCCCAGTCATCTTGTCCTTATTTGACAGCACCTTACCATGTTCGAAAAGGACACACTTCTCTGGATGTTTTTTGAGTCTTTGGAAAACATCTTCAAAGTTGAATCTGGAGATAAGGGACAAAATAGAAGATAAAAGGACTATTTTATATTCTAGAAGCTAATAATTTTGTTCCTGCTTAAGTATCTTACTATGAAAAGCAGATACAGGTTTTTCATAGTCTCTGAGAAACTTTTTATAAGGCTTGTGACTTGGGCCTGGAACTGCCCTGTTTTGTACCAGTTACAGATGGACTACCTTATGCTCATCAAACTCTAAAAGAACTCTGGTATCTAAATGGACAAACTTCCATTATTATTATTCCAGAAATTATTTTCCAAGCCTAGATAATATTGAAATGCTTGAATCAAAATCATCTAAAACTGAGCTAATCCCTATAGTTAAGCTATTTAATTACATCATATATATATTTCAGTTTCATGACATTTTGTTGAAAAAAAACCCCATTACTCTGCATTTACACTGCAGGTTGTGGTAAATACCTGTGCAATACTTACCCTGGGATGTAGTGAAAACAGAAGACCCATTGCAAGTGACTGCTATTCCAGTAATTGCCCTGTTTAATACAAGAAAGCTTGTGGGTGATTTCACAAGTTTTGAAACTTAACCACCATACTGTAAATAGACTACAGCTGAAATTTGTTATTTGAGGAATATAAGAGCTAAGACATTCAAGGAGATTAAAAACACTACAGTGGTGCGTTATCTGCCTAGAGACAAAAATATACCTTGACATAATATGTGAAACACCAGGACAGGATCCCCATAGTGTTCTGCCAGAACTGCATCTTCATCAGAAGGGACTTGCCCATGTGGGAGGATAAATGGTTTCACATTTAGCTTCTTCAATTCTGGATTAGCTACAAATAGTCAGGAAGCTGCCTACAAGCACATACTGAATACATCAAGTCTTGGGAACTGGAACTTGCACATTTTTCTCCTTTAATTTGACACTGGCAAAGTCACTATAGGTAGAAATTTAGATAAAGCTTATGTCAGGGAACTAGGAAGTACAGAGCATCCTGCACAGCCAAAGTTCTGAGACACAGCTCTGTGTCTCATTATTTCTCAGCAGTCCTCAGGAAAAAAAAAAAAAGGCAATTAAAATAATCAGACGCTGAAATTTGAGTCTCTTTTCAGGATCAGGATTTCTCTAATGCCCACAATCTGGTAATGGATTTCTCACTACAAATATTACCTTGTTTTAGGGACATGATAATGTTTTCCAAGATTGGATTCCAGTCACCAAGAAAGTAGCTGGACTCAAGGCAGTAAGAAATCCTCTTAACCAACCCAGTCACTAAGACAAAAGATGGGGCCAAAGGAAAACCTTTTCCTTAAAATATAGCTGATATTGTTCAAAATCAGGTATTTTCAAAGTTCACCTGCAAAGTGCCCCTGCTGACTCTTGACTCCCTAGAAATCCATCAGAACAGTAGTACCTGCATTAACTGAAAACCTATAGCTGGAGACTTGGTAAACTGCTCACACAGCAGCAGCTTGAAGTGTACAGTGGAACAACTTAAGTGTTTAACCTTTCAAATCTGATGGAATGAAGTTGTGTCCTCCTGGAGTTATAAAAAAAAATTAATGGAAGTCTTTATCTGGCTGCTGTTAACAGTTTTAGAGAAGAGTAATCAATATCTGCTTCAGGTACTAAAGTGATAATGAACTTACGCAGATCTAGAGTAGAGGAAAAACAACAGCAAAAATCAAGTGACAAATACGTTCTCTGGATTCATAGCCCATCATATACTCAAGTTCATCTTGCATAATCAAATCACTAAGTCATCTCACAATGAGGTGAGATGTTTTAAGGTATTTAATCATTCAGACTGATACACGGATCCCCCACCCCAATTCAGTGGAAGAATTTTACTGAAAAGAATAGTACCTACTCTTTGTGAATTTTATATTGCTTATCTAATTTCAGTTTGGCAATATTGTTCCAGGCAAGTGTTATACTTTCTTCTGTCAAATCTTCAAATGATTCTTCATTTGGAGAAACTGCAATAAAATGCCACAATAAAATTCCATCACAAATGGAAAATAAAAAGACGTATTTCAAATACCTACATAGCTGACAAAAATATGAAACTACAGAAATCATGCAGAGCTTCAGGAGTAAGATCCTTAGACTAATACAGAGAGTGACATGATCACTAACGTTTTCCCAAATGTCTTGCTGAATTTGCATAGGCTTACACACTCAAAAATAGGATTTTTCTCACCACATTAGTGCTTTTAGACTGAAAACTTTTAGACTGCAATTACAAAATGGAAAACAAACAAACAGAAAAGAAAACCTAAAAACTCTGCAGCAATGTTTTGATGTCCTTTGAAATGTCAAGGGCCTTCCAGATGGAAACAAACTAGAAAAGCCATTTACTGCTACAATTAAGTATATGCCTTTATTATTCTATTGCATTCTGTTAAGAGTGTCACAAGTTCATCTGACTGTCGCAAAAGTTAAGGGGTGAAAAATGCAAACAAAATTGAGATAATTAGATGTTGATTATAAAAATGTCAAACCCAAGAGAAACTGTGGATGTGTGAATTAATGACATAGGCAGCAAATCCATTTAATACACATGACCATTACTATCACCTCACACAACTCTCAAAGCCCCTCTTGCCATTGGATGCTACAGGTTGCCATGCCAAGTAGTACTCATTGTCACTCCTCTGCTTAAATGTGAAGGCCATCAAATGGTAAGTGAATTGAAGACAATCAAATGAGAAAAAATTTTCCAAGTGATACCTGGGCTGAATCTTCAGGCTGATTTATTTAAATCACTATATACATTATGAAGACAATAGCATCTTAGTTTTAGAAAAGTGGTTTAAGTCCTGCCTTCAACAGAAGCCTGTGAGGGCATTACAATCCTGTTCTAGAAGAAAGTTATTCAATAAACTCTGTCCCTACAGTATGTAGTAGTATAGGGGAAAAAAATTTTCCTTTCAGATTTTCATTCAAGTCACAGAAAAGAAAAAAAATAATCAGATGCTTACTTTAAGTTCTTAAGGTTTACTTTGATCAAGCTAATTAATTGATTACCCCCTAAGACATTCCTGTTAAAAACCCAAAAAAACCTTTGCATCATTTAGAAGGCCTGCAGATATGGTCATTGAAACTGCTGTTACATCAGCTTGAATTTAAAGTAACAGGAAAGAACAGGGATGACAGCCCTCCTACAGTTTCAGAAGCAGAGATTGAACAGTCCCAGGGGAGACCACCAGAACAGAAGGCAAAATACAGGGCAACACCTGTATTGTCAAATTTGAAACTGGTCAAGTTTTGTTTTTCTTTAAGATTTAGTTCATGGATTTATCATGAGTTGGCTTACAGGGAAAGTAGCCAAGAGAGTTGTATAATGAGATCCTGTGGGAGAAAGATACTACTCAATATTACCAATCCTTCACATTGTTAGTTTATATTAAACATTTACCTGGAGACTCAGCTATGGAAATGCTGTGACTAGATGATCGAGACAAGCTTTTCAATTTCTGAATTTTCCTTTGAGGATGAGGGGTTGTAAACAACTGTTTTGGCGTCTGTCCAAACTCCAGGATTTGTGTCAGCAGAGCTACTTTTTCATTGGGGTCCATAATACTTTACAAAGCAAGATATATAATTAAGCCAAGGATACAAGCACTTTTTTTCCCTCCCCTTCCCTGAAAGTATGGAACACTATGTCCAGCTACTACAGCACTGCAGGTCATCACACATTATTTTAGCACTGATTCACTGCAGATTTACAATCATATAATTGCTTCATGATTTGTTTATGTAAAATAACAATATTCTCAGTGACTGACAAAATTAAGCAATTTCACAAAAGCCAGACTGAAGAAATACTTAAGTAACAATCTTTCAATGCAAGCTAAAACTGTGAACATGATGCTGGTTCTCTGCATATTTGGGAGTATAAAAATGGAAGAGCAAAACCATTTATGTACATTCACAGACCCTTTCAGAGCCAGCAGAGAACTTGGGGAGATACTGAGAAACTTGGCTAACTGCTTTAACAAAAACATTGTTAAAGATTCAGATTGTTGTTCATTACCTGTTTAAATCCACTCCTCCTTCATAAGTTAATGGGTGAAACACTGGAAAAAAAAGTTTATTCGTACAATGTAGATATATAAGGCTCATTTTCTTTATCTTCCTATAAACAGAGCTGCATTTTTTACTCACAAATAAGTTATTTCAGCCGGGATTAGAGTTTGAGGTCTTACATTTTAATCTTTTTTTCTTTTTTTTACCTGAACAAGCTTAGGATTTCCAAGAGATTTTCAGAAAATTTCAGAAGGAATCAGTACTTTCATAAAGGAAGGATTGTTTACTTAGGCTTCATTAAATACCTACCCCCAATAATAAATAAAACCACAAATAAATAAGCAAGCACAGCTGTGTAACTGAATCTCTGGTTAATTTTCAGGGAACAGAAAACAATAAAGAATGATCAGAAAAATCTGTGTATTCACCTTCCCAGGTGAATTGCTATGACGCAAATGACTTTGAGGCCTCTGCTTAAGAATATTTACTTTGACCAAAGTTCATTCATACACATCCCTTCTGCCTCTCTTATCTACTTAAATGTCTGCAATTCAGTATGCTAATAAAAATCCATACTGTAGCAGAAGCAGCAAATCATGCATAAAAAGTGCTCTCGTTAGTGCTCTCCTTTGAGAGATAAAAATATAGGTGCCATAATATATATGCTGATTTACTGTATTTAAAGTCTGTGGTACATTGTAATTGACACTTAGGCTCACAGCATAACTGCATGCCAAACCCTACAATTCTAAAATATAGCCAATCATATGTTAAGGACATGTGGAGAAAGTACAAAGAAATGAACAGCAGAAAAACAACACAACCCACCCTCAAGCAAACAGCAAAAACAAAGCCCAAAACCAAACAAACCCAGCAAAATAATCCTTGCTATTTCTATTATCTTGCAATGGAAGTTGAAAGTACTGAGTGCCAAAATGAGGAGTTACTTATTCCTATCCTCACCACTGTTGTACGAGGGTTTCCTTTCAAAACTTATTCTATCTTCTTAAGCGAAAACCATCTCAACATTTTCTGCTGCTTGCAGTCCTTCAAAAGGATCAGAGCTTCTGGAATGAACACCCTAAAAATCTGATCTTCTACTCTTTTTTTAAAAAGATGGAACATCCTTGTTGTGTAGTAACATACACAGCTAGAATATCAGACTGATAAAAAAGTTAATCATTTGTGATACTATTAGGTGCAAATAAACACATCTCCACAGTCACATAATATCCCCCTTTGTAAGAGCCCACAGTGGCTAGATACATGTTCAGAGCAGGGTTGCAAACAGTGAAAAGTCTCACATGAGTCATGTGTATGTATACAAGGACAAATCAACACACACTTTTTCCTTCATTCCTTCTCCAAAGACCTGGAACCCATTAGCTCATTCTTTCCCTTGCCCATTCTCTCAGGAAGAAGGGGGAAATTGTGTTGAAATTCTTTCACTGAAATTACAGTGGAGGAAGGTTAAATACATGTTTATTTGGGGACCCTGCAGGCTCCCATTTTTAATTGGGAAACACTAATTCCATACTATATTGCCACACCACGATATGCAAGCAATTTCCAGCAATGCTACAGAATTGTCTTGTCCTCCCTCTGAAGCACATCTTCAAAGATGCAAATCACCACAAATGCAATACTACCAGATAAGTCACAATTTCCAATAAGGATCAAGCATTCAAAGCAGTTATGAACACTCAAGACAAAATAAGCATTACAGATATGCTGAGATTTACCATTCCCACCCAACTGAAGCATCCCCTTTTTTTCTGCTAGTTCTGTAAATGTGTATTTACCATTGTGAGCTGCAACTGCTTCACTTCCTTTCTGCTTGTAGCCAAATATGATGTCAATCCATTCATGAAGATGTTCTGATACATATGGACTTTCTAAAGCCTCTTGGCTCTTCTGAAGAAAGTCATCAGGACCTGACAAGAGAAAGGTTAACTAAAGGAGCAAAAATGCCATTCAGAATTGGTATACATCTCTCTTCCTTATTCTTGAAAAGCCAACAAAACCCCACACGAAATCTTAGTTTTCTTATAAAAATTAAAAGCACCTATTAATTATGTCTGTGCTTTAAAGAAAGAGTTCATTTAAAAGAAACCACCCTGGACGTTTTTGAGAAAGAGCCATGATTCCAGCAATCTTGAATTAATTAATAATACAAGAAGTTTGATTATTCTTACCTGATGCCCAAGGTGGAAGCTCTACATCTTCAACCATCTTTCCACCTTGCCTTTTTCCCAAGTCTAACTTCAAACTATTTACTAGAAAACTAGAATCATTTTCATAAAATTCTGGAATCAACTGGAATTTAGAAAAAAAAAGAAAAAACAACCAAGTGTTAATATTAGCTTAGTTTTGATTACTTAAACAGATCATTCAATGGAAAGAAAGTTATTAAAGTTTATATGTCAAGCCCTAAAGTTGGGCAGGCTTTCCAAGTTTTCCCTACATGACAGTTCTTTGAGCTACACTGCTAAATTCAGAATAGCGCCTATTTTTAATAAGTAATGTGTGACATATAAATCCATAATATCTATAGGTATCTTCAAAACTGTCATTGCATAGCTGCCTTCTCATTTTTAAGACATCAAGTAAAGGTCAATACTAAAATCTAGAATAAAACTAAAATTATGAAATTTCAGATGTTAAATTGATTATTTAAATACTACCATATAAAACCATTAACTGTAGACTATTTTTTTTAAAGCATTACTGTATTAAATAATGTTTCTTTGATAAAGGAGTTTAACAGTATTTACTATGTGGCAGTTTATGATTCTCAATACATTCTACAAGTTAGGGTTTCTCAAGGCTCAAAAACCCAAGATACTACTTCTACAGTTTAACTATCCGGATGCAGTGTTGCAATACAGCCAAATCCTCACAAGATTCCAGCAGACAACACATAAAATTGTCTTTTCAGCCTTAATCTATACTCTGGTAATTCCCATGTATTTCTATCAACATTCACAATGACACTTCTGTTAAACTAAAAGCCAGAAAGCAGGCACAGATGAACAAACATGGAACTGACACAGGATTAATACACATTTAATAAAGAATCCATAAAATGCAGTCATTAGCCTTACAAAAAACCCAAAAATTAAACCCACACAACTGAAAACCACAAACAACAACAAAAAACTTAACACACTTCAAATAAACACTCTCAAATCAACAGTAGATGGGAAAGCCAAGCACAGAGAAGATCTGAATAATTTTCCAGCCATTTACCTCTTTGAAATCTGTTGCACCATCCAAACAGTTTTTCCAGGTTTCTGCAATGCTAGATAAGACAGATCAATCATACATTTGTTTTAAAAATATATTTTTTAAGGCTTTGCATTCCCCATTGAGGCATATTTGAAAACAAAACCAGCCCAGTTAGAGACAAAATGTAAACAAACCTGTTGAACATTCTGTCAGCATGATCAAATTTTCCATTTTGCAGACAGAGCATGTATTCTGGAGCTAAGGAGAAAGAAAAACAGCATCAGTTTGCTCCAAACCTTGTCTGCTTTGGAGGTAACTGTCTGCTCAGAGAGCCCATAAGAGGTGTCTTACCGACTCTAACGAGATAAAACAAAACATAACCCGGAGAAGAATAATGGCTTCCATACATGAACTTGGGCTCTGGCATTTCCTGATACCGTGTCTGCAACATAGAAAGAAAGAAAGAAACCTCTGTTTCAAATCAGCACTCCTGCTTTCCCTCAATACAGAACACATACACACTGTTTCTTTTTAAAGACACAGATTAGAACCACCCACCCTCGATTTTCCTTCTAATGATGAAACAAACTCTTCCGTTCTAATATCCATGTAGCTCTAATCAATATGGCAAAATAGCTGTCATAATTGATCATCCAGAACTAACAGGTTTTCAGTGCTTTTTCTCTCTCCCGCTTTAGCACGTGACTGCAGCGACTCAAATTCAAAGAAGTGCAAACAAATGCTTCCTTTTTGTCTTTCACATCAAGTTTAATGAGAGTATGGAAGAACATACTGACTTCCATCAACCTGGAAGAATTCCTTCCTGTCTGAAGCGCCTATGCATTACTGTAAAACATATCATAATATAAACAGAATGACTTTTATTGCAGTAAGCATGAAGCCAGCAACAGTTTGAGGAAAGTCAGATCTTAGTAGGAAGACTTTATTTACTGTTACTGTAAACACAATGTTGTTCATTCTTGCCTTCCATAATCTTAGGAACTATATGATTTTGAAATCTTTCTTATCAATGTAATGGAGCTATTCGGGCAATATTTTTTTCTAATGTTCTGTGAATTATTTTGAAATACTTAACTTTCCACAGCAGACAATAATTTTACAGAAATAATTAAAAGCCAAGCAACTGAGGACCTTCTAAATCTCTAACCATGCATTTGACAGCATATGAAAGGAAAACCCACCTATCCTGAGAAATAGAAAAACTTGGTGCATTTATTATAAGCATATAGAACTTTCAAGTTAGTGCTCTGACCTCCATGGATCCAAATTTCCTCCCTTTGAAGAACACTCCCTAAAATTCAGTATTTTTCTTAAATTGAAATACTTAAGATTTCTACTTTTTCTTATTTCTTTCAAACATGTGTTTTACATTATGCATTTAAATCCATGGGTTTTGAAGTTTCATAAATCCATGTATGTTTATAGCATCTCAGTGTTACCATATATATATTGACTGGATTTCAGGATATTATTTTAAAAGTAAGGCAAAACTTCTTAAAGTATATACGTATGAAAAGGTAATAAGAGAGAGGAAATAGATTCAAATAATTTTAAATTAGTACTGACAAAACTATCTCTGATGAAATTAAGCTGGAAAATAAATGTGGAACAGTCATAGGTTTGTTTGCTTCTGATAAAGTTTATAGTTAATTTTTGATACAATAATTCATAAGACATAATTCCCAAAGCTTGCTGGACAAAGCTCCTTTTATTGCCAATATGTACAAGACAAAAAAATATTCAGCATATAAATGCCAAGATATACATACCACAAGTCTATCCAGCCTTTCCTTATTCAGGGCACCAACTGGTTTACTAAGGTCACGAAATGTTTCAGGCTTTGTCAGATCTTAAAAAAACAAACAAACCAAATGCTTGGTTAGAGACTCCAAGCATTCTACTAGGCATTAATGTACTCTAATCAGTATTTAAAAACAAACCAAAAAACCCCCAACCTATTCAAGCAGCAGCAAAGCAAACAAAAGCCACAGAACCCCTTCAGTAATTTTCTCCCTCCCTACTAACTGCAATCCTATGAAGTCTTACTGTAAATTGTTACTGATTTTCCTTCCAAGTACAGTAATTTCAAGACTATAAGGCACACTTTAAAGCCTAACATTTTGATCAAAACCCGGAAGTCTGCCTTATAATCTGGTGCGCCTTATATATGGACAAAGTTTGGACATTTGCCAACCCAGAAGTGCGAACCGTGAGCCGAGCCGTGAGCAGCAAGAGCCGCACCAGCCACGCGTGCAAGAGCCGCGCCAGCCGGCGCCGGGGGCGGGTGGGACTGCCAGGGCCCGCGGCATGGGGAGGGCACCTGGGGCTGCATTTAAAGGCTACGCCGATCCATGAAAAATGTTTGTAAATTGAGCACCTGCCAGTAAACCCCGCGATGGCGCGATTCCGTTACTAATTCATTACTTTGTTGTGCACGGACCCTCACTGCGCCTTATACGCTGGTGCACGTTATATATGGACAAAGTTTGGAAATTTGCCAACAACCTGGAAGCACGCCTTATAGTCGTGAAATTACTGTACATGTAATCTCATACCTCTTGCTGAAGAAGGAATAGCTAATATATGGGACAGTTCTTACAAGTAACATCACACAGTCAAGGTACTTCTACCAAATGCACAAAAGCAGCTGGTATCATCTTCTTGCTACTCATTAACCATTCTATCAGGCTACAGTTAAGTCCCACCATACAATCAGATTGAAGTGTTTGAGCAGGTGCTGATGAATATCATGAGACTCCCCTACACTGCTTCTTGCAGAGGGACACAATCTTTAAAAGGACAAAATCCCAACACAAACTGCACTAAGACCTTAATCAAGGAGCCTATTTAGGTACAAGCCTTGTCAGCCTCTTGCATTCAATTTGTCATGCAAAGAATTATAAAAGGACACCTGGATTCTACACATTTCAGTGCATCTAACTTATTCCACCCCTCCACCACCCCCTCAAAAAAAAAAAAACCAAATCAAAACTAGTCATTTTACTGGTTCCTTTCCTTTTAAAAGAATCACATAAAGTCTTTGAATGCTCAGTACTGCTGATGTGCAAAGCAATCAAGCAGATGTTTGGAACATACTCTGCATCTAAGAAGTGCAATACTTAACAGAAAAAGTTGAGGTATTTATATATATACCCCTATATGTATATAAATATACCCTCCCCTATACTCCTAAGCTAAAGGGGAAGGGGTAAGTCCCCAAACCAAGTCCATCCAAGACCACTAATGCCAGGTTCATTTGATGTAACATGAAGTTTATGCAGTGTAAAAGCCCCCCACACATATTTCCAGTTGGTCATGATACATTAATATGTACTTTCATATACACATACCTAACACTGAACTAGAGTAGTCTGCTATAATCCAAGGAAACACAGGATACTGAGAGAGATCATTGCAGCTTCTATCAGCCAGATTGTTGAGATGGAGAAGATACTGGTAATTTGATATATGTCCTCGCTGCCATTGCAACACATAACTTTCAGCTGTGTGCTCTGCAATATGATTTTCTACAATAAAATAAAATAAAACATTAAGAGTTGTGAGGTTTGGAGTTTGGCCCCCAAATGATCCTGCTACATACCATAATATAATTAAGTGCACAGTTTCTTAATAGAACAAGTCAGACTTAATTGGCAACTTCATGTTGCCATAGCTACCACACATTTCTTAATATCTCTGCAAAGGGGTCTCAATTGCATTTGGCCATAAAAAATAAATCATCAAGAAGGAGTGCTGAAATCAAACACAGTAAGAATGGATGAATATTTACATAAGAATGGAAAAATATTTGCACCTCATGAACAACTCTCTCAGAAATCTGGTAACCTTTAAGATTTCAAATCTCTAGAAGCAGTTCTGCTTGAGTCAAGAAAAAAGTTAAATATATTTTCCTACTGCAACCAAGGATGCCCACTAACCATAACTTGTGGAAATAAGTAATATATGTACATGAACAGGATTTAATTCTAGACCCACTGCAACAGTGGGTAGAGGAAAAGAAAACTTGACCCACACTCAAGAAATAGGAATTATGCACCTGGAGTTCTCTTTGAAGTGTAGGCAGGAGCTCATAACATTCAAACTGCACTACTCAGCTTATTAGCTGTAATGTTAAGGTATGCTGCTGGAAAACTGGGTTATTTATTTATTTTTAAACTTTCTTCCATTGATTCAATATACAGCACCTGGGCAAGTGCCTGAAAAAGTAGAATTGAAGGACTGCAACTATGGCACGATGGCAAGAAAGAAACTTGGATTAGATTATGGCAGGCCTCTATTTTAGCTCAGCACAGGGTGGAAAGACATATTCCAGTCTTTGCTTCACTTCAGTACATTAAATTCTAAAAGTAAAAGTGTTTGCCTCTATTCAAAGACAGGCTCTTCTGCTGCCACAGAGATACTGAGGTGCTACAAACACTTTTAGGAAAAGGGCTCAACCTTTTTTTTTCCTAAGCTCCAACATCATCAGCATTTTCATTTACACCTTGAAATTTCACCTTAGAAAATTATCCAGAAAACGTCTGAAGCAGGGTGGCAGCATGCAGCTATTTCAACAACACAGAAAATGATATCAGAATCTACTTCCTTTTCAAAGAAAAATCTAAAAGACTAAAACAATTCTAAAGAAAAGTTATCATTCCTTCATGGCCTTTCCAGGAGAAAAATGTCAACTGATATTTAGGTGAATTTATTGAAACAGAACTAGAGTCCTGGTACAATAACAAAATAGCACAAAATTTACAAAAACATTTTCAATATTTCAATTAAATATGAATTTCAATGTTTCAAATTACAGAAAAAAAATCAGCCTTTTTACTCCCTTTTTTCCCAGCACACACAAATTTTAGGAAGTTTCTGTTAACAATCTGCAAAAAAATAATCATCACTTTCTAGGAATTCATGTATATAAGACTTAATACAAATGAGACTTATACTGTTTCAGAATGATAATTTTCATCAACCACTCCTAAGACTGAGGAAAGTTCAGGCACTTAGGTGTGCACTGGTAATCTACCTATTATAGGAAGTTCCTCAAGAGAGTCTTAACTGAGGACTTGGGGAATCCACACACAAGCTAGTCTATATTTTTTCAGCAAAACACAATTTAGATGAGTGGATCTTATTTATGCCTTGCTTTGAAGACAGAATTTTATGTCTTTGTTCAATTTGTTATATATATTTTTTTTTTTTTTTGGGGGGAGGGAAAAGGGACTGTTAAATTACAGTGCATATCAAGAGAGCAAATTAAAAAAAATTAGCTTTGCCTCAATAATGCCACCTCAGCTTTCCAACTCAGGTCTTCAAACACAACCAAACACAACATTCATTCCGATCTTTGCTTATTTCTATTAAAAATTTTTACAGCTTATATCTATCTATTTTTCTCATTCTTCCCACACATCAAGAGAGCAAAATCCAGACAAATTTCCCTTCACAAGGTACTACACACTACATTAACAAATAAATACTGCAAACCTATATATTTTGCAATAAGGCGATAGACCTCATCCCGATCCTGACAGCTGTAGAATTTCAAGTAGATGTCAGAACACAGATCGTTTTCTGTGCAAAATACTTCAAGTCCCTGAAATGTTAAAGGGGTGGAAAAACAAATGAGAGCAATTATTGACAAGCTGCAATACTTGTGGTTTTTAACAGAATGTTCCAGTTACTAATATCTAAGACTTGTGACTCTACATTAGGTAGCAATTTTTACCACAAAATCTAACATGCCAATTTTTTTATTTCCAGTCATAACAGCATTCAGTTTACACTGAGCCAATAGATTGGCTCTGTCTGGATTGATTAACCTTAGGTAATAGACATTTAATTCGTTGCATCACTACATTCATTTAGGCAAAAAGCAAACTATATGTGGTTTGAATGTATTTTGAGACCAAAAAAATTCTACAAGATTGAAATTTCAGTGCTAACATCAAAAGCAATTGAGGTTTCACTGCAGAGCTCTTGACATTCCTCAGTCATGTACAGTGAGAATCATCACTCCACATCAGCCTCAATATGAAGCAGTGACCAAACTTCCTTCACTAATCAATCCAGAGACAATACACCATGAGAAATTAATTCTATCCGTGATAGGTGTTTGAGATAAATGGAATGAATTGCTCCCTAACAGTACTCCCTTCTCCTGCTGACTGCTTATGAAAGAAGTTTTTCATCCTTGTCAGAATTCACTCTGTTTTCATCTTTTTGACAACTCAGGAAAAGGAAACACTTAAAAAACTGGAAAGGATAATTGAGTACTGTTCACTATTTATTACAGAGTTTTTAAGAACACATGGCTTTTACCTAATGAAGCAGACTGTTTCAGCTGGTCCCTTTAAGAAACCATATATACAGCAAAACAATAAAATAAATACTTGAGCTTACCAGTGGCATCAGCCCATGTCTTCTTTTATAGATGCGACGCACATTTTTCAGTGTTATTTGTACTACTGGTTTCTGTGGGGGGTGAAGGAGGAGGAAGAAAAGATGGAGATATTCTAGTAGGTTTATGTTCTTCTACTTTACCCTCCTCAGACAATCTGAAGTTTTTCCTTACTATAGATACTAGCAATATGAAAACCATATCCATCCATGTGGATGCAGTGGAATAGTGATGCTAAGCAGTTATGTTAAAAAGAGGAAGCATGTCTTTGCTGTTGATTTTTGCCCGAGTAGCAGAGCAGTTTAGAATCGGTAAGCAGCAGTGCATTAGCCCCGAGTCTGTGGGCAGCAGCAATGCTCATGCAGAACAATAAACGCGATTAAAAGGAAGCCGCTGGGCTGCTGGGCAAACTGTGCCAAGGGTGCCACCTGGCGGCTGCAATCAGAACGGCACTGCTATCCCACGGGAAGACCTTTCCCGTGCCTGGACTGACTTCCAGCGTATCAGAATCATAGAATAATTCAGGAAGAAAGGATCTATCCAGTCTATCTAGTACAACCCTACTACAGTGAGCAGGGACACTTTTAACTAGACCAAGTGACTCTGAGTGTGGCTCCACCTAACCTTGAATATTTCCAGGGATGGGGCATCCACCACCTCTCTGGACAAACTGTGCCAGTGTTTTACCAACCCCATTGTAAAAAAACATTTATTTTCTCTATCTAGTTTGAATCTAGCCTGTTCTAGTTTAAAACTATTACCCTTGACCTATAGCAAAAGGCTCTGCTAAAAAGTCTGCCCGCTGAATTCCTCTTCCTTTGTCAAATTCCCTTTTCCAGTCTCTGTACTAGCTCCAAACATTCCTTCCTCTTGTAACAGACATAATCTCTCTAACCCAATGTTCATTTCAGAGTGCTCAGAGCTTTCCCTTTATTTTCCCTGTGGCAGAGTCTCCAAACTCAAGAGAATCTTCTGCTTGTCTTTTCTTTGTCCTTAGACCACTCAAATTAGGCACAGATTCCTTTCTTTCCCCACAGGGTACCAGCGGATTAGAGCACTAGAGGTATGCTCCAGTCCTCAGCCCTATGGAGGAAACTGGCAGTCCAGCACTGGAATTAGAGGATGAGTCTAACTTGGTACTTGATCCCTGGGCAGACTGTGCTCCACCAGCCTGGAGGACCAGTCATACCCAGCTGGAGCAGCACCAGGGCTCCTGATCCAATCTCACAGGCTGACAAGCGAATTGGAAAAAAAACCAAACTAATCTGAGAATTAAAGTTTTCTGGTGATCGTGCTACTGCCATGTCCATACTGAAGGTATTTCACAGAATCACAGCTAAGTCAGTGGCTTGCTCAGATGATCGCTACTGTTTCTATGACAAAGTTCCAAAGCAATAATCCCTCTGTAACATGTACTCAGCTTTCCTCCAGAGAAAGAAACAATCAATTTAATAGAAAACATAGCTAAGAGCTCCCAAAGTAAACTACATGTATATAAAGCTCTCACTAAGTTGGATCAGTATCAGACTAAAACTGAGAAATTTATCTTAAATTAAATGTTACAAATAGCGATCTTCAAATATTAGTAGAGAATGAGCAAAGGACATTTTGTGGTTTGTCAGTAGGAGGTAAACTTTCAGCAAGTTAGCAGAGAAGGAAGCCTCAGAGGAAGAGATACACTGAATGCAGCAGAGATCAAAGGAAAACTAATGACCTTCTAAATATAACTGAAAATAGTCTTCTTGGAGATGTGCTCTACGTGCATTTCAGAGAAAAAGTAGAGAAAATTAAAACTGTCCACTAGCAGGGCAGTGTGCTCACACTGTATGCAAGACCATCTATGAGGCACTTACAGGATATCCATTAAGAGGCTGGAAGTACAAGTTAGCATCACTAACGCACACATGCCCTGGATTAGTCACCAGTGGCGTCACCATTTCTGCTTTACATTCCATATGCAGCGTTTCAGAAATGCTTTGAAATCTACAAGTGAAGAAAAGGAGTAAGTTTACCTCCAGTTCTTACTTTAGTAGAGGCACCCTTAAATTATTTAGAAAGGTTTTAATTAGCTTATAGCCTTGGGACATCAGAATGGAGATTTCACTGAGCCTATTTTACATAGGAATAAAGTTCTTTGGTGGGATCTCCACTTTAACAGATACTCCCGAAAGGAACACTGCTATATTCTGCTCCAGTCTCAGAGCCAGCTGACTTTTCTAATATAAAACTATAATTTCATATGGCATATGCTGATGCCCAATTGCAAAAAATTAATGGAGAAATGAAACATTTTGGAGACAAAGTAATACATTCACCATTACAACACAGAATTTCCCACTCTCCATTCCAGATGCTTCAGAATACAAAGAAGCTAACTCTCTGAATTAGAGAATTTACAGTAACTCAACCAGCCATCCAACTATCAGTGCAGTAATCAACCAACCAGATGAAAATGATTTTCCAGTACAAAGTAATTAGAAAAGTACCTGTTTTTATCAAATGAAGTTCTAGCCAAGCGTGACTGCAATATAGCAGTTATCTAATGTGGAAGGAAAGAAAAATTAATATGGACTCTGATTCAAATTAAATGAGAACTTAATAATTAAACAGTGGTATCACAATTTCATTGTTAAGCAGGGATATCAGAAATAATCAGATACTCACCATAGCAGCTTGATCTCCCATCTTATCGAGACAAGAAGCCCTGTAAAGCTAAAAAACGAGCTTTAAGTGAAATAGCACAAAAATGTCCCATACAGCTCAGAAGCCAAAAGAAACAGGAGGGGCTTTAACATTCTTGCAAAAAGATCTATTACTATTTCTTTTTAAAGTAGCACATATTTATTCACTGCTACTGCCATATTACTACTTTGCTTACTACTACCCTGCATACTAAAAGCTAATATGGGTCACTTATAACAGCTGTCAGAACTAGATCCTGCATTCAATTCCACATTTGAGAAATAGATACTCCAAGGTTTTCACCTTGAGAACAAATAAAGCTCTATACTAAAAATCAAAAGATGCTGTGACAAACTGTGTAGGAATATCAAATTGCCACATACCTGGTGTAGAGTTTGCACAACATCTCCTACTTTCCTAGCAACATCCAGTTGGAAGAAGTGTTCTGCTCTGCCCTAAAATTAAAAGTACATTTACTCCAAATGAATTTCAAACAGAACTCAATGGGAAAAAAAATAAAATTAAACCAAACTAAACTAAAAATCACTAAATGATAAAACTCTAAAACCTGGTAAAACAATGCTTTTAAAGACTGTGTTATACCTCAAAGATTCCAAAAGCAGATGTAAAACCTGATC
The DNA here is from genome assembly GCA_009812075.1 of Sialia sialis. Classification (NCBI taxonomy): domain Eukaryota; kingdom Metazoa; phylum Chordata; class Aves; order Passeriformes; family Turdidae; genus Sialia; species Sialia sialis. The sequence goes on along the minus strand of VRYO01001463.1, from coordinate 37,071,671 downwards.
TTTTTTCTTTACAAATATATCTTCCCTGTGGAAAGCTCTCTGTGCAGTATTTTGTCTGTTGTTTAATACAATACAGCACAATACCTCTGAAGTAAGTTAATGTAATGCAAACATCAGTAAAAGTTGAAGTAGTACCTTTCTGCCTATTTTAATATCAGCTCTTTTAATATCTATTTTAAATACACGCAAATATAGAACTAGCAAATGGCACATAACATTTTAAACAGCTGCTCTATTTCTCATAGATGAAAGACACCAGTACATCAAATCTTTAAAGACTAGGCTAAAAAAGTTAGTCATTGCCATCTACACAAGCAATTTTGAGCTGAAAAGATCCCAAATCCAATCACAGCCTATTCTGACTAGTCCTTTACAAAAGCTCACTAACACATCGACCAGCTTATGTGGCACACTCATTTTTCCCTTACAAATTTTTCTCAGCTTTCTTAAGTGTCATTTTACAGTAGACATTCCTGGTTTTTACTTAAGTATATTAAAAGTATGTCTATGGACTAACTGGTACTGACTTTACACACAACTCACATATAGCAAAGGTTGTTGGATCCTTTTATGACCCCTGAATGTAGTATAAAACTGTTTCAATATGTTTCTGTAGTGTTTTGTGATTTCTCAGACTAGACTTAAAAAAACAACCAACCATGTGATCAATAAGACTACATCAAGACAGTGATCAATAGATACAACTAGATTAATTTTAAACTGAATAAATGAAAACACAAAAATTCAGATTTTCTTCAGTGTAACGTATGTGATCTGAGCTGAACTGATAGCAATGCAAAAGAAAAGCATGCTTCAAAAAGCAAATGTAACTGGATTATAGGGAGATATGAAATTCAGTAGCAATTTAGATAAAAGCCTAGCAACATTTCACCCCAGCATTGTTTTTCTTCAACAGGAAAAAAACACAGCTCTTCAAATCCTAGTGAATGGTCTACAGGTATTGCTTACAGCCAACAGTGTGACAGTTTTTGTGAGCAGTTGTCTCTGTAGCTCTCCAGCCATATTGAAAGACAACAGCTCAGTATTTTGTAATTGATCAGAAACAACTGAAGAAAGACATGGAAGATAAAATATATTACTCTATTCCAGCACTCAGTGACATATATGGAACTGGCAACAACTCAAGTAGAAGATATTCAGCAGTAACAGAAAAAAAATCAGAAAAGACTGAAGGTGAACTAGATTTCTTGTTTTAAAACACAGAAACAAAGCTGCACTTCAGCGAAGTAAATTGTGATGGCTAACTGTCAGAAATGTTTTAGCTGTGAATGAATCATAACTTAGGAGAAAATGAAGTGGAAAGCTTTCCAAACAACCCTTCTGATTCTTTTATTTTCCACTGTGTTGGCAATGGGATAAGGTATTTGTCTGATACTTAATAAATCTTGCACATGTCTGTAAAACAGATCATGGAAGGACTAGAAGACAAAATAGGTTCAACACATGAAGAATTATCAGAATTAAAAAAATTTAAAAACACCAAAAACAAAGAGAAAAAACTTTAAAGTCCTAGTTTAGAGGTAGATCTAATCACAAACCAACCCAAAGCACTTGTTGAGAGAACAGAGATCCTCTCTTGCCTGTTTGCTGTTCACTACAGTAATACAAATTTATGGACTCCATCATTCCTGAAGTTTCTTACTTGAACAAATACATGGAGAGATATACAGTAATTTC
>VRYO01001463.1:37046461-37068973 GCA_009812075.1 Sialia sialis | reverse complement strand
GGGGCTGTGCCGTCCCTCTGTGCCGCCTGTCGGGGCCCCCACGCTGCCGTGGGGGCACAGCAAGCGGCGGTCGGCGGGACCGTGGCAAGGCGCGATGAGCGGAGCCGCGGGTGAGCAGCGGTGAGCAGGGCCATGGGCAAGCGGGGCAGGCAAATGGCCGGGCCACCGCCAAGCGGGGCGGGCGAGTGGGGCTACGTTTAAAGGCTCCTCTGGTCTGTGAAAAATGTTTGCAGTTTGAGCAACTGACAGGAAACCCTGCAATCCCGTGATTCTGTTACTAACTTTTTACTTTGTTGCATATGGATCCTTGCTTTAAAAAAAAAAAAAAAAAAAAAGCGGCTTAAATTCGGGTGTAGCTTATATATGGACAAATCCCGTGGTCTTCCTGGCTACCCGGAAGTGCGGCTTATATTCAGGTGCGGCTTATAATCGTGAAATTACTGTAATTCTGTGCTCTTCAATTCTTGGACAAAATGTGAGTTAACTTAGCATAATAAAATTTTTGTGTTTATGTGTTAACTGATCTCAGTTTAAGCAAAGAACTCTTACTTGTATGCCTTGAAGCCTCCGGGCTCAGAATTGTAGCAGACTGGCTCCATCAGCAGAAAGTAAAAAGGAAGCACAGCAGAAAGGTCCAATTTCTGCTGTGAGCAGGCCTGTCTGCCATTTCTTTGAACTGAGAAGCACTTGGATGGGAAATTTCAATTAGCAATCTCTCATCTCAGTCTGAGCAGAACTGAGGAGAAGCCACTTAGCCAGGATGCAGTGCCCACTGTACATGAGCAGTCAGCTGATAGCTCTGATAGCCCATAGAGCTGCACATAAAGTAAATGGCAAGTGTCAAGTTTGCAGCATGTCCTCCAAGGAGTCTCAGAAAGCCATCACAGAAGAATTCATACATGTTTTTTCCATATGCAATTACTTTTTTTAAAAAAAAGCTTTATTGTCATATTCCTCAAATGATAATTATCTTACTCTTTCAGAAATGAGAACATAAATCCCTACAGAACTCCAGCTTGCTAAGAGCAGTGAAAAAATACATACTTACTCTTACTGTTTTATAGGGCGCAATAACATTTCTTTCTTTAATGAGAAAAACCTGAAATAGTAACAGACATTACAGATTCATGCCTTAAAAAATAATAAAATTAATCAAAATACTGGTAAATACAAAGTTAAGAACACTGTTTAAGCAAGTAAAAATTGGGTTGTAATATCCTGCTTTAACTACCCCAGATAAACTGCAGAAAAACAATGAGCTTTTATATTGCAAGGAGGGCAAGAGTATAATTTAGTTCAGAGGCTTACTTATACAGTTGATTAGTGGGCTTTTATCCTAATCATATGACCTTCAAGGAGTTGCAATACTAAAGCAAATACACACAGCTACATTCAGTGGGGCAGATCCTTCCCCTCTTTTAGTGGCTCAAGGTTTTGTCCAAACAGGAATTACCCCAGACTGGCAATTCACAACATCAACTGTGCAAACTTTCTCAAATGAATGCCTTTCTTCTGCTGCTAAACATTTTGCTTCCAGCTCCAACTGCAATGAACACCAGATTTCCTCCCTCATCCAATATCATGCTTTTGAACAGTTTCATTTCTCTTGTGCTAGCCTCATCTCTGAGAACATCTTTCCTCTCCAAAACCCACATAAAACTATTCTCCTTCTTCAGAACATTCTCATAACTCCTATAAAAAGACATGACTGCTAGCAGACTAATTTGCATGCTGTGCCTCAAACTTGCTAAATCTCAGGCCTAAGCTCAGGACTGGTTCTGAACTAAACAAAACACATAGAACTGCTGTCCTGGAGTGACAACTGCATAACCTACTGTGTTCTACTCCTGGCCCAAGAGACTTAGTTGATCACAGGTCCTTTCCCAGTGCCTCAGTTTCCTTCCTATAGGTAGCACACCTACAGCTGTACACTCCAAGGCGTCATGGCAGCAGCCCAAAACCAAGGGCAAGTACTAAACCTGCCAGAATAGGTGTGTACAATGCTCTCTATGCAGAATCCTTCTGGCTGCTACATAAAGCTTTCCTCATTCCCACCAGCTGACAGCAGAGCCAACCTGCATCACACAACTGCTCCAAGAAACATCCAGTTAGCACAAAGCAAATGGTAGGCTTAGAAGCCCATAAGCTCAACATGCCTCCCTAAATGCTACACTAAAAAGAATGGTAATAAGTGTCTTTCATGTGACATCAGCATTTACAGACCAGAATCAGGCCATGGGGGAATCAGAATGAGAAACCTGCTTCACATTCATTGCTCTTCTGCAGGATAACTACACTGAGTACTCTACATTACATGAGAGGGAGACATAATTGTTTGAGGTTTTTTATTTACAAGATGAACATTTTTATCTAAAAAAAAATATTGAAATAATCTCAAATTATGATTCTCATTTACTATATTTTAAAGCCATTAGTTTTAAGTTGTCTGTTACATAAAGAAAAGCTGCTTATCCAGCTAAGTACTAACAATTTTTTCTGAGTCTAAAAGGCAAAGATGTTTAAGATGTTCCAAGTATTCCCTATGTGTGGTTTCCTACAAGGGCAAAAATTCTACTTAAATAATTGGATCATGATCTGTCATAATTACAACTAGTGACTACTTGACACTTGGAAGTCCATATGTCCTTTATACAAAATACCAGCATTTATGATGCCACCCAAGTATTTCATAACATTTCCTCAGATATAGGAAGATGACTGGCAAGTTACAAATGGGAGGAGTGGAGGGTGCTAACCACACTTTCCATCTTAAAACTTAATTCCTCTTCCCTACGAGATGTTTCTTATAATCACTTGTTCTTCAGAACATATAGTAATGATGTACGGTGGAAGCATTGCCTGGAGGAGTTAGAAATACTTCTTTTTAAAAATCACTCAGTACACGAGAAAACCTGCCAACTCCAGAAATAGATTACACAGTATTTTCCACAGAAGCAGTTTCAAAATGAAATTAAATATCCAGATCACTACAACACAAACCACAAACTTCTCTGGCATAGACAGTATCAAACACTTGAGTTTGTTTTTGACTGCAGCAGGATGTAATTGAGTAAGGCTATCAATCTTGGGCATCAGTAAAGACCAATTTTAGAAATATACAAGAATATTTTAAATTGTATTTCCTGCCTCAACTCTGTTGTATCCTGAAAGAAACATATGATTTTTTTTTATTTTTTTATTTTTACAGCTTTAGAAACACCTATCAACTGAAATTTATCAAAATTTAACGTGCATTTCCTTGGTTAGCTCTAAGAATGACTACATCCACCATCACAACTCTTGACTGAAACTTGAAGACAATATTTCAGGACAACTTCTAAAATCTATTTGGTGGACACACAGCACAATCCAGAGTTTTCACAAAGCTGAACTGCAGGGACCAAGATGGCTTTGCTATTACCACAATACACTGCAGAAAGTAGATGCAGTACAACAAGACCAAACTAAAGATTATTAATAACAAGGTTTATTACAGTCTATTCTCCTTTTTCATTCAATTCTAAGGTTTCCCTAAGCTCCATTATAAAATGCAGGGCAAAAAGTTCAGTTTATTGAATTAATGATTTAATGAAGTCATTAAGAGTTTGCAATTTCCAGCATCAACAGTTTCACATTAATGCTAAGGTTTTGACGTTAATTAGTTTTGTTTTCAGTGAATTTCCTACTCTTGGACAACAGCTTTGAGGAAAATTATCATTAAGGAACATAAGTTTGCTCATTTATGTAACCCCAACCATTTATATGTCAAGAATCTATTACATGCTGGTCTTACCTGGCTACATACAACAGAAATCCCTCCAGATGTATCCCTAAAATTCAAATAAGATATTTGAAATGATGGGCATTTGGCTTTAAAAGAACACAAATTCATACAGTATCCCAAATTTACCTACCGTATGAAAGGGTTATTTGCTTCATTATCTTCTGGGGCTGTTATACTAGTGCAATCCCTCAAGGGTATCTGTAGCAAGTTACAAAAATACTCAGTCTTTCTTAAAAGCTTCTAAAAGAGAATCTTTCGTTACCAAGAAATTTAAGTTTGCACTGCTTACCTTGATAATGGGCTGGATATTGTCATCTGGTTCAAAAATAATTGACTTTGAACAGATTTTTAGGGAGCCTCTGAATTTTCTAAAAGGAACAATTAAAAAAAAAAAATAAAGTTATGCATGTGTTTGAGATACACAGCCTAAAATGACTTCAGTAAATTAGGGCATATACGAGTTTTGTACCTTTCATCTTTGCAATCTTTATTTATAATATGATTAGCTGTGTGCTGTTCAAAGTAGTATTCTTCCAAGTTAAGAAGAAGCAGTGAAAACCTATAAATAAAAAAAAAAAATTATTCCAAGAGAAAATACCACAACAGTTAATACTCTTAATAAAACATATTGGGTGTTTAGAAAGTTTTCACTGATCTCTTTGCTGTACCCAACACCTCAATAAAGAATTAATTTAGCTTTTTAAAATAACAACCTACATGGAAAATTTGTGTACATGTGAAGAAGATAAATTGATGCACTTCCAACACATACAAGGTTAGATAATATTTAAGATTCTAGTGTCTTAGGTGGAAACTATTCAACTATAGCCAGGCTTTCTGCTTTAGCCCTGATCAATGTATGCCAGGCAAAATATGCAATGACACAAAAAGGAACTAATCACTTAGAATGGATGGAATTGTATTGTTTAGAAGCCAAGCCATATTACTTTGGTCTAAAATGTTAAGTGAAAACACTGGCACAGATTTTACAACACAACTGAGTCAGCTGATGGATGCCCTCTGAGGAAGCATCACCTTCCTCACCAGCCACTTTTTGGACTTCCTCTGTACCTCTGTTCAAGCCCCAGGAAGCCCATTCATGGACTAACGTGATTAACAACAAACCTCAATGACAACAAAACAAAAATAGGAAATGGAGGTCTTCCAACGTATTTAATTGCAGGATCATAGTAATGCCAGTGCTGGTACCAAGTACATGCAAATAGGCCAGGTCAGGGAGAACATGAAAATGCTTTCTCCCAACTTAACTAAAACTGATACAAGTGATCAAAACTCAACAACATTCTAACAGGGTGAACACTCAGTGACTGAGTGTTTCAGCTGCAGAGAATGCCAGTGGATACTGACACAGCAGGAGCAGCAAAAACAACTTCAGTTGGAAGTACAACTTGTTTGTGTGCAGCACTGATCTGATCTGCACAAGTACTTAGTATTTATTTACACTCGCATTTTGAGCTTTTTGCACTTTGCTCACGATATGCTTCAGTAGAAATGCCTATGAAAATACTAATAAACACCAAGTGTCCCCAGAGAAGTATTCAAACAGCAGTAAATATGTCAAGAGTTCACAAAATGAACTGAGTGAATTGAACAGCCTGTTCATCAGAAAAGCGTATTTCACAATGGAAAAAACAGCGCTATTGAAAATACATCTTGTGCACTTAAAGATTTTGTTGTGGTTGTTATCTTAAACAGAACATAACAATAAAGGTTTAACCACAACTATAAGTAACAGTGGGTCTATATACTAAAAACTGCTTGTGTTTCCAAGATACTTTGTCCTACTGCTCCGTTGCTTTTTCAAAATGGCCTTATCTTTACTTTCCTCTCTTGAAAATTTTTTTTTTATGATGACATTGTGCTGGTCTTGGCTTGATTTTCTTTGCAGTCTCTACTATGGAGCTTTGTTTCGGATTTGTGCTGAAAACTGTTGATAATTCAAAGATTCAAGCACTGAGTGTGCTTCAACAGAGCCAAGGCCTTTTCTGCTTCTCACCCCACCCAGCCAGTGAGGAGCCTGGAGGTGCAGAAGGAGTTGAGGGGACACAGCCAGGATAGCTGACCCCAGCTGACCCTAGGGTTATTCTGTGCCATATGGAATTATACTCAGGAGATGAAACATAGTAGCTTCCATGCAGTTACCATTATAGCCCATTTTTCAACATATCATCCAGTTGAAGTCATCCAGGACAAACTTAAAATTTCTGATTTTGCAAACTCAGATCTTGCAAGTTCTGTCAAATTTTTAAAGCTTTTAATGAAGCTATGTTAGGAAGTATAAAGAGCAATTCGCCAGTAAAATGTTCTTATTTCCAGTATGATAAGCATATACATTCCATTTTTATCCACAAGCCAATTATTATCATTTAAATAATAAAATAAAGTCAAGAACAAAGGTAGCACCCTGATTTGTTGGAAAAAACTCTATTCTCTTTCATCAGGAAACAGCAACTATTGACATAGGGAACATGAGCTTCAGAGAAATGGCATTTACGGTCCCACAATTTTTTTTTCCAAAAAAATTATAATGCCTGCTCAATAGAATTAATTTCTGAAATTCTTCATTTTTGGGCTCTTTCCTTTGTCTCCACCTATTATTTTAACAAACTCCTCACATTTTTATCTTCTTTCCAATTCACCTGTTGACAGCATTGGTACTTACTAGATTTTTTAAGCTTTTTGTAAATGCAGGCATCCATCATGTTTTCAAGACAAGCCATGTTTTTATATCAAAACATTGGCTGTTATTCACAGTAGCTACAATGTGCTCAACATTAATCAAAACACATAAACCAAGAGAGTTCTCTTTGAAATTTTGTCATTATAATGACCTCTATTAAACTATTCTATCTTTGTACTAGTCACTTTATAAATCAACTTGATGCCTTAAGTCAATTCACCTTCCCAAAACCAGAAGCTGTGGGCAAAAATTTGAGGTATTCTTTCCCCAGCATAACACTGCTGCTGAACCAGATGATTTCACGAAGAAAAGAAACAGAAAAAGCAAAGATATGCACAAAAACTCAAGATGAACATTTATATAGGCTAAATAGGTACTGTGGGGAAACTGTAGGTTTAGTCCTTTTTAAATACCATATTTGCTAGCAGCATCCAGTTTATCCTTTTGCTATTCGTGTCTGTTCCACACGAGTACTCATTTTCTAGGCTTACAGAGACAGCATCACTGTAGAGCTTTTTGCTGGAGACCAGTGACCTCCTGAGCAAAGATCTCCTGCTCACTCACCTTAGCTTTTCTGTCAGGAAAATGGGTTGTACTGCTGTGCTGGAAGCTGTTAAAGCATTTGTCCTCAAACATTGTCCATCATATAGGCTAAGTGTATTTTCCATATTTATCTTCCCCTACCACCCTCCACAGAGCCTTCCATGCCATTCTGAAGCCGCTTTCTAGTATTTCTATGCTTGTTGCTACTCTACTTGCAAGTCCATTTACTCAGCTGCATTTTCCTATATTTTCAGGCTGCAATGAGTCATTTCTGCAGGCAGAGCCCAAATATCACATCTCCACAAATGCAATCACAAGTCTCTACTTCTCTGAAGCACCCACAGCAATTGTGACAAACTTAACTGCTTGTCCCAAGACTATGTCACAAAAACTGCTCCTTTGAAAATTAATACGACACCCTAAGTGAAAGCAAAATTTTCAGACTTGCATCTCACTACTGGCTAAAAAAGCTAGACCAGTTCAAGTTACTGCTAATAATGAACTCTGAAGATTATGATGTGTGATCTCTGGAATAACCTTCTGGAATTTCTCAACTCCTCTCAGTCTTTACTGCTCAAGTATTTAAATTTCATCTGCCTGTGCTAATGATCCACAGAGGTGTCAAAGAAAAGTCAAGTTTCCTCACATTACTAGAGTACAGTCTTTTCATCTTCACAGAATAAACATCTTTCACATAAATAAACAGAGCCACTGATAGTTACTGTATCAACGGGGTCTCTCTTAAGAACCATCACTGTACATGATGATACTTCAGGCTTGCCAGGAGGTTTAACAAGTATCTACAGATAGCAAGGGTACAGATCAGTCTCTGGCATGCTGCATAAGTAGGCAAACAACGTTGTGAAGGCCTGAAAAAAATTGGACATCAATCATAATAGCTATAAAACTACAGCAAAGGGGATCTTCAACGTAGGATGCCATCCAAAGAGCTAAAGGAAATATTTGAAAGACACTTGTGATATCAACATGACCGGCATACCGAATTTATATAAATCAACTGTTATGTGGTCCTACAACAAGAATTTGTATGCATGTTTAGCAAAGATTTAAAACAGCAATTTGATTCTGCGCATAAAAGGAAGACTTAAAAAAATAAACAAAAAGTAACAGTAGGCAGAGAATGCATGAGATATCCTGTATAAGAAACTGGTCAAACCTGTAAGAGTTGAAAATTATATTTGTTTTTCAGACACTGAGCAGCTGTACTGTTTCCAGTGCTGTGTAATTAACAGCACACACTGTAAGCCTATGACTTTGTGAGACTGACCTGGAATAGCAGCCAGGATCAAAAAAACCAACAATGTCAAGACAAGTAACAATAAGTAAGTGTGTCCCAAGTCTATCCTTCCTTGCCTTCAAGTCTGATCCCAAGACATAAAAAACCCTCAATCTAAGCAGTCAGTCAGGCAAATCATAAGATTTAACTGGGTAATGTACAAAAATGCTTTGGTATCTAAAATTAAAAAGGAGTTTGATTTTTTTTCCACTTTTAAATTATCAGTAAGAATCAGCATCTAAAAAACCAACCAAATAACAAACCAACAAAACCCAGTTCTGGCTCTTACATATTTGTAGGTGATCCCTTCAGTTTCTATTAAACACCTTTGTCTGGTGCTGTAAACTTTTATATTCCTGTAATATGGTAATAAACAAGCATCAAAAATTATTTTTCAGGCAAACAGAAAAGGACCAAGTTTGAGACATTTTTCTTATTACCAGCAAATGGTTAATTTTGATCTATTTTCAAAATTAATAGCCCAATTGTTACTTGAAACTTCTCAAGTATAAATAATTAATGAGTGTCTATTAAAAATCTACTTAGAGAAAGGTAATTCTATAGCTTAGAAAACAACTCAAATATCTGTTGACACAAAGTCCTTTGAAATCCACAAAAAACCTCACACCTTAAAGCTTATTATAGCATATTTTTATGCTTGCATCCCAATAAAGACAGGTTTATGCCCACAAATGCTGTGGTCACAGTGGTATTTAATGGTTTGCAACACACTGATGAAATTAGAAAGCCACAGGAAGGTCTTCAGGGATCACCAACATTTTTTTCATGTACAATGAATTTGACATGCTAGGTTATTCCAAAAAAACCCCAATATAATATTCTGAAAATGACAGACAAATCAGACAAGATTTTCAAAAAAGTTCAAACCTCATGGAAGTAGCTATAAGGGTTGAGTTTGCAAGATGTTCAATGCCTTACACTATTGCCTCTTAACAGTCCAGTCTTTATCCTCAATGTCTCACCAACAGCAAACAAACCTTCAGAAAACTTCCAAGATTACTGCATTTTCTTATCACATGTAATATTTGAAAAATAGAACTTGAAGGGGGAAAAAAGAGCAGCTTCGGTAACTTTGCTACTTTGCTGGTCCCACACACTTGTAATATCTTGAAAACCACTTCCAGTTGTGGAGACCAGCCAATTTTGACTTTAAAAGCTATCATATTAGCAGACAGGCTATAATGCAAGCTTCTATTCAGAGCTGTGGAGTTTTCCCTGGATAATGTTGCACATGGAAGGGTACATGGAACGCCAGAAGTAGTACCATGTGAAGCAGTCATACACAAGAACAAAGTGGTCAGGAATGAGACTTTACCCTCTGGAATGCAGCAAACCCACACAGCAGCTCTGCTATCAAGAGATGCTGGGAAGGAGGCAGTTTCATTTTCCAGGGTAAAATAAATTGGTACCCACCACTGCTACTATGGCAAAGCCTTGAGCTTTAGAGTGGAAAGGCACTTAAACTGCTACATCTCAGGTTTAATGCAAGTTTTGCATTCAAAAATCAACAGCAGCAGCTTGGAGAGGGAAGAAAGAAGAACACGCTAGATAAGGGAATATATTTTATTATAAAACTCACACAGTTGGAGAAACCAACATCTCCAACTTAAATAACACAAGGAGTTTCCCCAATACAAAATGGAAAGATTTCCAGCCATAGTTGTGCCTATCTGAGAATATATGTTGGGGGGGCAGGAGCTACAGCAAAGGATGGTCAGTACAGTGTAGGCACACACAACTCCACATCCCCCCAGGTAACTTTAATGATGGCTTTGTTAAGAGCTTTTGTGTTGGAACATCTTCAATCCCCACACAATGTTAAAAGGATATAGAAGCTGGTAGAATAAAGAGCTAATCTTTTAACAGTAAGCACCTACACTTAAGGGGACAGGTAAATTAAAGCATACCAACATAATTTTGCTTGAAGACCTAGTTCAAATTCCTGCCTTTGTATAGTCCCAGAAAGATTATATTAGGAATAACTGAAAAATTCATATGCCAGTCAGCTGGAAGGTATTTTCTTGTGAAGGGAATCAGTATTCCTTCGAGAAGCAGCTCCAGGTAGAAAAAAGAAAAAGGTAATCATCTTGCCAAGAGCAAAGAGCTACCATATAAAGAACACACCCAAGACGCATAAGAAAACTTGGCACTAAGTATCAAGAAAACACTTGCAAAACTTCAGTTCCTATGATGTCATTCCCAATACACAAGGTTTGGGAACCCAAAGGCACCCAAACATTCCTAGCATTGTTCTGAGCATGCAACCAAGAAGCCAATCACCCTTTACCAACTACAGCCTGGGGTTTATAAATTCTGCCAAGATGCTACAAAATATCCTCCAAACAAAATTATGTTGCATCAGGTTTAGTCTACTTGAGAATTTTACTGTTATTTTGCGTGATGCACACATATCTCTATACTTCAGTTTGAAAAAGATTCAGACATCCAACAATATCTGGGGGGGTAGGGGGTGGGAGGGGGGAAGAAAACAAAACAAGGCCACAGTTTATTTTATATACCAATTTCACCTATCAGCTGAAGCACTGGACTTATTCAAACTGGACACAGGAATGACCATGCAGGGACCAGTGCCTTGGCAAAATCCTTTTTATACCAGCTGGGAAGGGTACCCATTGATCCTGCTTTAAATTCATAATCTGTGATTGAAGTCTTACTGTTTTTGTCCTTTCATCAGACAAGCACATGCTGGAAATCTACTCGGACACAAGGGTTTCAAGTTTTCAACACACCTTGCACAACCACTTGACCTAAAACTGGAAGTACAATCCTGATAACAGAAGGAAATTGTCAGGGATGAAAAAGCATGGGAGCCCAGTCTAGCAGTGGCACACAGATATACAAAACCAACTCTAAAATTAAACCTCCTCCCAACAAGAACAATTATCTATAGGCCAGCTGTAGGACTCATTTGCTGATGTTTGGATAAAAGTCTTCATTATGCAGTCTCAAGAGAATAAGATACAGCTACTGATGGGAAGAAAAAATTTTTAAAAAGTATGTTTATATATATAAACCCAATGCCCAAGCAACCATCACACAAAAGATCCATCTGCAGCACCTACATGCTGCCAGTAGATTAATTCAAGTGAGTGATTTTTCCAGCAGAAGAGATGAACCCCTCACACAGGAAGCCAAGTAGGGTGCAAGACAAACCAGCAGCACTGTATAGAGAGCCCCTGTATCAAGTGCTTACACTTGCCTGCATTTGGGCACACTGCCAGCAGAAGTGAGAAATCAATTTATAAAGAAAGCAACGACCTGAGCCAAACACCACATCATCTAATTTGATGTTTTGTAACTAAAATTGTTTGCAAAAAAGGATTGCTGTTCGTGAAGGATTAATATTTCAGGGATTAAATAAACTGTCCTGTACATAAGACATTTCATCATTTTCTTGTTTTTTTTACTGGAAAATGGCATATAGTCAGAAAAGAATGTTTATGTAACTAGGTATTAAAGTGGAGTAACTAGTTGAGAAGAAATATTTTTTTTCAGATCACTTTAAACTAATCTGATCTTACTTCCCTCCAAAGCAACTGCCTAAGAAGATTAACTTCTTACTTACCAAGTTTCACAGTACTTTTAACTGGAACTTTCATAGCTTAAAGTTTTGTGGAAAGCAATGTACAACTAACAAAAATTAAAAAACAAACAAATAACAAATCTCACATCAAAACATACATCAAATGCAATTGCCACGAAGTTTTAAAAACTCCTGGTCATTTCATTAGGAAATATTTACACCAAGGATACAAAGATCAAGTAAAGTTTTCAAGCAGAAGTTGTTGTGTCTAACAGCTATCCAGCACCTAGGTAAAAAATTCTCAGAACCTGTCCCTTCAATTAAGTCATATCAGGCAGGTTTTTTGTTGTTTGAAGGTAGAACTATAAGGACAATACACAACAAAAATACAGTGTTTCTGATCTGATATTTCTAAGCTCAAAATATTTTAAATCGCTTAAATACTTTGAAGATTTCCTAGTTGAGAAAAACAGAGAAAAAGAGAGGGAAGGAGGGACCTGATATAGGGTACAAAACATACAAATTTACTTGGATTTTATACTAATATCAATTGTTAGGCAAGGGAAAGAAACACAGAAATGAGTTTGCAGATATAGGAAAAGTTGACAGTGGAAATGAGAATGAGACTTATCTTTCATGGAGTGCCTCAAATTACAAGCTCAAATAATAAGACCCTGATATGCTTTCAAGTATGAGCAAAGAAAAAACTTCTCATCGGCTACTGTAGCTCAATAATGCTGGCACACTGACATGCTGTTTGTTCTCAGGGCCTTTTAGAAGAGATTAAGATCCCACTTGGGTTCTTTGGGACAAGGCTGAGTTTTGGACTTTTTTCTCAGCTTCCCCAAAAAAATAAAAAAATAAAAAATGACTATTTACATGCAATCATTCAATCCATAACACAGCTAACAGTCACTTTACTTGCTTTTCCTACAGTGAAGATGCTTTAAAAAAAAATAACTAATAATATTTCTCGCTTCCTTCTTCAAACCGGAAGTTTGTCCTTGCTGCCTGCAGCCCCTTACACACAACTGAAAGCACAGCAGCCCCCCAAAGCAATGAGATATACCAGAAGACAAAACGTGACCCGGAACACATCTGTACTTCAAAAAAACAAAACAACAAACACACTTCAGAGGAAGTGGTAGCTTAATGGGCTGTACAACTATGAAACAGAATTTATACGGGACAGAGTGAGTCCAGCTCTTCATCATGTGGTTTTCTCATCAACAATAAGCAGTGCTGTAGCCAGCAGAGACCTGCACCAGGAAGAATTTGCACAGGGCTCGCACGGGATCAGCCTGCTGTTTGCCTGGTTCCTGCAGCAGGAGACAGCTGGGGATCCCTGACCCCCCCAGCGAAGGTGGTGTGTCCTGCTGTGTGACCCACGCCGACCTACTGCTCTCACAGAGATCTCCCATGTGAAAACATTAAGCTTGCAAAAGATTTTGAAACTTTTTGACAAGGCAGATACAGCTAAGCCAGACAAACGAAAGTGGGACACTACCTGAATCTAAGAGAGTAAACTCAGGATACACTCAAGCATGTGTGATATGCCTTTGTTGTAGATTCAGAAACAAAACAAAGATTACAGTCAGCAAGCAGGAACAGGCTAATTGAATTTAACACTTTAAAGAGACAACACAGAGTCTTTAATTTAAGGGCTGACAGTACACTGACTATACTGTTCAGGAAAAAAAAAAAAAAAGAAAAAGAAGAGGAAAACAAAATCACAACAAACTACAGTGAAACACAGCTCCATGCCACAAGCACAACTGAGAACAAACTAACATACAAAACTCTACAAGACGCTATTTTTCATGCAGTCTATGCAAGGCAAGCAGCATTCCTGTTTTCCCAGGTCCTTTCTACACCCTTTCAGCTTTAACTCAGGGGAACCATCAGCCACCTGATCTCAGAGCAGTAACAACAACGAGTGCAGCACAGCGCCCGGGCTCTGCTCCCGGCTGCGCCGCGGCCTCTTCGGAGGCCCCGCCGCCCGCAGCTCCGCCGGGCGCTCCGAGGGGCCGGGCCCGAGCGGTGCGGCCGGCGCCGGCCGGGCAGTGCCGCTCACCTCTCCTTGGAGTACAGCTCCCGCTCCAGCCGCCGCCTGCGGATGAAAGCCATGGAGCCGCCCGGCCGAGGTGCCGGTGCCGCCGCCACAGCAGGCCGGGCCGGGCCAGGCCGCGCCTCAGGGAGGCGGGGAGAGCGGGCCGGCCGCGGCTGAAGCCGGGCTGGCGAGGCCGGCCCGCCCCGTTGATACCGCCGGAGAGGCGGGGAAGGTGGCACAGGGAGAAGGTCGGGGAAATGGAGGCAGTCGGCGCTGAGGGTTCTGCGCCCTCGGCCGGGCTCCAGTGTCTCTGCGGCCCTTCGGGGCCTCCGCGGCGCGCACGGAGGGATGCTCACGCTGTATTACATTGCGAAACAGCTTCGCTGGATTAAAATAAAATTTTTAAATGTAGTGCCACTGCAGTGAGATCATTGTGCCCATAATGCGTGGACGGAAGCTGTCCGGCCAGGAGGTGTGTTCAAAGTCTAGAACCACAGAATATGCGGAGTTGGGAGGGATCCAACAGGATTATCCAGCTCCCTGCTTTGCACAGGCCATCCCCCAAGAGTCACACCATGTGCCTGAGAGCATTGTCCGAACGCTTCTGGAGCTCTGTCAGGCTTGGGGCTGTGACCACTTCCTTGGAGAGCCTGTTCCGGCGCCCAACCACCCCCTGATTGAAAAACCTTTTCCTCATATTCAACTTAAACCTCCCCTGACTCAGCTTCATGCCGTTTGTTCAAGTCCTATCATTGCTTAGAAAGACCTCTGTGGAAAGAGAAGTAAAATATCTTCGTTCGCATAAAAACCCTTCAATTCATGGAACTGCTGCTGTATCTGAACAATTATGTGTTTAGAGACATAATCTCCTGTGCAGTAGAAAAATGTTGTTTTTTGCTTATTTATAAGTTAGAAAAATGGATTCATAGAGAGGATATATTTTTTCATATAAGAATTAAAAGAATTACGGGCTTCTTGACCTCAAGAGATTGTTTGGTGTACTCACTGCATGGAGGTGGATTCAGGTATATGTTGATCAGTGTTACTCAAATATTTTCAAATTGTGCACATAAATATGAGAACTGTTGTATTTGCAGAAGGCAGGTTTACTTTGGCTAATTGTCTTTCAGAGTCCTCTTCAGGAGTACTTTGCAGAATCGAAGGAGGTAGATCACAGTTTGAAAACCACTTCTATCATCTGCATGAGCCATTTCTCTATTCAATTTGTAAAATCACCTGTTTGAAGAAAATCTGCAACATTTGCATGTAGCTTGTACAAACTTCTAACAGCATCTATGAATATAGGTTCGTCCAATAGCCAACCTGATTTTTCTTTGCTGCATTCCTTGTCATACTTGCAGTGGAAATCATGGAAAAGCTTGGGTTGAAAGGAACCTTAAAAATCGTGGTTCCAACCCCCCTGCCAGGGGCATGGACACCTTCCACTAGACCAGATGGCTCAGAGCCTCATCTAGTCTAGCCTCAAACACTTCTGGGTTTGGTGTACTCACCATTCTCTGGGCAACCTGTTCCAGTGCCTCACCACCCTTACAGTAAAGTATTCCTTCATATCATCTGATCTAGAATTTCTCTTTTTTAGTTTGATACCATTACCCCTTGTCCTTTTCACTACATGCTCTTGTAAATAGTCTCTCTCTCCGTCCTTCTTGCAGGCTCCATTCAGGTCCTGGAAGGCCACAATTAGGTCACCCTGAAGCCTTCTCTTTTCCAGGCTGAAGAATCCCAATTCTCTCAGCCTTTCCTCAGAGCAGAGGTGTTCCATTCCTCTAACAATCTTGGTGGCCTCCTCTGGACTTTTTCCAGCAGGTTAATGTCCTTCCTGTGTTGATGGCCCCAGAGCTGGATGAAGTACTTGAAGGTGAACAGTATTTATGTGCCTCACTTATGTTTTAATAAATACTTGTCTATGAATATATACTCATTCATATAATTGTTTATAAGTGAGGATATGTATATAATTCTCAGATAGACTAAACATTTTTTTCATTTTTTGTATAGACTGCACTCATAAATGATTTATTCTTCCAGGTTTATTCTGCCTTCTTTCCAAAATGACTTTTGTCTTTATCTTAGGATATAAGGCATCAACACCAACTAGAGTGCAGTAATTATGCCCCATGTGTTACACATGAGAGGAACATTCATAAATACATCCCCGTAAGAACTTGCTTGTCTTATTGTGACAGAAATTTCTGCTCAGAACTGATTCTAACATAATGTCATCTAGTTCTCCACTCTTTCTCCTCTATATGTAAGTTCTTCTCAGGCATAATATTTTGCCTTAGCTGTGATGATTGCATCTTGCTAACTTTGGACATTTATCCTAGTTAAGAAAACAGTTTTGAAATTTGATACTGTCTTCTAGCTCTCACTTTCGTGAGAACCAGGTTTATTAATATATCTGTATTATGTTGCATCTTGCAGATCACTAATGAAAGTATTGAATAGAATTGAAATGACAACTGATCCTTATGGGTTCTCATTGCAGATTCTCTCCAAGTTTGATTTTTATAAGCAGCTTGCCAATTGCTTGGTGCTTTCATGAAAATTATGTTTCTTTTGCTTTTTTGTTTTAATGAAACTGTAATGGGACAATGTATAAATGATACTAAACCTTCTGTTTCTCTTTTTCTACTAAAACAGTGAAATTGATTGTAAAAAAGGGCATGAAAGAGGTGAGAGAGCCTCTGTGCCTGACAACCTTATCGTAACTTCTTAATCGTGAAATTTATTCTTGATTGTTCCTTGACATAAAAATAAATCTGGATTGCTTTAGACTAG
The DNA here is from genome assembly GCA_009812075.1 of Sialia sialis. Lineage (NCBI taxonomy): Eukaryota > Metazoa > Chordata > Aves > Passeriformes > Turdidae > Sialia > Sialia sialis. The sequence goes on along the minus strand of VRYO01001463.1, from coordinate 37,052,231 downwards.
CTTTCCTTAGATGCATTTTATCCTTTTCTTGTCTCTTTAAGCCTATATAGTCTTCCAGCAATTCAGAGATTGTTTTTGCTATGTTATTAAGTACATTTCTTTGGGCTTAATTAACTTGATTACATAAAATTTACATAATTTCTAGCTCATTCTTCTTTAAACTCTATGGTAAGATAAATTTAACTAAGTATCTGGGCATTTCTAATGTATTTCCAGAACATTTTCTTGTTGCATTTTATACTCCTTTTTACCTGTCACTCATTTTGTACTCTAGGCTTTGTAATTTTATTCTTTTATTCATATTCTTTTATGTTACCGTTCAGTTATGTCCCCTTATTGTGACTTCTTTCTTCAAATCCTTGAAGAGCTTTTAATGTGATGTTAACACAGTCTACTTAAGCTTCCTTTCCTTCCTTTTGTTCACATCCAGATAGCTTGCTATTGTATGTTTAATTAAAAATGAGTCTATTGTTCTCTGTAGAAAATCTAGGTTAGCTTTAAATGACTGAGCTCAGGCCTAGACTGTACAGAAAGGAGGTTAATTAACTCATATAGATTGGCATGCTGTTATGATGAGCCTGCTTTTAGTACCTAGGCTAGATTAAAGCTAGCTTAACTCTTTCTGCATGACAATGCAATCCATAGTTGGCAATGCTGACATGCTTTTTCTTCCTCTTTTTCGCAGAGCAGGGAGGTCTATTTTGGTCAAATGTGTCATGATCACTTTCACTCAGTTTGCTTTCTACTTTTAAAATCAAAGTGAGCTCCTCTCTACTTGTCATGCAGTTCCAGTTGGTAATGCCTCTTGTAACTTTCTCTGTACACTGAAGCAAAAGTTCATCTCTAAAATACTACAAGAACTTGATAGATGTTTTGTGTCCTGCCATATTGTTCTTCAAACTGGTATCCAAGTGATTGAAATCCATTGTTATCTCATGAGCAAGCTTCTTGAACACCTTCATTAGTTGCTCAGAATACATTAGAAAAAACTACCAACTTCCTTCTTTTGAATGCAGCTGTGGTTTATTATGAAAAATAGACCTGAATCATAACGTAATTTTACTTCCTCCTTCTAATTTTCACCAGGAACAGTATTTTTGTCTCTTTTTGAATTCAATACACATTGAATCATCATCCCTTGATTCACTGTGCCCATTTTCCCTAGCATTCTCATATACAGGTATCACACATCATCTGCTACCACATCTCTGGGTGCTACTAAACTTATATTTTTTCCATAGGCTCACTGGATCCCTGGAATTTGACTTCCAATATTCTGAGTTGTTTTTAATTTTTCTTTTTCATTCTTTGTTTCTGTCAGATATTCCCAATGGTATTTAACCAGTAAAGCTTTGTCTTTCAGGTATCTAAAAAGCTTAATTAAATACAATGCTCAAGTGTTTCTTGTCCATCCATTCTATTCAATTGGGCATTTTTAAACATGTTCAGGGTAGACTTAACTTCATCTGATGAAGTCAGTGGTGAAGTTCCTGTTCGGAGTATAAAAGACTCCTGAGTGTACTTCAAGGATTCATCCAATAATATATTTATTCTGAAAGATATGTAAATAGCCAACCTATGACACATTAACCAAAGCCAAAACTAGTAAATAGTACTTTAGCTTATTGTTAGTAGAACTAGTCAGAAAAGAGAAACACTTTTTTTTTCATGGGTGGAAAAACCAACATTGTTACCCCTCATTTTACAATGACATTTAAACTATTAAATATAAGTTTGCATTTTTGTAAAGAAAGCATTTCTTGAAAGATATGAGTGAATGGTTTTGTTTTCAGGAGAAGTTTAGGACAGACTAACTTCTACAATAGAAATGCTGGCCCAAGTTTTCTGTGACATACATTGTCTTTTCACTGTGTGTGCACTCAGGGTCTAGAATAATAAATAAATCTTTAACTGGTACATTTTGCTTCTACCACAGTAACAATAACAAAATCAACAACAATTAGATGTGTCATGGCTTACCTGTTGCCCTGAGTGACAACCTGGAGGTACATACAGAAACTCTGCTAGATTAAAACAATAATGTAAAGTTTACCCTCATGATGGAATTGCCAGCTCTGTTCTGACCACATTTAAACTAGTTTGTAATCATCTTTCTTGTACTGAACTCTGCTAATATATTTTTAGCTAGTTGTAAGTCAATTTATATGTGTACACAGTGTGTATTTGATGTAAAATCCTTGAAGGATTACAGTAATTTCACGTGTATAAGGCGCATCCTTTTGACTAAATTTTGATCAAAACCCAGAAGTGTGCCTTATAGGCTGGTGTGCCTTATGTATGGACAAAGTTCAGAAATTTGCCAACCTGGAAGTGTGAGCTGCGCAGGCAGCCCCTGCCCCTGCCGCATGGCTGGCCCCCCTGCTGCACTGGGAGCCGTGGCAGCCAGCGCCGGGGGCGGGAGTGCCAGGGCCTGTGTCACGGGGAGGGCGCCTGGGGCTGTGTTTAAAGGCTACGCCAGTCTGTGAAAGCTGTTTGCAAATTGAGCACCTGACAGCAAACCCTGCAATCGCTCGATCTGTTGCTCATTCGTTACTTTGTTGCGCACAGATCCTGACTTTAAAAAAAAGTACGCCTTATATGCCGGTGCGCCTTAGACATGTGAAATTACTGTACATCTCCTTTAGGTCTCCATATACTCCTTTGTTACCATTCTAAACTCTTTTTCATGGGTTAATCTCTGCAGAATTTTAGGGTTAGATTTTCAGCCACTGAAAATCCACATACACACTGCATGTACCAAATTTAATGTGCAGATCCCTGTACTTAATTTTGGAAGAATCCTGAAGCGGACTCATAAAATATGGCAGAATGCATGGTAATCCAGAAATTATCAGGTACATATTTATGCATCTGCATTGCTGGCAAATAAAATAATACTAATTTAGTCTCTTTAAAGTCATGTAAATTTTAAAGATCAGAGACAAAACTGTAACAGAAAAGGATATATTTACTTTATTAAAACAGATTTGGAACACATAGGAACTATATGGAAAAAACAGCCAAATGTGTTCATCAAGTAGGATACTCCCACTCTCCTTCAGTGCTCCAGCTACTTCATGGAGGTGATGACTTGGCTTCCCTCCAACACCCCTACATACTTCATGTCATTAGATGTATGAGTCACTCTGCTCTGCTGTAGAGCTGCTAAATGTGGTGCCACAAATGTTCGTTTGAAAAATGGATGAGCCCTCGAGTAACTTTTCAGTATAGCTGGTGTTTTAAGGAAAAGCCTTTCAGTAAGCTTGTTACATATAGTCCACAGGACAATGAAGCTGTATTTTATATCATAGTAATGAAAATAAACATGGATAGTGGTGGTGAGAGAAAACCTGAAAAGTCTCAGGGAAGGAGGGAGCATCTGTTAAGGACAGATATTCTATGCAAAAGCAGTATATAATAAACCTTACCGACTAAATGCCAGTTTCCATTTTATCCAGCACTGTAACATATCACTTAAATGTAAATTTAAAAAGTAACTTGTAATTTCATTGGGTTTTCCTTGTCTTTGAATGGGCACAGTCAAGTTGTTGGCAGAACATTAGTTAGCTGATTAATACATTATTTTATTCCTTTGCTCATGAGCAAGTGCATGTGACTAGATGTCTAAGAGTACAGTGTATAAAACTCAAAGGGATGTTTAAGTCCCACTCTGTAAAAGGTAAAATCACAAGTCTGTCTTTTTAGGTCTTTGGGTTCAGTGTTTTGGCAGAGGGTGTTTTTCTTGGATGTAGGGGAAGGAAAATAAAGTAGAAGAATTGAGATGCAGACCTAAACAGTTTAATTTGCTTATATAGTTAGCTTTTAAAATTCTTAAAATATTTCAGTGAAGAATATTTCAAATGCCTATACTTTTTGCATAGGTAGTAGTCCCAGATATGTTAGGCCATTCATCTAGTAGATACTTCAACTCTGTGTCCAACAGCATTCCCGCTGCAAAGAAGAGCTGTGACAAAATAATATTCATGCTTCCATTTTAAATCAGTAAAACAAATGCATAATTTAGATTCATTTTCAGACATGCATATGAATGTATTAAACCAGAAAAGATAAAGAGCAAACCTATGTTATCATAAGTCCTATCTAAAAGCTAAGACGTGATCAACTGGGGAAATGAAACATCAGCACAGCTAAGGCCTGCATAAACAAACTAGACTTATTTTTATATATTGAAGAACATAGAACAAATATATAAGGGCCTTTCCTTCTTCATTCCCATCTAAAAAACTTACCATGCTTTGTATGATGCATAATAGAGAAGTCCTATGACTATATTTCTGAATGTAAGACTGGATTATTTTTCTAAAGTGGAAAATGCTTTCTCCTTTGTCACCAGTCAATAGAGTTATATTTTTTTTTTATTGCAGCTGGAGAAGTGACAAATGAATGCCAAAAACACCTGTATTTAGAGCAGTTGTTTAGAACAGAATTTCTTCAGCAAATATTGCACTCAAAGCACTAAGGATGGATTCTTCTCATCTAAATTTAGCCAAATATGCAAATTAAGCCTTTAATCTAAGGAAGTCTTCATACTTCCACTGAGTGTCATGGAGAGAAATGGGTGATTCACTGTACTTACCTTGGATATCACACCTAAGGGAAATGGAATGCTTCCTGTAGGATCTCTGCTCACTCTGGAGAGAGTCCAGATGACTGTCTGAAATTAGGCATTCAATTTTAAGGTACTACCACTACAGCTGAGTAAAATGACCCGTGTCTGCATTATTTGTTTACAGCAACCCTAAATTTGCCCTAAAGACTAAACTTACCCATTGCCATAGTCACGCAACTGCAGGAGCAACTTTAGCATATTTGTGCTGATCTCATAGTAATCAGACATGCCTGGACAAGCTGGACCCCAAGCAGCATTGTGGAGGGAAAGTTTCCTGGACATGTAGCACTGCTCATATAGCTGTTTTGTAAGTTGTGCTTTTAATTGTAGTGGAAACATATCTGCTGTCAGCTGACTGGTTCGAAGAGGAGAGAGGAAAAGCAGTCTTTTGCATTTTAAGAGGAGCAGAGGTGAAATTCTGGGGTTTTGTGTGTTCTGAAAAATTTCCAAAACCAAGCTAGAGCTTCTGCTCAGTACTCATAAGCATATGGTAATTTTTACAGGATCACATTTAGAATTCCCAGTTGGTATGATATGAAAGAGAAAAAATCAGTATTTGATATTGCTGCCTCATTATAATAGCTTGACTTCAATAGCCTTCTGTTCAAAGAATTGGAACAGAATAGGGTGTGAGAAACTACTTAGGACTAGATCACTCAGCAATATGCAGAAAATAAATTGAACAGCTCCTCATGCTGTATGCCTCCTGATACTTAAATTTTTTTGAAATTCCTAAAGCAAAAGACCATTAATAGAAGTTCAACTTCAAGTTACCTGATCACTTCTTTTAAAAGGATATCGGAAAGATGGTTTATACAATGAAGGAGTATTTGGCTTGTCTCTCTTGGATGGTAAAGATTAAAGACTTCAATGCTGCAAAGACATACTTCAGGTACCCAAGAATTTTTAGAAGTCTAAAGCAAAAGGTACCTACTCTTCCTCTGTGATTTTGAACCTGAAATCCATACTTCAAAGGAAGCATGTAAGTTCAGTATCTATAATGGTCAGGCATGAAATGGTACAGCACCCTGGTTGACAACTTAAGCAATGAGCTGTGGTGAAATGGGAGCATGGGAATAGAAGGGAAAAAGACAGGAGTATACAGTAATTTCACAATTATAAGCCACACCTGATTATAAG
>VRYO01001463.1:37028647-37041233 GCA_009812075.1 Sialia sialis | reverse complement strand
ATGTGGCTTATTTATGGACAAATTCCCGGCTACCTGGAAGTGCGGCTTATAACCAGGTGCAGCCTATGAGTGTGAAATTACTGTACTTGCATTTCAAAATCTCCAACTTAAATCCTGCCTGGACTTTGGCCTTTCTAATTTTCTCCCTACAGAACATCAAAACATCCTCGTAGTCCTCCTGAGTTGTCTGCCCCTTCTTCCAAAGGTCATAAAGTCTAATTTTTTTTCTTCAGTTCCAGCCAAAGGTCTCTGGTCAGGCTGGTCTTCTTCCCCACCATGTTGTCTTTTGTCCCATGGGGACAACCTGTTCCTGAGCCTTTAAGAATTCCTTCTTGAGAATGTCCAGGCTTCCTGGGCTTCTTCTTCAGGACTGCCCTTCAACCAGTTTCTTACACAGGCCAAATCCTGCCTTCTGGAAGTCCAAGTTGGCAGTTCTGCTGGCCAATTTCCTTCTTTTGAGAACTGAAAACTTAATCATATTGTGATAGCTGTGCCCCAGATGGCCTCCAACCGTCACATCACCCAACATTCCTGCTGTGTTCACAAACCATAGGTCCACTGAGTACATTCCCTAGTTGGTTCCCTCACCAGCTCTGTCAGGAACTTTTCTCCCACACTCTCCAAGACATTCTGGACTGTTTCATCTCTGCTGTGTTGTATTTCCAGCAGACATCCGGTAAGCTGAATTTCCCCATGAGAACAAGAGGTAGCAATATTGTGAGACTTCTCCCAGCTGCTTATAGAATATTTCTTCTATCTCTTCATCCTAATTAGCTAGTCTGTAACAGAGTTCCATGAGGACATCTGTCTTGTTGGCCTTCCCTCTGATTCTTATCCACAAACACTCAACCCTATCAGCACCATCATTAGGCTCTAGACAATCAAAGCCTGTGCTATGTGCTTCCATGCTTACTATCTACTACATTTTCATCTATGTGCAGTATGGGAAACTTGGATGGTACTCATCCTGAAGGGGAAAATGCCCCTGATTTCACCATTTCTGGGACAGTGAAGCATTTATCTGCAGGATTTTTTCATTGTGTTGTGGTTTAACTGCTGCAGAGATAAGGCCATGATGTACTTCAGTTTCTCATGTGTTCTTAAGTTGCTATCTTCAATGATTCTGAAACTATAGAGAAATAGATCACAAATCATAGAATATTCTGGCTTGAAAGGGGACCCACAGGGATCTTCAAGTCCAATTCTGAAGGGGCTGAACCAACAACCTTCATGTTATAACACCATGCTCTAACCAACTGAGCTAAATAAATATGGTATTTTCTGGGAGTTTTTTGACTTTACAAAGAGTTCAATTAAAAGGAAGATTTTAAACTTTTTAGCCAGCTAATCCATTGTTAAAATTTTGGTTGCATTTGTCATCTCATGTGCTCTTAACCATGATAAGCTTAAGGAAAGGAGTTGAAAGCATTGAAGCAATTTCCACAGTATGCAAAACCACTTTCAGCTCTCCTTTCTACTCATGAAAGTTAATGGCTTTCCACAGGAGGTAAATGAGGACAAATCTGGCTATCTTGGCTTAAAAAATACCTTGTTTTCATGGCTATCTGCACTAAATTTAATCCAATGACAACAAATGAATCTGTTCACAAAGTTGGATAAATGTGAGCTGAGCTAAGCTAATATAAGTCATGTGAAAAGTTACCCTGTTTTATGCAGTTCCAGTCAAGTAATATTTGAACTTTATATGAAAATACAGAAATATATATTAAAATCTTCTCAAAAATGGTAGATGAAAGTGTAGGTTTTAGATGCATGTCTATTTTCACCTTATAAATAAAATCATAGGATCTCAAATTCGAATTTGCAAGCTTGCTGCCAGAGAAGCAAAGAAGAGAAAAGAGGAAAGCTCAAGAAACTGTCCTTTCAATATCACACATTGTCATGTAAGTTTTTCACCATTATATTTCTTAGTCTCTTGTGCTTCATGCACATGTGCTGGAATAACATAGCACAATTCCTAATTTTTTATAGGTCTGATAAAAAAGCATCGTAATTTTAATTGCATGTGAAGGTTTGATTATGGTTTTAAGTATGTAGCTCAGAAACTGCCCTCTCCTTATGTTGCTGTTTTTCAAAACATCTTTTCTTCCTGTAGCACAGAGTTGGTTTTACTTCTATAAATTTCTAAAGGGTCTTAAAAACATTGCAAAATTAATCAGTTTGTAAAAATTTCAGTAAAAAATCTAGCATTCAGTGAAGGAGCTGCTAAAGGGACTTTCAGGAGGACAGACACAGGGAAACTCAGTAAGTGTCCCTGGTGGAGTGGTGAGTGTGCTGCTTGAATGGCATGGGCACTGCTGCCTTTCCACCCTGTGTCTTCATGGAACGTCATGATCCCTATTCAAACAATTTGGATACCATTTCTGAATAAAAAGGGATAAAATGCAGAAATTACTGTGACTCAACTGGAAACATTCCTGGAAGCTCCTATGAAGAGTTCCCATGTCCACTCACTCCACTGCTTATCCCTTTTAGCCCTGATCAGCCATTAGCTAACTAACAGGGCAGACCCATAGCTCTGCTGCATTCTGCTGTCTTCTTCCTTATAATTATGTACACACAGATAAGATGTATGCATCTTACAGATCTATAGCCTAAGTAACTCTCCATTGAAAACAGTTTTAGGTATAAGGCCATCCTGTTTGGACAAAGTGCAAATGAAAAGTTGAACCTTTCCTTCATAGAGCCTGCTAATTGTCAAAAAATCAAAGGCTGTATTTTTAATTATAAGAATAATTTAAAAAAGCATTCAGATACAGACTACAGACAAATTATTAGTGCATGAGTACTGAAGGCTGAGTTGAACACAAAGAGAAAAAAAGTGAAGCCACATATGAAGCTAACGCAACCTGACATAGTACCCTAAATATCAGCAGAGCTCTTCTGATTTACGCAAACTGAGAATCTGGCCCATTAAAATTCAAAAATAAATCTACAAGTACCTACTAAATTTCACCCTTGTATTTTGAAATACAAAGCATACTTTTTATTCACAGGTCTGTGCAGTCTTTGATTAAATTCCACTGGAATTAAGGCATATTATGTTTGGCCACTGGAAAGTGCTAATATTGTTCACTGGAAGAAACAGAAACATGTTGTGAAAACATTTCATTTTCAAAAGAAAAACTAAAGAATTTTTAAAAAATAATTAAAATAAAGAAGCCTTTGGAGTTCAAATGAAGCACATTCCTTCACCACAAATTAACAGCTGTGTGCATGAAGATTTGCTTGAGAAATCAGACTTAATTTAGCTGGCTTCCCTTAGCACTTAAGTGTGGTAAAAGGAGCAAAGACGTTCTTTCCCCTCATTGGTAGCTGCTCATCCTCCTCTTAATCTCTCAATTCCAGTCCTGAATAATGTGTGAAACTTTGGAAAGACTTTGTCTTTAACAAAGAATTGCAATTATAGTTGTGTGCATTGCTGGTGCTGTACCTTGATGATGACCACCCTCTCTTCAAATGAAGCCTTTGCATCTTCTGTGCCTGTCAAGAACCCCTGTGCCCTGCAGCCCCTCGTACAATTGCCTGGGGGCCTGTGGGGCCCAGAGGAGACCATGGTGGAGGGCAGACAGGCACAAAGACTCTCTAAAGACTATGGAATCATGGAATCATGTAGGTTGGAAGAGACTCTTCAGACTGCTGAGTGTGACCATGTAATTGCCGAGCCCACCACCACTAAGCCATGTCCTTGAGTGCCCTCCCTATCTACAAGTTTTTTAAATAACTCCAGGATGAAAACTCATGTATATCCTAGCAAATGTTTAACAGACAAAAAGAACTAACTTCCTAGTCCATTAATGACAGATTGGGCAGGTTTATGAGATCAAGTAGGGCCCCAGAGTGTGGTGTGGCTTTCCAATTGTCATGTGTTGAACTTGACAAAATGGAAGTTTTGACTTTCACTCACCAGCGGAAATCAGGAATAATTAGATAAAAATTAATGGCCCATTTGGAAAACTGACCAGAGGATGTTTTCACCCAAATTAATGGACACACACAAATGCTGCACTCTTGAACCACTGGAAGCCAGGGAAGTGTGTAACACACACCTACCCAGCTACGTAGCAGGAGTCATGGAGAAACTCACACTCTGCTCAGCCAGTAATCTGCACGATTACTCAGTAGCCTGCTGGCATAATTTTGCCAGCTGGCATGCTCTCCCATAAGATCAGAGTCAGATTGGGGGATTGGAGTCCTTAAAGACCATTTCCAAAGGGGCAATGTCAACAAGAGTGACGGAACTTGGCTCCCTCCACCCTCATCCTCCTCCCTCCATGGTCGTCCCAAACTGTGCAAGCAGCTTTTTAACCTCAAACATATCAGCATATCAAGCCCAAATTGTGTAACTCTATTTTAATTTTATTTTCATGCAGCAAAAGCGTTGTTTTGGTAAATTGCAGTGCCCTCTGTGTTATAATGAACAGTGTGAGCACACACACAATGCAATAATTGTATGTTAAAGTCTCAGAGGTACCACACTGGCCCGAAGGAGACCAGAAGGACAGGAGATTCCTGGTGTAGACAGGACCAGGCCAGGTCACCTCACTTCAGTGCTAGAGAATGGTCCCTGAACAGGTGTTATTTGGCAGTTCAGCCACAGTCACAATCACTGCAGTATCAGGGACAAGAAATGGATGTTGGTGTTGCCAAATAACATTTCTGTGAACTGAAATGCCGCCTGACAGAACACAGCAGATACAAACATAGGAAAGGCCTTTATCCTACACATGGTTTGCCACACTAATGAAAAGACATAAAAATAAGCCATGATATCAAAGTATAAACATGCGCTTTTCATTACAATAATTCTTAAAAAAGAAAATCCCTTTAAAAATAAAGTTCTAAATATTTAACAAGAATATCTCATTGATATGCTGTATTATGCCCAGCAAACCAGAACCCAACAATAATAAAACTCCATGTTTTATAGGACAGAATGCATAATACAAACTTTTCCGTCTAGAGAAGTTCCTTTTTACTCATTGGGATAAAGTGAAAATATGAATAATAAACTAGGTGGTATCTCTAGGAGACCAATGTTCTTTAATTCTTATGTAAGTTAGAAAAGGAAAAAATATCCAGGAAAAAATTCTTCTAACTGAGAGATGGCCATTTTTGAAAATATTAGGTAGGAGCACATTTAAGTCCGGGTAGTCATTACTCAGCTATGCTCACACAATTCTTATTGCCTTAAATGTGCATTTAGTGCTGACCTGTGCACTACAACTTGTAAATATTCATGCTCAGTTATTGAGAATAAGTATTCTTGAGATAGAAAACTCAAGGCCCACTATAGAAAATCCACTTCAAGCATTACGAATCCTGGGCCTGGAAAGACAGAAAAAACCCCAGCAATGAGAAAGATATAGTCAGAATAGCCTTTAAATTACAGTATTTTCGCAATTATAAGCCGCACCTGAATATAAGCCGCATTTTTTTGTCTTTTTATTTTATTTTTTTTTTTCCTTTTTTTTTTGGCGCAGCAGGGTGGAGGTGCTGCTGACAGGCCAGGCAGCACCAGGGCCATGCTGGGAGGGGCTGGCCAGCAGCGGGAGGCGGCAGCGCCGGCAGCAGCGGGCAGCTGGAGGAGGGGAGCGGCGGGGAGTGCTGGCAGCGGCACTGTATGCTGGCAGCAGTGGGCAGCGAGAGGGGGGCAGTGCCGTCAGTGGCAGCAGGAGGGGAGTGCCAGCAGCGGCACCGGCCGCTGGAGCGGTGCTGGCCGAAGGAGCGGTGGGGAGCGGTGCTGGGAGCGGCGGGAGTGGCGCCGGCCACCGGAGCGGCGGGGAGCGGCGCCGGCAACGGGAGCGGTGGCAACACCGGGAGCGGCGAGGGCGGGAGCTGAGGGGCAGGGAACGCCTGTTTCCCCCGCGGCTCGTACTTCTGCCTTGGCAATTCTCCTGAAATTGTCCATAAATAAGCAGCACCTGATGATTAGCCACACTGCTGGCGTAGGCTGCATTCTTCAGTGAAAAAGGTGTGGCTTATAATCATGAAACTACTGTAGTTTCCTTTGTAATGGACATTCCAGTCTAAAAGGGCCAGATTTTCTCAAGAATTTGGATTCAATCTATGAGTTGACGATGGGCCTGATCCTCATAGTACAGTTTAGATGAAATGGTGACATCGATACAGATTAAAAGTCATATTTTGTCAGTGCAAGGACCAAAGCAAAGACTCACTAAATCTGTTAGACAACTTGGTTGCCAAATAGACAAATTGGTTGACAAATTGTTTTGGGCAATAATTTGGCTACTTGGTACGTGTATATGTATAAATGTGCTTAGAAAATGACAAAATTCTGTTTGACATTTTATTTAAGATCTTCTGCCACATTCCACAAAAACTTTCTTAGGACTGCTGTCTGCTCTCTCCATCTGCAACCTGCATAGAATTTACATGGAAAAGTGCACAGGGAAATTAAACTTCCCAATACATTTTCATCTTTCAGGGATACATAAATCGGTCCATTAAAAAAAAATAAATTAGCTCCTAAAGTTAAGCACCTGAGTTGACTAATTTTAAGATTCTTAGTCCTGGTTACACCAGTACATTTAAGAAGAATCAGTGATACTGTCTAAGGATTAGGTGACTGGTCCTTTATTCACTGGATTTTTAAAAATGCTTCTCCACTGCAAGATGGCTCACTGTTTTGCAGATTAAGCATTCATAGCAGATTGTGCATTCCTAGCAGATTGCATTTGGCCTTCAGTTATTGATTACAAGAACTTGAAAGCAAGTGAGTTTACATATATAGGTTTAGCTAAAAAAAAAAAAAATCTTTCTTAATCTTGTATAGGGTAGTAAATCTTAACTTTAAAAATTTCCATTTGCCATATGGTCTTCAGGTGATTTGATGTAATTCAAAATAGGCATTCAGTAGCCTAATGGTTTTAGTGTACCACAGGTGTGTCATTCCCTTGAAATATATTTCTAGTTTGCTTCTCAGGCCTTGATTCTGCTGGCATTAAAAGCCCAATTACAGAAGCAAAGCAAATTCCAAATTCAGTCCACAAGGCTACATTATCAAAACCTTCTCCACTGGAAAGATATTCATGTCAGGCTTGAAATACCTTAATCATATTTCTCTTCATCACCCAACACAGTATATGAGGATATGATGTGGAAGAGCTAGAAGCTACTCAGGAAAAGCTCTTCCCTGTTTTGTCAAAGTTATTTCAGAGAACTGTGATTTGAGCCTGAGCTTAGGCTCATGGGGTCGCAGTTTTAACATGATTATGCACATGCATGACTGGCACCCATACTTGAGTGCACATACTGCAGATTTTAAATCACTGGTTCCAAACACATCTTAGTTTGTTTTGTTGCTGTGTCTAAAGCAGAAATGATAGCTCTGTGAGAGGCTTTAGGGAAGAGGGGGGGTTTTTTGTCCTTTGCTGCTTCAATTTCTTACAATACCAGAAGTATTAGAAACATTTAAGCTCAGATGGGAAAATTCTCAAACTGAATGACTATGTATTCATAGACTGATGAAGTTTGCATACCTGTGAAATATGTGCATGAAACCTTGGGTGAGCAAGTCCACTCCACTTTGTTGTCATTCGACCATATGGATCAAAGGTTAGTGTCACAGACGTCATAGATGACAATCATGTAAGAAATCATGTCTTTTCATTCAGTTGCTCTTCTCAGCATTATTATCTATTACATCTATTATGTACTTCAGGTGATTTTTTAAAAAATGACTGGGATTACTTCAAATGACTGGAAGGATGACAGAGTCACTGGTTCTTTAAAAGATTTTCAGATTCCTTTTCAGAAAGCTTCCAGAACGCCCATTAGTGAAGAGGGACTTCACACACACATCTCACCAGGGGCAGTAGTATATACTAAAGCAACTGCAATGAAACTGAACACTGTTTCCAACCTCTCATTAATGAGATCACAGTTGCTAGTTCAAAGCAGGTGAATTAATAAATATGTAGTTTGAACAGAGATAGTTAAATGGTGTACAGAACTATTATTACATAAAAAGCAAAAAATTGTATTTCAGACATGTTACTTCTTGCCAAGCTCTTGTTGGAGTTCCAAGAAAATTAATAACTGACCTACTATAAAGCACTATTCTTTTATTACTTTCTTGAAGCTTTCATCAAAAATAGATATCTCGAGTGTGTTGGATATTTCTGGTTCTTTTGAGGATTTGCTGTAACGTTAATCTCCACAGTGCGGTTGTGTTAACACCTTCCTACTGCGAAACCAAATTTCACCTTCAGACACAGGGGGACTGAATTTTTAGACAGGGATAATCCAAGACTCAGCAGCAGTGGATTTTGGAAAAGTGAGTGAAATATAACCCAAGCTGGGCAGACTCGGTTGGCAGGCTGAAGCTGAGACAGCTTAACAAGAAATGAGTCTTTAAAGATCCTGTATGTTGATATTTCAGGAGTATGTTACTTTCTCTGAAACTTCCAAGGGGCTTTATGAGGACTAGAAAATGCTATTTCATAGCTGCTGGGTAACAGATTTTTTCCTTACAAACAAAGGATGTCCATCTCAATCAATTCTGCCTCCTCAGCTGCTTTGACAGGAATAATCATTGGACCTATTAAAATGTCTGCAGATCCCTCTTTCTTCAAAAATACGCAGAAATTAAAGTTGAATGTTTGCTCATGTTTTAGGTTACAGACTATGTGCTATGCATTGTGTAAGACTGATAGATCTTTAGGCAGGCAGATATGGAAATGTTCTCAAAAGTTGATGCCATCAGTATATGTATGACATCAATTAGATATAGGTGAACCTCTCCTCAGGCTGCAGTCTGGGTAAGAGATTGCTTGTATGAGGCTTGACTATCAGAGCTGCAGGTTTTTCACTAGATAAGAGCAATTCCTGAAGGACACAAGGGAGGTGAAATCAGAATTCAGGTGTTTCTTTGCCTATTGTAGATGAGGAGGGAGTTACTGGTAACTCAGCTCTAGTTACTGCTGTTGTGATCCATTGGCATGGGAGTGTAACTTTTCCATTCAGCTCTTAGAACTGCTCATTATGCTCACCCACAGACACAGAATCACAGAATCTCAGAATCACAGAATCACAGAATCACAGAATCACAGAATAAGCTGAGTTTAAAGGTACGCACAAGGATCATCAAGCCCAACTCCTGGCTATGCACAGGACCACATATATACACATATATACATATACAAAATACATAGCAATGTGTTTTCTGTGTCAGCCTCTGCTTGGCAAAAAAGTCTAAGCAGAAACTCTAATTACCAAGTTTATTTTGTGTACCTTGTTTGTGCAAAAAGAGTTATTGTATTTAGTTAGTTTTTGAAATAACAGATTGTCATTTGACTTGAAAAGCTCTTAGGCTATGCCTATCTTAGCAAATATGCAGATGAATCCAGGAGTGGCTCTGCAGACATTTTAATTATATACATTTCAGAAGATGTTGCTTTGGGTTTATTCTATTGTGGTAATATAGGCTGAATGCCTGTCAGTGACTGAAGTGCACTAGGTGAGTCTGGGAGACGATTGGTTTGTTGTTTTTTTTTTTGTTTGTTTGTTTGGGTTTTGGGGGTTTTTGGGTTTGTTTTGTTTTTGGTTTTTTTGTTTAATTTTTTTGTTGTTGTTTTTGGTTTCTTGGTTGTTGTTTTGTTGTTTTTTTTTTAAAAAAAGGAATTCTATAAGTATGCACAGTTCCCAGTTTCTAACCATTATCCTTTGAACATTTGGCAGGTGGATCTTAAGGAGCTTTGTAAATCTTTGCAGCTTCAGAGTGGTTGAAATAAATGCTGTTATCACATTACAGCCAGGAAAAGCAACAAACTGAAGTATTGCATAACTTGCCAACACAAAGTGTTTGTTTCAACCAGCTGTATATGCCATGTCTGTTGACTTCCAGCTAATTTTTAAACTTCTCTTCAGTAGTTTAAGTACAGCTTCTTTCAGAGCAGCAAGACACTTGTAGCCATTTGTACTTCAGCCTGTGCAAAACAATACTGCTTATCATCTAATGAACAAAATGGGCAAGAAATAGCTAGGCTGTATATTAGATGTGTTCTTTGTGATGATATGATGTGAAAGCAAATGCTAAACACAGCCAAAATAGAATGGTATTTCAGTCAAACCACATTTACGTTGTGTACTCTGGATATCTATGCAATGTTATATAAATCTATGCAGGGTTATATAAATCAGAAATGCATCCTGAAAGCAGAGATATTCACCAGCAAAATGTAGCAACTGTCATATTTAAAATGAATGAATAAAAAAGAACCAGACTGGGCAATAAAATAACACAGATTTTCAACCTCATAAACAGCAGTGACATACCTCTGATTTACGCTTTTTTAAAGAAACAAAAACCCATTTTAAATCTTGTCAATGTTAAAACTATACATGCAGGAACTTTTTGTCTTCTGCCAAAAGCCTGCCCTCTATTAGATCAATGACATTTCCTTTGAAAAGCATCTGGCTTCTGAGACTACAATGTCCATCAATGAAATTCCTGGTTGTGAAAAAGGAGGTGATATAGCTGATAAGGTTACTGACATATCTCCAAATAGGATTTCCTCTGTGGCAGTTCTGAATAGTCAATTTTGAACATGTATAAAGAGTTTCACAAATAGACAGTGAAACTTTATTATCTTCAACTCGTGAGGAGATAGAGTATTCTAGAGTAAAATAGATGGCTACCCCATTCAATCTATCATTCTGCCTACACATGTGTTCATTGTCTGATTGTAAAAGTCTAAAAAAAAATAAGTCTGCACAACAAAACCAAAATACACCTGGCCAGTTGTGAAGTGCTGATTTCCTAAAACATATTCCTTCCTGACTTATATAAGTAATGTGTTTATATCAGGAACCATGATGTTTCATTACACTTAATTATCTTAGCATAATTATAAGTGCTAATGGTCACGTAATTATCTAGATCCTTTTAAAATCCAATCACTCAACTCACTATTTCACTTGAAAAGTCTCTTGGGGCTGTAAATCCCATGCTTTGCATGAAATAATATTTCCTTAAATTTGTTCTTCATTTCATTGCCATTAATTACATCATATAACATCTTCTCATATTTTGGAATAGAGAAAGATTGAGAGTTTGCCATAGTTTTATATTAATAAGACTACCTTTCAGTGCTTGTTTTATAAGTTAAAATCATAAAAGAATACATAAAAAACCTAGTGAATATGATGATGGCAAATACAGAACATAACAAGCTTTATGAGCTCTGTTACAACCACCACTTTAAATCATCATACAAGCATTCCTATTAAAAAATATGTCAGGTCTGCAATCAGCCCGAAGTCGAAATGTGTAGGTGAATACTGAAGAGATGAGTTCAAACTTTAGGACAGTATGACAAGCCTATTGTGCAAAAGGCACTATAGAGAGGTCTGAAACTCTCAGGTGGTCTCACAGACTCCAAAACCTCAGACCAGCATAATCACAAATTGATAATTAGGACATTTTCACTCACTCCTTCATTTTAATGTCACCGTTCTGGACCATCCTTCTCTTGCACCATTGCAGATAACAATGCTGCCCTTCCTTCCCCTCCACGACTCCATGACACCACTGCTGTCACCACTTAAATCCCCTTCATCCCCACTGTCATTGAAATCATGACATTTTCTCACTTCAGAAATCTTACCCTTACCATAAAGCCCACCATAGGGTCTCTTTTCTTTAATGAGCAGTACAGGGACCTGCATCAAGCACAGCAGGGAAGTTCGGTCCTGAGCTGTTTTTGCAGCCTGTGAATGCCATTCCTGCTCTCCACTCCTAATTACTACCTTACCTCACCTCCTCTTTCCTGCACTCATACATTTCAGAAGAAGACTCCTTGTCATCCTTCAGCCAGGCAGGGTTCTCAGAAGGGACTTCTGGAGACTGTCTAGGCCAAACTCCCATGTTCAAGTAATGTTGACTAGAACAGGCTGCCTAAGACCATGCCCAGATGGGTTTTAAATATCTTCTCTCTGCTCTGCTCTCCTATCTTCTGGAAAGAGAGATATCATTTATAAGTTGATAGTCCATCCATTTTTGGGTGCAAAATCTAAACATTTGTACCACAGACAAAGTATGTTAGTACAGATTTCGTTTATGATGGTTTATTTTTTTTTATATGAGAAAATGTTTGCAAATAGTTGTGGAATACATGGTGTCAGCAGTAGATCTTGAAGCTTCTGGTTGAGAAGAAATTCCTTATTTTTTTCTTTGTTTTCATGTAAAGTTGTAACAAGGAATAAGGATTATGTATGTATGTGTAAATGTATACACATACACATATCCATATGCACATATACATATTTGAACAATAAAAGGGGTTTTCTTTGTGTACGTATGAAAAGTATTGTCAAAACCAATTTTACTTCTTTCTGCCTTTCATCAGAAAAAAGTTAAAATTGGTCCCCTCTACACAAAAGAAAAAAACAAAAACATCTGCTCAAGCTGCAAATGTTGAATCAGATAAACTTTGAAATAAATTTCATTGCTGTGCTTTAAATAGCACAAAGAAAAAAAAAGTAACCTTTCTTCTCCTGATGTCAACCAGATTGCAGAAGAGGTATGTAAGCTAAAAATACA
>VRYO01001463.1:36963920-37019841 GCA_009812075.1 Sialia sialis | reverse complement strand
TTATAATCGTGAAACTACTGTAATTTCAGTCAGGGCAGCTTAAAAAATGATCAGCAGAGCAAGTTTGGGTTTGGACCAATTCTAGAAAGGAAAGAGGAGAAAAAATTCCCGAGAATTCCCGAGACAAGCTTGAGTGTGCTGCTCCCAGCTCGCTGCCTGTGGCAGGGGCTGAAAAGGAGGTGGGGAGCCAGAGGCAGTGCCTTCCTGCAGGACAGCAAAAAAAGCACCTCTGGGACCACACAGGAACAACAGGACTCTGAGCACAGGAGGCAGTGCAACCAAAGGGAGCTGAACATTCAAAGCTCTCTGTTCTACTGCCTTGACCACAGCCAAATCTAGGGTTTTCCAGGTTAAAAAAAAAAAAAAAATGAAAGAGAGAGAGGGGCGGGGGAGAGATTGAAACACCTAAATCTCAGTGTCTGTGATAACAAGGTTTTGGATAAACAAACAGTTTTGGGAACTTAAGCTTCTTAGAGCATTAGGAGGAAGAAATCCTAAGATGTCATCATAATGTGTTTGATATTTTTTTTTTTAATTGCAGTGGATGGCTATTCCTGAGTATAGTTCAATAGACTGGCATGCCGAGATGGCCATATGTGGGCAAATAAACATTTTGGTAAACTCCTTGGCATGTGACCAGTATTGAGTATAAATCTACAGAACAGCCCTTTGTGTCACAAGATTATTTTGAACTCAAGCTTTCAAGTAGCTATCAGAGATTACCTCTCATCTTTCACAGCATGAATTTCATATCCGTATTGTTAGAGAATACAGAACAATATGGAAAGCAAGAAGGAAGAAAGGAAAAATTAAAGTACCTGAATCAGCTGAGTCATGGCTGAAATACAAAAAGGATTTCTGAAGGGTTGAGATTGAAATGATAATGAAAAAAATCCCTCATCTATAGCTATGGGGTTACTTACTACAGAGTTTTTGATGGACATTATGACTTGATTCCTAGGGACTATCTTACTTCAATTAATTAAACTCACACTGAGAGGACTATTTCAGCCCTGCAATTATTATTTCTTTTTTCATGGGAAAGTAGGAAAAGTGATTCGAAAAGAATTTAGTGACCTTTTTTTTTCATTTTCTGATGTCAGAGGCTTTGAGTAGAAACAAGAACTGGAAACACAGACCTGAGTCTGGGAGCAGAGCATAAGGGGAGAGGTGACAAGCATTGAGGGCCATCACTGCAAGAAAATATGGGCAAAATCTTTCTAATAATATCACACCTTGTATCAATTTGTCCCTCTTTCATATTTCCTTCCTGTATTCCTGTATTTTCCTGTATTCCTACTGCTTTTTGCCTTACCCTGAATTCCTTTTTGCTGCTGAGCTCTAAGCTGCTTTTTCAAAAAAAGAGTAGAAAATAGTTTTGGTTTGCTTATTTATTTTAAAGCAAGGGAGAAGGGTAAGTCTTGCTCTCTGGGGAAAAAGGAATCACACTAGCTCCAGTGACTGCTAGGCATAGTGAACTCATTGGAGCTGGATGGCCTTTCAAAACATTATTATTGCTTATTATTATTAATGTTATATATATAAAGTTATTCTGCAAGGTGTGAGTTTAATACCTATAGGAGACACCACTGCCCAAATTTTGTTCCTTTCTCTTCTCTCATAGGAAAACAGATTTGGAACCATCTTCCATTTTGAAACAAGTCACCTATCACTGCAACATTCTCGTTGAATTGGACATACAGTTGTGCCTCTGGCAAGTATGGAAACACCACTGGGTGATAAGAGCCCTACAATTAAACCCATGAGTGATAATGAACAGATGCTTCCCTCCCACAGATGCTTGCTCATATCAAATGAAGTGTGGCTGCAAGATTTTATCAGTTCGAGGTGTTTACTCAACTTGAGAGAAAAATGTGACCTACCTCAATAATCTCCCGTATGGTTATCTTTCACGCCAGGGCTTCTTTACCTTTGTGGGTAAATTTTTATTGCTTCTGTTATACTGATTTTTCTATTCTCAGCAAAATTAAAAACACGAGGGCATGCAATTGTATGCATGTATGTCTATTGTAAACCCTTGTGTGTTTACAATAGACAGAGCCAGTGCACATGTACTATCTGATGGTGGATCTTTCTCTGCACTCTTATTAACCATTCTTGAGATATTTTTCCCCTAATGGGAGGGGACAAAGATAAAATCTCTCTGTCTGTATCAGTAACATAGAAAGGAGATGCAGGAAAAACTTATCTGTCATCCTTTTTAATCCAGGGGTGGCCAGGATAGGATGGTTTCCAGGAACAATCTGTCTTTAGCACGTCGAAACTTCACTTTGCCCTCTGGTATTGCCACACTAGTATTTACTATGGCACAGCAGGAGTAATCCCAGCACGTGCCTAGGAAGTGGGGAGCTTTTGCACTGGGGCCTGTGGAGGTCTCCAGCAGGCTGGGAAGATGAGCCCCTGCAGGTGTGGGGTGGTCAGTGTGGCCAGGAGGGCAGCACAGCACTCGCCAGCTCTCCAAGTCTGCCAGTGCTCTGCTTAGAACCACTGGTCACCCATTAGCTTGTCTGTGCACCTGCTTCTTTATTCCTTTTTTTCTGTCCTGATGTTTTAGATGGAAACCTCTGTAGGTGAAGGATGCATTTTATCATGTGTCTGTCAAGTGCCAATTTTGGCTGGGAAATCTCAGCACTCCTGTGATATGAATGGTAATTCCAATAATAAAGGCAAAGCCTGGCCATCTGGCTGCTATTATGGTAATGTGTTGCTCTGTGACAGTGGGACACTGTGCAGCTGCTTCTCTGTCTCATTCAGTATTGGAAAAGACTGCTCTTAGGCTTTGGGATAAAACTCCATGGCTTGGAGATAGAAAAGGCCTGTGGTAATGCCACCTGACCTAGGTATAGAGGCTGAAAAGAACTACACCATCTGGAGAGTATAACTCAGGATTGTATGTCCTGTGGCACTCAACTGCAAGCAACAACTGGGTTTGCCCCCAAAGTGAGTGAAAATCACTGCTCACAAGTGATCATCTTCTCAGACCATTCTGTCCATGCCTGCCTAGCAGATAACTTTCTCCATCTCCAATGATAAGAACTCTTCTCCTTTTATTCAAACATTTGTGGATAATGACAGGAATCTCATTTAGTAGCAAATCTCTTCACCTCCCAGTCAGCTCCAGATCTGGCTGTGCACCCTACCCACCTCACTCCATTTCCTCCTTGCAGAATTGATGCATTTCTGGTTGGCATATAGCAGACTCTTCAATGCTTTAGGATGGAGTTATCGCTACAGCCATGAATCACAAAGTGAAACAAAACATAAATTTGAAAGTACTTATAAGCTGCATAATTTATGTTGATCAGAGTTTTCAGACATGGCCTTTCTCATATTATAAGATGAAGCATAACACCGGATAATAATTCACATGGCTGAATATAGTGCTACTGGTAATAACACTTAGAAGAGAGAAACTATCAAATACTTACCCTTGCTATTGTATGTTATGCTCTCCCATTAGCTGTTGTATTTTATTCCATCTGGAGTTTCCTTCAGTTTGCACGCTATGTTTGGCACAACCAACATGAAAAAAATGCTATTGCATTTACAAAATTATTTTTACTATCTCAGAGAGATAGCTTGAAAACTCAAAATTGAATGAAAGGAATGGATGTGTCTATTTATCTGTGCTGTGGCTGAAGGCACACAGCACAAGGAGCCACCCTGGACCTAAGTTTGGTGTGATCTGTCCTCTTCTCACCCAGTCCAGCTCCTTCCCACTCCCCTCAGGCAGTCTGAGTCCATCTGTACATTCCCATCCTATCCCTGTCATCTGCTGGACATCTGCAAGGCCCTTGACAGAGACCCCAACAACATCCTTCTCTCTAGATTGGAGAGACGTGGATTTGATGGATGGATGGACTGTTTGTTGGAATTTGTTGGATACCCCATTCCTGGAAACATTCAAGGTCAGGCTTGATGGGGTCCTGAGAGGGGATTAGGTCAGGATGAGACCTGGAGCAACCTGATCTAAAAAGTTTGTCCCTTCCCACTGAGTGGGACTAGATGACATTTAAAATGCAAACTATTCAAAAGTTCTATGATTCCAGGAAAGAACCCTCAAGTGAAAGGGTTAAGGAGAAACTTAACCACTTAAAAACCACAGATATCAGGATCCAAGACTGAACTGGTGCAATAAGTTATTTGGCGGCACTGCTCTACCTTTTTAATCCCGAAGATGTGTTGACGTGTAGTACAGATTTTTTTACCTCAGTTTTTTAATCACCTTTCAGGCCAAACTTGCTCATATCCAGAAATCAACACAGGCTGTAATTTTTTAAATCCCCATGGAGATCTTGCTGCACCAGTGTCCTCTGGAAAGAGGAAGGTTCTCTGCATGGCCTGAAGCAGGTGGAACATTCATATGTCATATTGCAAATTGGATGCTTATTCCTTTGGGACCTCTTCCTTTGTGCGAGGCAAATTAAATCTTTGGCTTGTCTGAAGACAAGGAAGGAAGACTCTGTTTTGAGGACAATAGGGAATTTTGTGTCTCTCTTGAAACACAGCTTCATTCATTTTAAGTGTTTGTTTCTGTGCCTTTACCTATTTTATCTGCTTTCGTTTTGAAAACCAGCATACTGTGGAATTAAGGCATTCATTCAACACCATTCAGTGCTTGGTTTCACTCATATATTTCTGCAGGCTATATTGGTTTTCTGCTTTTTTATTCAGTTGTATTCAAAACAATGGCAAAACTCCATTTAATTTTGATGATAGAGAATGAGGTTTCACTTGAAGAACAGCTTCTTAGGCTTCTTGACTTGCATGTGTCTCTCAAGAGGACACCTGATTCATTTTGGAAAGGGCATGAAAACCTCAAGATCAATTTATTTCCCCAAACAAGATAAGAGGAACCATTTGGAACATAATCAATGCAGGCGTATCAGTCACAACAGATTGCCCACAAGATGAGTTACATTGTTTTTCTGTTTGCAAATATGTACCATGAGCCTGGTGTTTAAAGAGACGAGCTGGCCCTTTCTGGATTTGTGGCTTATTCCTGAATGTATAATTGTAATTCAACTCATAGCTCTTTTGAGGGTGCACAGGTCATGGTCTGGGTCCCTTTTCTCTAACTGGATACACATTATTCTTTTAGAATCTGTAGAAATGTTTATCTGTATAAATGTTCATCATGACAGAATAACTGTAATGATTATTTTTTGCTGTGATGAGAGTTCCCTTACAGCACAGGGAGGAAGGGAAGGTCTGCTCACCCAAAGGAATGTGCTAAAAATCTTCCATATAACTGTAATACAATTCCATAAAATACCAGCCATGGGGATGGTTCTTAGTCCACCTCAGTTTTGCATGGCACACAGTAGTTAATTTTGCAGGTGGGACTGAAGCAGTTGGCAATGGCTGATGACCCAGCTGACTTCAAAGTATGGAGAGAGGAGTGGAGATAAGATCTGAAAAATCTGGAGGAGAATGATAAATGAAGATGTAACTCAGCAGCTTTGCCCATCCACCTGCTGTTGTGTTGGCATGCTGATGCAGCATTTTGGGTGTGCAAATCCCCCAAAATACCTTTATTAGACTCCTTGCCAGCCAGTGAGAGATATCTCCTGTAGTGTCAGTGTCTGCTGTGCTCCTGAGGCTATGTGGGAGGGCAGGCAGTGGTGGCATTATGGTGGAGCAGGGAAGACAAAGAAGGGAGAGACTGACCCAAAAGGAAATAAAAACCTGAAAACTTTACTTGCTGTCAAATGGAAGGCTGAGGGTCATCAGTGACAAAGGGAGTTCACTAACTTTTGACCTTGGCAATGGATCCACATCTCACAGTCCATGGAGGAGCGTCAGATGGGACAGTTACCTATTCCTGGTGTAAAAATCTCTGTGGGGTGGAGATGTCTCATCCAGCCCTCAATGAGTGAGGTGCTTGTATCTGTTTGGATTCTTTTGCGAGGAAATGAACACCACAACATTCCCATTTACCATTTTCCAATCTAGCTTTTTATCTTGATTCAGGAAACATCATAAAATAAGTCTTGGTTCAGCAGTTATTTCTGACCCATTTAATTTTCAATTGATTGTTTAATTTCCTTTTGTTTCATATCACAGAGGCTTGTGGCTGTCTTGGCCTGGCTGAGATTTTCCTGGTGCTGTTCATTGAAATGTTTTATTTTCTACCATCGCCTGTAGGCACTGACGTGGATTAGCCTTGGCAGCACCATGCAGGGGGCTTACACACCCTGGTGCTCACTAATTACAACCTCCTGTACATCTGAAGAGCTGCAATAATACAGTGATGTATATATGAAGTCATAGCCTGTCAATGTATTGCCCCTGTGGTGTAAACCCTGCAAGCAATATACTCATGACTGGAAATCCTTTTATTGCATGGAGAGTTTTGTTCTTCTGAGTAGCTTCTATTTACATAGGCTCAGGTTCTCTGAATGTCCAACAGAATGTGATTCTACACCAACCCACATCTTGAAGACAGATGGGGATTTTATTTCCTTTCTTTTACCCCTTTTTTTATTGCATTTGACTCCCTTACCTTTATCTTCCCACCCATAGCTACTTGTCAGCATTTTCTTTGGCACAGTACCTGAAGTGCCAATCCAGGAAAACCCATGTAAGGTTTATTTGTTTGTTTTAAATCCCTGTGTTTACAGTTAGGGCATTTAGCTTGCTAAATACCTGTCAGGGTCTAAATGTGAGTTCATCCACCTAATTGGTGTTGTGTGGATTGCTGAGTTACAGGTGATGAGGTGCAGGGGAAGACGGCAAATTTAGTCCTGTGTGAAAACACCTGGACTTCATGCAGAGGAGTTGCCAGTGCTTTGGTCTCCCACATTTCTTCAACCAGCTGATCAACTCCTACTCAGCAAAATTATTTCCCAGTGTAGACACAGGTATTTAAGATCTCTGTGTATTTTAGATGATTAGGCAAAGGAGAGGGGATTTTTTTCCTACATACTGTGGTCCATGGAGGTACTGATCCTTCTCCTCAGGCTGCAAAAGGAGGCCAGCATGATCAGGTTCCTAAGAGTGTGCCTCCATCAAGTGTTACTGTTAGGTTCTGCTGTTCTGCAGGGCCAATGGGCTGGGTGCTGGACACCCCTGAGCACCTGCAGAGCCCTGTTGAAATGAGAGAAAACAGCAGAGTGTCTGGTCTGGACCTACCATGATGAGCAGGAGGAGATTCTGGTGTTTCCCATATTCTGCTTCATTCAGTCCCAAAAGATTTCTTTGAATGATGTAGGAAGATCTCAGACACTTAAAATTGCTCAGATATGCCCTCCTAACCTCCCCCCAGCAAGTGTAAAGCAGAGCCACATTAATTTCAGTGCTACAGATCATTTCCTATCCCCAGAAACTGGAGAGGATTTTGTGTGTAATGGCAATTAGAGTTGTCAGTAGTGAAACCCCCCAGTTTTCACACACTGAATGTATTCTCCAAAGTAATGACATCAAGTAAAATAAAAAAAATAAAAAAAAAAAAAAAAAAGAGAAAAAAAAGGGGGGAAAAAGGAAGATTAAGGGTTTGCATCATTATGTCTGACAGAACATATACACTACTTTTGCAGAGATTTAAATAATTATAACTAAGCTCATGGAAAATTGCAAACACATAAAGATTGTATGAAAAGATGCATATATCAAATTGTGAAGGAATTTTAATGTACTTTTTTGGACACAAATTGTTTTAGAGGACTCATCAGCCACTTTCTGATATGAATCTTATGTAATGGTAAGAATGATGATGATTGAAACATTAGACACAGGTGAAAATGTCTCTACTTCTAAAAAAAAAAAGTTTTATCTAAGCCTTGAGGCAAAAATGTTAAAAATAGACATTTTTGTATGAAACTATTTGCACAAATGAAACTAATAGGTTTTTATCTAAACCATCTGGTGGAGGAAAAGCATTAAAATGTAAAGTCACATATTGAAGCCCACAGAGACTTATTCTGAATGCTGTATGTTTAGAAAATATAAAAAAGGAAAAACTCTATTTTTCCTTCATCTATCTGAGGCCTTGCTCTGCAGAGTCCAAGCTTTAACCAGTTAGTTTTATTTTGGCAAAACTAATCCACTCCTTCTGGTCTCTGCTGAAATGTTGCGTTCCCCATAATGCAATCTAAATTCATTTCAGAAAAGTGATTAGTGGATTTGCATTTCTTATTTGCTTGGGAGGTTTTTTTTCCCCTTAAATAAACCTCTACAGGAAACTCAGATACTAATGACGTTCACTTTTGTTTTTTCTGTACACGTAAAACCAGACTGCAAAAACCTCAGTTTAAAATAGCACAATTTACTGTAGTATGAGAAGTGTCACAGGAAGCAACCAACTCTCACTCCCACAGTTTGAGGCCAAACAACCATGTTCTGCTGGGCTTTCTTTCTACCCCACATGTAGGGGATTTTGTGTGAAACTGAATCACAGACTAGATTGGAAAGGATCTCTGCAGGTTTTCGGGTCTATGCTATGCCCAGAGGCAAAGCTGGTACAACTTAGAAAGGGCTTTTCGGGGCTATCTGTTGAGTTTTGAATATTATCAAGTATGGAAATCCCACAGTCTCTTTGGGCTCCTGTTTTAGTATTTTCAAACTTCCTCCAGTGATTATTTTTACCATAATATGCAATCAGGACTTCCCTTATTTCAGCTTGTGTCTGTTGTCTCTTGCCCTTCATGTATGCCCCCAGAAAGATTTGGGCTTTGCCTACTCTATAAAGATCCACTGTGCAGTTACAGGCTGTAGATGGAATTCCTCTCCTTGAGACTAAACAGATTCAGCATTCTCAGCCCTCCACCTCTCAGCCTTGTCTTCCAGTCCCTGACCATCACAACAGCCTCCTCTGGATTCACTCCAGAATGCCAATGTTTTCCTTGTACTGGGGCACTTCTGGAAAGGTTCCCACTTCTAGAGACACGTTCCTAAGTCTGAAGGTGACAACGGTACAAGAAGATAGGATAGCCTATTTCTGACTTTTGTTCAAATTTTCCTCAAAATATTTTCCCTTGAGAGCTGCGAAATACTTGAAAATCTATCAGCCATGTACTGCAGAGGCACAAGTTTCCTGCCAGGAGCTCACTGTGTGCTGCTTCCAGCCTGCTGGCAGAGGGCAGTTTCTGCTGTGGATGCAGATGCATAGTCCCATTCACTCTCCTGGTGAGTCTGATCAGTCTTCATAGTGGCAGATATTTTTTTATGTACAGTGTTTTGTTAGGTCTGATGTAGAAAGGTAGGTAAAAAGCTTCATTGGCTTCTAGGCAGAAATTCTGGGGGAAAAAAAAGACAAAGACCAAGAAATAAATCAGTTTCAGGGATATGAATGATACAGTCAAAATTCCAGTTTAACAAGATTTGATATTTTAATCAAAGATTCCAGGAACCTAGGACCAGAGATTATTCAGATGTCTCTCTCTTTTTGTATTAATATTTTGAAATTAATTTAGAGGAGTTAAGTTTAAAAATAGCACTCAGCAGTCCACATATGCCTTAAAAGTGGAAAACTGCTGAAGACAAATAAAACCTGGCAACTTCCCCCTATTTATTACTTGTAAAATCTCACCTAAGTGAAAGCTGCCCCCATGGATCTGAGCAACACTTCACAGATTTTGAACTTTAGTTATGACTGAAGCAGAAGACTGTTTTTCAAAACTCTCAGATCTCAGCTACCTTTCCTCTAAATTACTCTGTGTCCTTGGGCACATCACTTACTTCCTTTCATATTCATCTTTTTAACAAAACCATGTAGCACATGCTTGTATGCCAGAGGAGAGGAGAGGCTCAGCTCATTATTTTGAACTCCGAGCAAAACATGAAGGCTTCCCCTGCTAATTAGGGCATCAGCCTTATTTATTCAAGTGGTGACATGTTTTTGAATGAACTTTGGATCTTCGTGTTGCTATCTAAGCAGAGCTAACACAGACAGCAGGAAAAATCTTTCTTGTATCTTCAGTATTTAACAATATGACTGTTCTGATGGCACAAACATGGATCCAGGTGTTTCATTGTGAGGAAAGTTGGAATTACAAAAGCAGTCTGCAGGCTTTGTGTCTGCAGTGTCTGCACAGGGCTTATGCTGCCGCAGGTATTGTGCTAGCACCCTGTGTGCCCCCACCCCCAGCCCATATTAGAAAGGTTTTGGAGTTTTTTCATTTTCCACTGAAACTTGGCACTATGGGAGCACCAAGGTCAGCATTTATGCCGTGCATAAAGCTGGGAAATTTCTGACTCCGTGTATCAAAGTATGAGAAACTTGAATGTTCACTAGAGGTTTCCTTAGTCTTCCTTTCTATTTTATTTTTTTTTTACAGTACTGGAGCCAGGCAGATTGTAAGGCAGAACTTCTTAGAAAGCAGTTTAGAGCAGCATCTGACGTGTGATTCTTGGAGCCTTCAGAGACTTCTGCATTACAAAATGTGTGCCCAGCCTCCTGTGAAAAAGTGGTGCTTGGAAGATCACCTACTTATATGTTTGATTTAGCTAAAAAACAGGGTTTATGAAGATAACAAAGATATCCATCCTTGATCTAACTTTATTTTTTTTTCCCCAGGCAGTTGTGTATACACCCTGCTGTTGGGTAAATTCAGAGTTAAAAGGAAAAGTATTTTGGTTTGAATTTGAACTAAACATGCAGCCTCTGGACATGGCTCTGAGTTCTCTGGTTCTGCCTGCTGTGTGCGCTCAGTGTCTGCAGTCCACATCCTCACTGCTCAGCTGGCCGGCAGTCTGGAAAATGCTGATGTTCTAAGGGTTACTGGATTACAATTGTTCTCTGCAAACAAAATTCACATCTGTTCTGACAACTTATTTCAGCCTGATGCAACTTGAAAAGGTCGAGATTAATCCCAGAAAATCAGACTTCTATTTGAAAGGCCAAATCAACTTTAATTGTAACACATGGCTATTTGTATTGGCATTTAGCTGCAGCCGTTTATCCTTCTTTCCACTGGTATTATTTGTTTCTGAGCTTGCTACTAAAGCCTACAATGCCAGCTGAAATGTTTTAAGTAATGTAACAAAAATAACAGCTGACATCTTTCCTTTTACAGGTTTCCACTGACCCAGGGTATTTTGTGCGCATGGCTTTATGACTT
This sequence comes from Sialia sialis, assembly GCA_009812075.1. NCBI lineage: Eukaryota > Metazoa > Chordata > Aves > Passeriformes > Turdidae > Sialia > Sialia sialis. The sequence continues at coordinate 37,008,760 of VRYO01001463.1, read as the reverse complement.
TTGTTTATCAGCAGTCTGGGTAAAAAAGTCATAGAAGAAAACATTGGTTCATTTTAATGGTGGCTACTGTACCCTGCTATCCTGTTGGCTTTATCCAGCAGAGCCAGAGGGGAGGAACTGTGTGCTCTGGAGTTCTGCCTCCTACCCAGTTTGGATCCCAGACGTTCAGGGGTTTAAAGCCCTTTGCATTAACACCAGTTGCAAGCTGTGCTTTTCCAGGTGGGTGAGGTGAGTAAGAGCAGCACCCCTCCCCTAGGCATGGTGTAACACCTCTCCAACCACCCTGCTCCTCCTGGCAGCTGCTGTGAGCTCAGCCCTTCAGCCATCAACTGATAGCTGAGCTCTCAGATCCCCTGAAAAGTGACAGGATGAAAGAGACTGATTTGGCAATACTCTGCTCTTGCTGTTTGGCCTGGAGAAAGATTCTCTAAGTGGTAAGATTGTTTAGCAACAGCTGGCAAGCACCCGGGTGTGAGCCTGATTTTCAGACATGACAAGCACTTACAGGAATGTTGCCAGATACAGCTGTTTAAAAGCCTTAATAAACAGCAAGTCAATACTAATCTTTGCCAAATTAATCTTTTCCTTGACAGCCCATCAGAGCAATTATACTCAGACTCGTTGTAAACACACAATTGTCAGAGGGTAAGGATCTTCTCCACAGTATACTGTGGATTTTTGCACACAGATTGTTTTCCAAATAGGTAGGCTTCATTTTCTTTTCCTCTTCCTCTCTATCTCTTTTTCTTTTCCCTCCTCTCTCATTTTATTTTCAGGCCAATTACATGATTGCCAGCTTGGTATTAGCCTGAACAAAATTTCTTTGTAAAGTGTCTATCACAGCAAGTCCTTAATAGAATGTGAAATGATGACAGTCACAGGATCCATGCAGATGCACATTTGCTAGTGGGTTTCTCTAATTAGGCAGTAACTGTGACAGACTCTGAAATGTTACAAGTCATTGTTCTCACTTGTCCTCTTGTTGGTGAAGTAAGAGCTACATTTGAGATGTGATTTAATGTGCTGCTGGGTAATAATAAAATACATGGGTTTGCAAAGGAAAGCAAATGGTGTCTATGAGACCTGACACAAAGCACCTTCTGTTCTCCAAGGTGCTCGTACTCCTGCAGTACTGCCAGCACACTGCTATGCCCACAAAATAATATTTTATTTCAATGCAAAAGGGGTTTGAAAACACCAGAAAAAAACCAAACTAACTGTAATGGTTGTTTATCTGTCTGTCTGTCTATCTAGTCTTTTTGACTACATCTATACATCTAACTATATCTGCCTCTACACCTACCTATCAATGGGAGTCCAGGGGAGTAACTCCTGTATGGGCTACATAACAACTCTTTACCTGCTTCTCACAGTGTATGCAAAATTTTTACCTACTCCATTTTCCCAGAGCACAAAAAGATATCTCTGTGGATCTGCCATGTTTACAGGATGGGGGAAAAAACAGGCAGATACTGACTTGGAGATGATAGTTCAGGGTGGGATGATGTCTCAAAAGGCTAAGGAAGGTGGTAAGAGTGTGTTTCACCTTCCAGTAATGAGCTTTTTTTTGTTGGGTTTCCTGTTTACAGAGGAGCCTCACAGGGAATATTTGGCAGAGACGCCACTGGAATCAGGAGCTAGTATTTGGTGAGAGAGAGGGAAGTGGGCATGAATATATTACATTTCCCTGTGAATGGCTGGGGCCCTCTATGAATACATTACTTGCTTACCGCCTGTGGATGAGTGTGAGGGGAAAATCCTATTGCAGGCCCATTTGAATTGGAATTTGGCTACTTTGGTCAGAGGCAGCAGCTGGATGAGATCTCTGCTTGAACACATGTGAGTCTGGGGATAGAGAGACCAGGATATCTCCTGTCACCAGAACATGGCACACTGAGAGCAGCAGTAAAATGAAAGAGCTTTTTCTTTTTAAAACCTCTGCTTAACTTGTGCAAGCAGATGGGATTTACAACCTGCAGGATGCATATGTTGCCAACTTTGCATTTTGTCCACCACGTTTTAAAAATAAATTTAAAATACATTCTTTTCAATGAATGGCAGACTATTTCCTTTGATTTCCATCACTCTGACAGATGTTTTTATCGTATTTGCTTGCTGTTACTGTGTTGCTTCCATGTGCAGGTTGTTTAGTTCCTGTGTGCTCTCTCATTATTGTGGTTAGGACAGATGGCAACTTACAACCAGTGACTGGGGTGTCTGTGTTACTGTGGTGCCTAAGGCACAGTGCTGCAGTGAAGGATGGGGCACGATTTCAGCAGCTCCAGTGGAGTTTCACCTGCTTGCAGAAGGATCCCAACCATCTATTGGCGATTTACATCTGTCAATACACAGCCAAAGATAAACAGCAGACTGCCCATGGCTGGCAACCATTTCTTTTTCTTGAGGTCAGACACAAACAATTGACATTTATGGATTGAACTATGGGGGGGGCGCGGAATCTTTCTTTTGGAAAAAAAATGGTTTCAGTATACCCATGGCCAAAACCTGCTGTTCTTCCAGCACAGTTGTCTCATCTAAACAGGGGCCAGACACAGAACCACACTGGATGGGTAAAGTGCAGCACAGCAAACACAACACAGGTTCCCCTGTTTACAGACTGAGAGACACCAACTAGCCAGAGGTTCATACAGAATAAGTATTTTATTCATGATGTATTTTTTTATTTACATTAAAGTTTTCTTGTATTTTGAACTCTGCTTGGATACTGAAATTAACAACTTTACGTGACTGCGCACCTGCTCTAAAAGAAATGAAGATAACACAGTTCTTTTCCATAAAAGAAAAAGGAAAACTGCCTGTCAAAATCAAAGTTGATTTTTCTCATTCTCAGTAATTATCTTTTCTCTTTAGAATTAATATGAGTGGAAAATGTAGTTTACTATAATATAATAAATAGAAGACATTGGGTAATTAGTAGTGCTGGTATATTTCTAAAGTACTAAACAGAAAAACAATAAACTGTGAATTTAATCACGAGTTCTCATACAGTTTCAAGACAGGAAAATTAGAGCTCTCAGCTACAGTCATTTGAGTAATCACATCTGATCTGCATTATTTATTAGTAATTACATGCCAAGTGATTCCGATTCTACATTGCCTGAAATCATTCAGAAGCAAGCATGCCTTTGTTTCTGTTTTTTTTTATAAAGAAAAACCAATGGCATTGTCAAATGTGTATTCTATACGAATTGCTTCCTTTATTTCACACAGAAAATACAAATCAGTGGCACTGTCTATTAATGAGACAGGCATCTGGGACAAAAACATCCAGAAATGTATTTTCAGAGCTATCCCTGATTCCAAATTATGACAAAATACCTTCTTTTGGATAATTTTATCCCTTTCCCTGTTGAACTTACCTTTCATTTTAGAATTTATTTCTCATATACTCCCTCAAATTCTGTAGGACTTTTGCATATATAATAAAATGGCTGAAGCATTTTTGGTAATATTTCTTTTGGTAATATGTTTATTCCACTTAACAAATTAACAAAACATGATGAAGTTTCAAGAAGCAGTGTTATGCAGTTTTATTCAGTTAGTCTTGTTGGTTCAAGTCTTAGTTTTGGGCAGCTTCCTGCTACAATGCTTTAAAAAGGGAATTACTTAAAATACCATTTTTTCTTTTCCATAACAACTAAAGAAATAGAGAAATAGTTCTTGGTTACCTTCATTTTCTGCCATTAAAGCAGGTTTGTTGTTATATTTGTCACTGTAAAAACTAAATAAAGTATTCACATCAATTGTGAACAATTTGTGCCAGCAAAAGTTAAAGCGTCAAAGAAACCTCTTTAAAATGCTAACAAATTTACTTACAAACACCTATATTTATTATTTCATAAATAGGCGCAACAGGTTCCATAAAAAAGATTAAATACAGACACAGTATGAAGAAACAATAATACATAGCCATATGTAGAGGTTATAATTTAGCTGTCTCCAATCTGTTTCCGCATCTAATAAAATATCAGGTAAGCATTTGGCAGTTTTATACATAAAAGGACTTAAATGACGTTTACTAACCAGAACACATAAAGTGATTTTCTTTAAAAAAAAAGCTTTTTTTTTAGGCAGTACAAAATAAATGTGTTTGCTCTTTATCAACATTAGTTTTTTCTCCTAAGTTTTTGTATTTATTTCATGAGACAAAGCCAATATTTTTAATTAATATAATTTGGGACTACTTTACTTTTTTCTCCAAATACTTTGAAAATATAGACTATCAGTCAGTTGTTTAAAAATGAAGTAAAAATATGAATGTTTGCCAATTTTACCCTTATTGTGAAATCAAAAAACTGGAATGAGCCAGTTTCAATTACAATTAGCTACAAAAACATTCACATTTTATACTCTAGGAGAGTGTAACATAGATGCTATTTACAAACTTGCTATGACTGCTACATCAAGCCATTTAAAAAGTCTTTAGTAGTTTCATATAAACACCCATTATGAAAAACCAATGGAAAATCCAGGACTTTTATCCGAGACATCTACAGTTGCTAAGGCAGTTACTACCGCAGCACTTCACAGCAAAAACCAACATAAAATCTGAATGGTCCAAGTTTCCTTCAGGGAAGAAGAAAAGCAATGTCCGTTAAAGGATCTCAGGGAAGGGGTGGAAAGGAGAAAGAAAGAGAAAAAATGGGGGGAAAAAAAAAAGAAAAGGAAAGAAGCAAGACTATTTTTTCCAGAGTGGGTGACCCACAAGCTCAAATAGTCCTAAGTGCTTAGCAACTTGTATTTTCTAATAAAATGCAGAACTGCCTTGACTGCATAAAGCAATCCATGATGAAAAGACTTCCCTGCATTCCTCAGTGAAAGGAAAGGAGAGGTGTTTCAGATTTTCAGGTAAGGTAGAGTGCTTTGTCCCTCTGCATGCCCCTGTTCAAAGAGAAAAAGAACAAATGTGATTTTTTTTTTTTAAATATTTGAAAAATTTTTAGTTCTATTCTAAAAAAAAAAATATTCAGCCCCACAACCCCACTGCATGTCATTAATTCCAAGCATATCACTGAAGTACAGTTGCATTGCCATGGTAATACTAAGGAAAAATCATAGTGACATGTAGCAACCTGGAGACCACATCTGGCTTTAAAACTGCACAGGACTGGGACATGGGTTTGAGCACTGGTTTGGGATAACCTGCACTAGTGGGCTGATAGCACCGGCTATCAAAAACTGCTTGCAGCTCTGGATTTAGCACAGGTCTTGGAATGGTGTTCCATAAGCATCCTATAAGAAGCAGCCACTTTCCTTAGAGGCAGGAGGGCTTAGTTGTATGAACATGTGTGTCAGCCACTTACTGAGCCTCTGGAATATTTGATTTACTACCATAGATATAGCCAAAATGTGTTGGGTTGGCAGCTTCAGGTAAGCACTTGCAAGGGGACAGCAGAAGCTTAGCAAAGATAGTTTAAGCTTGTGCACATGGATTTACAAAAGCTTCTCTACACAGAGTGGGCCTGCAGCACATGTCAAGACATGTCAAGAAGCAAAACTGTTCTGCAGAACAAGTGGGCAAGTCATGGGGCAGCAGTGATAGGTATGGGAAAGAGTGATGCTGCTGTTCGTTCTAATTTAACTCTGCCTCAGCGTCAGCAGGTTGTAGCAAAGGTGTCATTCCGAACTAGTAGCCAGCCAAAACTAGTATTCAGTTCTAGTTTGAGTTCCAGGAACATTTCAAACAAAAAGGCAAGTGAAATTCTCAGTTTAAGTAAATGTAATAGATGAAACTTAGTTCTGCTTTCTGTTAATTTGTCTGGTCTAAATTTGGTACTTTGAGAGCAATCAAGAGCTTTTATCTGCCATTGCCTTGGGGATTCAGCTTAAGTCAAGGGGAGGTCAGGCTCGTGGGCATGTTCACAAGGTACAACATCTATAATTTAAAAATCAAAAAATACCTCTGTTCAGTCTTAAATGTTTCCAGGCAGTTCCTGGCACAGTAACATGGCTCCACAAAAACCATGCTGCCAGAAGTTGAAGGTTCAAAGGGATTGCTAACCTTATAGTGAGGACATAGGGCTCCTACAGGTATGGTGTTTTATTTCAGGCTACAGTTATGTACTCCTCATGCCATTCTCCTCCGTGTACCAGCCCTGCTTCTCACTTATGTGGTGTTTCATGACCCCAGCTAGTTATTTTCATGACCAGACTAAAAAATAGTTCATATCATTTGCCTCTCAGTGAGACATAGTGATCTTAAAACTTCTTTCTTACTTCTTCTCCTAAAAGTTTCAGTTCTGAACTTCTATGGAATGCAAGTTCTCTGAGACCTAGAAAGTGCATGTGCTGTGATAAGGTGACAACAATGTCTAACAAAGTTATGCATTGAACACTTGTTCTCCCACAACAGATTAACTGCTGAATAAATACATGGACATCACAGATACCCTTCAGAAACATTGTAGGGAAACAGGCACCAATGCTGTTCCCAAATTCTCTGTCATATTCTTGTGTCATGAATGTTGCTCAACACAAGGTGGCATTCAGTGGCTGCTTACCCATTACTGCAGTAGTCATTATTCCAGTCCACAGTCTGTGCTGGAGGATTTCTGCACCCTGAACGAACATACTCCATTGCTTGGGTAACAACTTGTGCAGCTGTTGATGTTGGATTGATGATATTCTGATAATCAGGCTGAAGAGTAAATCCCTAGAAGAGAAAACAAGTACATTACAAAATATGAAAAAAGTAACAGGTTGGGTGCATTAAAAAAAGTAAAAATGCAGAGTGTACTGTGAAATGGTAGGTAATACTTCTTTTCCAGGTGTGATTTTGGTTATAAAACCTAAAATAGGCAAAAAAAGCTTTCTAAAGCATTTAGAAAGCATTAAGTAGGTGCTTTCTAAATTTTAAAATCTTTCTTCGGTTTGAGAAATGAAACACTGCCAAAGCATTGTTCACTGTTACACAGAGATGGAACTAAAGTAGACAGAGCAGAAACAATTCAAAACCAAGAGAACAACTCAATCAGCACTGGGACAAAAAGGTCTGTTTGCTCCTTAGAGCTTCCATTTAGATTAAACGTAAGCATACACACCAGTCACTAATTCCCAGAATATGCAACAGAATCTTTTTGAAGGATGTAGGCAGCAGGTGGCTGACTGTTTTATTAGACTACACCTATTCACGTATTGTTCTCAAAACCCTTTTTCTTCATTCAGTCACAAAGGGGCCATCTGCTGCTTCTTTTATTTGCACTTCTCTCTCAACTAAACGGAAATTCAACCAAAGCTTTTTAACAGTTGTTGGACTAATGTAGTGAAAGTAGCACAGAATAACTTGCTTTTGAAACCAAGGAGACAAGGAAAAAAAGTGGAAGTTACAAAGAGACATCTAACCTGCTCCCTGAATTTTCTGTCATATGGAAAGTCATAATAATTTTTAGCTCTTTCGATATATTCTGATGTTTAAATATTGTGTTTCAAACCTGGGAGAACAACTTAAATTTCAAGGCTAGTGCATCGGGTTCACCCAGTACATCGTGTTCCTGTAAAGTAGGAAGAGCTACACTGGGTAAAATCATAGGAATGCTGTATGAAAGCAATCGATGTCCACTGAAAAAAACTAGACCAAACTACTTCCTGGGGCAAGGGCATACAATTCCCACTCAAGTCAACTGGATTTGTAGCTTCTAAGCCAGGAATGGAACTTGCATCAAGATGCCTGTTTCAGAAACTCACTCCTTCCTGCCAAAGCCCACATAGAAAATAGATAGAATTAACACTCATAGCTTTTAGTTAATTTAGTATTAGTGCATTGTGTGTGATGCTTTTCTTATGCAGCCTTCATTAGGACAGGAATTTTGTGGACAGATTTTTTTATGCAGGTTTAAGAAGGCAGCTGCACTATCTTTTGTCAAGATAAATGAATATTCTCAGCTTTCACTTGGCCCTCTTCATCCACAGAAATTACCTTCCTTCAAATGAAACATTACTTACTTCTCATCTCTCTCTTCCTTGGCTATTCCCTGAGGTCCTGCTGGTGTTTTGCCCCACCTCTCATGTGCACTGCCACCTCACTCCACTCATCCTGATCATGGGTTTTAGTCTAGTGCATAAATCACTGCAACTCTATTCCTTAATCTTTTCCATATGGAGAATACCCTGAGTAACACTTCAGTACCTTAAGCACTCTTGGAAACCTCACTTTGTCCCTGTTGACTCAAAGAAACAGACAATTAGCAGTGAGCAAGTTCACAGCTGAATTCTGTATCTAGTTGCCATGTTATTTATATACTGCCCTGCTAATGAGATTAAATACAACCTTCCCATGGTGGGTTTTACACCCATGGGGACTGTAATCCCTATGCTCTGTACACTGCCTTTTCACCAAGCTCTGAACCTATGCAACAAGCTGCAGAGACAAACCCCATGCCTGCAACACATCCAAAGGAAACAGTAATTGAGCAGATTTCCCAAGGACTTTAATTGGAGTTTTGTGGAATTAGAAGGCAGAAAATGTGGGTTTGTATACCATCATCATCATTTTTATACAAAACATCAACCATAAGGCCTTTCTAATTTAGCTGTAAGAGGAAAAAACATCCCACACTCAGGCACTCAGATTTACCTTTAGTAGCAAATCTCCTGATCTAGCACATAGATACAAGAAAAACACTATACAGGGACAGTAGCCAGTAGCAAAGCATACAAGTGAGCAGGCACAGAGACTCAAGTACTCATAAAAATCATAGAATGGTTTGGGTTGGAAGGGACCTTAAAGATCATCTGTTTCCAGCCCCCCTGCTGCAGGCAGGGACACCTTCCACTAAACCTGGCTGCTCATAGGTCCATCCAACCTGGCCTTGAACACTTCCAGGGAGAAGGAGCATCCACAAGCTCCACACAACACTTGTGCAGCAAGGAGACAGTTCTTCCAAATCCTAGAAAGAGACCATCATTACAATATCCATTCAATTTCTTCTGGAAGTAGGATAAATAAATAGCTTAGATGGCAGAGAACTGTGTTTTAGCTCAGGATCTGGGTGTGGATGCATTCTCATATTTTTTCAGGTTTTCTGTGTGACCACAGCCAAATTGCTTTGGCTGTCTCCCAGCAAAGCATGTGTGCACATGTGTTTGGACTTAATTGGTACCTCTCATGTTAAGGTTGGGGCTGCAGAGTCAAATTTAATTGTTCTACCTGCAAAATAAGGCATAACAATGCTTTCATTCTGTACCTGGCAAATCTATTTAGTTTAAGGCTGCCTGGGATCGGGGCCTGTTTCTTAGGGCACACTCAGGTGATACAGTAGTTTCACGATTATAAACCGCACCTGAATATAAGCCGCACTTCTGGGTAGCTGGGAAGACCACGGGATTTGTCCATATATAAGCCGCACCCGAATATAAGCCGCGGTTTTTGTTTGTTTTTTTTTTTTTTTTTAACTCCGCACGGCAGAGGGGCGGGGCGCTCCGGCCCAGCCCCACACAGCCCGGCTTCCCAGTGGCAGGGGCCAGGCTGCCCTTGCGCAGCCCCCATTCCCAGCCATCCCCAGTTCCCACCGGCTCCTGGTGGCACAGGGGCCGGGCCGCCCTTGCGCAGCCCCTGTTCCCAGCCGTCCCACGGTCCCAGCGCCTCCCCGTGGCACAGGGGCCGGGCCGCACACTTGCAGCCCCCGTTCCAGGCAGTCTCATGCTCCCGGTGGCTCCCACTTGCCACTCTGCTTGGCCAGCTCTCACTTCCGGGTTGGCGTTTCACTGGGATTTGTCCATAGATAAGCCGCACCTGAATATAAGCCGCACTACTGGGGTAGGCTGGATTCTTCAATGAAAAAGGTGCGGCTTATATTCGTGAAATTACTGTAAATGCTAACATGGTGCAGGGGTATCTGAGCCAGCTTCCAGTCCCAGAAGGGTCTCAGTGGTCCCTCTGGAGGGGGGTTGAGGGCTACAGGACACCTGCACTGTGATGGAAAGCATGCTTGTTAAAGAGAAATCATTTATACAACCTCAACTCAGTATGAAGGACTGATAAAGTATGGTACTGTCTAAGATGCAAACAATAATTACTACAGTTTTTTCATCAACAGGAAAAGCTCTGAAAACATAGATCTGTACAACAGAGGGAAACAGTCTTGTACCAGACTTGTGGTAAATATCTGGGTATTATTTATGTAAGCCTTTAACAAACAATGATGAAATAAAAAGTGCTCAGAAAATGAGTGCTTCGAGGTCTAATTAAACAATGCTGAATGTTTTTGCATTGTAATGCTCAAGAGAAAATCACCAACTGTTTTGCAACATGCCTAGAATTTTAAATTTCATTTTCTTGTCCCAGACTGAAATAAAAATAGGGAACTTGATAAAGATTAATTCGATGTCAGGAGGGACATTTGCTCTTTAATTAGATTTCTGTAGCCCTAGCAGTTTCGTTGTGCCACTGTAGCAAGTCCTAAAAAGCCTGCAGCAGAACTAAAGAGTGATCCTCATCTCCACACTTTACTAGGAACTAATTTCATTTCCTGCCTGTCTGGAGAGGTATTTTCAACAGGCATCAATGTTTTTGTCTTCACAACTGATTTATTCATCAATCTCAATGTGATATTTTAAACCTTTAAATTACATCCAAATCCTAAAGCATCTGTTTATTACACAAGGAAATTGAAAATCTGTCTGTGTGATATCATACAAAGATTTTTCCTTAAGGTTATAAAGGAAGTTGACAGATATTAATGATTTTTTTTTCTCTTGACCTCATTCGAAGACAAAGCTCAACAAAAAAGAAGAAGAAATCTGGACAAATACAGCAGGTTCCTGAGTTTGCTGTATATAAAATATATACCAGAAAAAATGAGGTTATTATTTTTGGCAGGCTATGCAATCATCTTGCTGTATACATTTATTTTCTAAAGAAAAGAAATGCCTAAAAGTAGACTGAAATAATTTATTATTTAAAAAAAAAAAAGGTGACATACATTAATCTTCTGGTGCTTTTTCATGCATATGCACTTGCAGCCATGGTTACTAGACATTAAGAAACTAGTTTTGCTTCCTCTACCTGTGAGCTGAAATGGGACAGAGGTGGACATGGGACTCATCATCCCATGCAATGCTTGGGTGAAGGATTTTGAGCAGGGAAGGTGATGATTCCAGTAGGACTTCTTAAAGGAATCCTTAACAAGATCTGGGTGCATTAAGGAGGGAGGGAATCCTCAGTCTCATCACTCTTCACACCAAAGAGCACCAAAGTGAACAGGCTGGATAGAGGGGCATGCTCAGAAAGAGGCACAAATGTCCATGTGAGTAGAGGAAGGAAAGAATGATCTTCAAATGAAAACAGGCTGAGGCCTCAGCTGCTGTTTCAGCCTGAACTTTGGAGAAATTGTGCTGCTTTGAATGACAAGGATTAATAAACAAGTCATCTAAGGCCAACCAAGTAAAAATTAAACATCACATCAAATCTAAGAAACAGACTGGAGAGAAACAACTCTGTATCAGTTTAAAAATTACACAGTGATAAGATGCTCATACGAGCATTTCTTCAAATCTACTGTGATTCTACCTAAGCATCAAGGGTGTATAAAAGAAAAACTATGGTAGAGTGGATTTTGAGTTTGAAAAGTAAAACTTTAACATGGGTGTTGTGAATGATAGTTAAGGAAAATATAATGAATTTCAGAATTAGAAGCTAAAGAAAATAAAAATCGGGATCTAATTTAAATCTCAGTATGATAATAGAACTAATGGTCATTTTTTGTAGTTTAGAGGACTATAACTGTAAACAAGCACCCTAAAGTAGTGACCCTTTTAAAAATTTATTCATTAACTGTTGGAATGGAAGAGAAAAAAGACAAAATAATCTACTTCCAAGAAGTTACAATTTAGATAACTCAAAATAAATTGTTTAAAATAAATTTTAAAAATAATTACTAATGCTAGGCTTATGACCAAAATGCTAATATCAAAATTTTACATTGCATTTCAGAACAATTTGGATGCATTGCATTAGCTGCATACTCCACAAAGTTAATTGATTTTAAAAATAACAGAAACTGTGCAGTCACTGGGGATTTTTGGCTACCAACACTACTGATTTTCTTGATGTTCTGTAGTTTTTGTGTATCCTCAAAGGAGACTGCCCTTCTCCAGCTGGCAGTCACTCTTGATTTGGCAGCTGCACACATGCAGGCAAGGAGTGCTGGATATGGAGAAGGACATGCTGTTCCCTGTAGAGCTGATGAAGATCAGCTCATTGTCCTGGAAGCAGTAGGAACAGAACTCTCTCCCCAGGTCAGCACTTCTTATCAGTCCCTCCTCAAAGTTTGCATAGAAAGAGTTTGTGAATTTCACGCACAATTGTTTTTGGAGAGCTGTATTACTGTCTGCCAGGAGTGAAATCGGGATCTCTATGTGTTTTTTTCTTGGAGCTGGCAGTCCTTCAGACATACTACAAGATGGCCTTTGATATGAAACTATCCTCCTTTTCTTGGAGAAAATGACTGACCAAATGTCACAGAGCCAGAGTTCAAGCAGGGGATCTGTTGAGAGCAGGGATTTGCAGAGCCTGCTACTGTTGAGTGTCACACTAGTGAGCCATGGACTATTTCAAAGAGAGATGGTTGGAAAAAAAGGGAAAAAAAAGAGAACCCACAATGGATGATTTCTACTTGTAACACAGTCTGCAGAGAAGGTGCTCAGCCAGGTGAGCATGCCAACACCTGCAGGAGAAGACTGCTAGGAAGCTGTTGGCAGACTTACTCTTCTCTTGCATAATAAGCTCCATGTTGCATTGTGACATGAAAAAATTGCCTCTTTTTTTCTTATAGTGTATTAGTCTATTTAGTATGAGCATGGCTGGAGCTTCCAAAGAAGAAAATGACTCCTGTTGCAAGTGACTCCCTTGGGAGTGGTATGTTAACTAGTTTCTGCTCTTGCTGCTCTCACGAGTCTTTGGAAAAGCTCACAGTGGCCATACCTAATCATAGAGGAAATAAAACAACTTGAGAGAAGAGGAAGTGAAAAGAAGTTTGCTTAAAGGCAACTATTGCTCTGCTTTATCAGAATTTATATTTCCCATTCTTCTTGGCTGTCTTTTTATGCGGGAGAGTGCTCTACAGTGTTGTTTGGGACTGAACATCACATCCAGACCTCCCCTTCCCTCCTCACCATAGGCCAGGCTGAGTGTGCTTCCTTTTTCTCCTTGCTGCTGTTGGCTCTGAGAGGCGGGGAGAGCTCCATTTTTCTCCCACTGCATCTTTTCCTCTTTAACAAGCTCTGTGATCAGTAGTGTGTTTGCTCTATTTCGACCAGAAGCGAGAGCAAAGTCCTTTGACAATTGAGTCAGAAAGAGGCCTTTACTTCCAGGTTGTATTCTCTTGACTTTTTGCTATTTGCCTCCTGGTGACCAACCTGTCTTCTATATTCTAACACAGTATGAAATCCTGGTGTTGTGTTTTCTCTCATTTCTTGACTGAAAGGGTCACACCTAAGAAACTGAGTAGCATACCACTGTTCTGTTCTGTCATGGCAAATCAGGGCTTTGTTAGTACACCTCCAGCCCTATAATGTAATATACATTTTGCTATATTTGAATTCAATTCACAAACTCTCTAAGATGTTGTATGCTAAAAAAACCCCAAAAATATTCCAAAGTGAAATGACATAGATTTTCCAGCTGCATTACACTCAAAAGCTGCATTACTGTAGAGTAAAAGCAGGGGTGTAAGAAATATAAATTGGTTTGAAGATATTACACAGTTCTTTAAGAGACATGTAGATTGGCAGTGCAGCACGTCAAGACGTAACAAGCACCTTGAATGAAACAGAAATATCTCAGCATGGTATCTTCATTAAAAGCATCAGCCTTTCTGACTAAGGGATATGAGTTGGTAAAAAGCATTTAACCTAAAATTTTGTGAGTTTAACAGGAACACAGAAGTATAGCATTTTTACTTAACTGCAATTGTCTTTAGTTAAAAAAAAACAAACAAAAAACTCATCAGGATAAAGGTCTACATTCTGACGTCTAGAGACCTGTTTTCTACAACTAAGTGTCCTGTATTTTTTCTTAAGCTAGAAACAAGTGAACTGCATGCCACATAGCTCACAGATGACTGAAAGTACTTTCAAACTGTGGATGCACACACCTTATGCTACAAGCTTGCACCTCAGCAAAATGAAACATTAGCAAATTCATACTGCATTACCTTTTTTCTGATAGAGAGTTTAGAGTAATGCCTAAGTGTTTATTCATAGAAAAATTATGTTTTATGTATAAAAACGTAAGAATCTAACATCTGCATTACGCCTTTTGCTAGCCCAAACTGTACCATTTATTCACTAAATAGAGACAGATTTTCAAATTTATTCAGTAAATTATGCCTTACAATTCTGGAAAAGACATAAGGAGTTCTGCATTGGACAAGTAATATACAAGTGACACCAAAGCTGGCAAACAATCTTAACTTGGAACACTGAATCACTGTGCAACAAAAACTCATTGAAATATAGCTATAGGATTTCAACAGGTTGCTGTCACAGATGTAAATGAACCATTTGCTAAATGAACCAGAGTATTGCTTTGTCTCTCACTGCTCTGAGCCTTCAGGTTCAACCAGGATTCCTCCAGGCTCAGGATCTCCAGACAGACTCTCCTGCCTCACCTGTCCAGGACTTCCTCTAGTTAACTCCCGGCTTGGTGTCACCTCCTGAGTTTCTCTGAGACTTGAGCATGGCTCTCCTGGAACACTCACACTAGCTGCAGGAAAATCTCCATGAATACATGAGTCTACATATGTGTGGTCATACGTCTGTTGAGTCTGTTTTCTCTGATGGTGAAAAATTAACTGGACTAGGAAAAATACTTTATAAGTTTTCCTTCCTGATTACTCCAAATCAATACTGCAACTAAGATCAAAGTCTCTGAGTAAATCCAAATCATCCTGAGCATACCTTGATTTGTCTTCTGAACAAATAAGTTTATCAGTCCAGTTTGCTTTCAACACTTACAGTTTTTTTTCCTGCTTTAGAATATTTATTTCTTTGTTCTCCACCAAGAAGCTATGGTTTGTGTTCAAGTACTCCCAACTGTAAAGACCAATCTTGAGATGAAATGTTTCTGGCTTGGAAAGCAGATGCAAACGCTTTGTTAGCAAAGGTGAATTTTTAGAGAAATTTATAACATGGAGCAAGTTCATAACTATGTATTATCAGCTGGTACTGACAAGTTTTGTGTAGACAAATTTTGTAGATTCTTGCAATTCTATTTTAAAAAATTTCATTTTAATGCCACTTTGCAAAGCAAGACATTATTATTGATAGTCAGACCTCATACAATACCAAAGGAAATTTTCTCTCATGAAATCAACAGTTTCCCTGCTCTCTTTGTACTCCTCTGTAAGCCGGGAAGGCACAATACCATGGATGGTCTGCATTAACTCAGAACTTGTAGGACATATATTGAGAATCAACTATCTAAAACATTCAGAGTGGGAAAAAACTCAAACAAAAAGGCCCCACGTTGGGATGATGGACACAGCCCATTTGTTTCCAGTAAAAAAGGAGGTATATCTATTTAGCAAAATGAAGTTATGAATGTGGCATAATGTAACACACTCATGTTCTCTTAATCTAATATGTTCAACACAACCTGGGTTGCTTTATGTTTCCTCTGACAGTTCCACATCCCAGTCAGCACAAGGATAACAGCATAAACTACAATAATATCTTTTTCTAGACATGCCTGCCTTTTGTTTGTGAATCGTGACTCCTGAAAGCTTTGCATTTTACTGTTTCAGGGTAGCCACAGATTGGCAGATGGATCTATGGACAATGGTGGACATTGTCACTAGCACAAACAATTCCATTGCAGTTTCCATTATTTCCATAATTTCCATCTAGTTAAACTCATTCATTTGTTCTGGCCTTGAAAGACTAAGCCTATACTACCATGGTCTTGGAACCTGCAAAATTAAAGCCAATATAAATCCCTCTCACTATGCCACTTCTGCATGACTCCCTTCCCCATGCCCTCCCCCAAAATAAAATAATTCCCCCGAGAACTGAAAAGCTCCAACGTACTTGCTGCATTGTAGGTGAGTGTAGAGCAGGCTGGACCTGCATTGGTAGCTGGTTTCCCATGGACTGCTGCATTGGGATGGGCTGGTGCTGCTGGATGTTGAGATGCTGGTGCAGAGGAGGGCTGATCTGAAGAGGTGGCGGTGGGGACACGGCCATGTTCGCTATGGAAACAGTCACTGGCATTTGGTTGTTGGGCTTGGGAGCTATGTTCCTGGGGATGTTGGCATGCATGGCAGTGATGTGAGGATTCATTCCTGGTTGTTGGTGGTAGTGGGAGCTGAGGTACAGTGCAGAGTGAGCCTGGGCAGGCCCGTGGAACACTGACTGCTTTGAATTCATCATCTGAGGTTGCGGAGAGGCTTTAACATCAACAGGTTCACTGTAGCTCTGTTGGGGAAAACAAAAATCAGAAAATACTTAGAAGTACCAAATATGGCTGTTCTACCCCATGAAGCCCCTGCTTAAGAGCCATAGGAAAGCATTTATCTGGACCATCAAATTTCCTTGAAATTCAGTTGGGTTATTACTCTAGAAAATAATGAATGCCTTTCACCTTACACTTTTGCCTTCAACATGGTGAAAAAAAAAAAAAGTAGTTTAGGTCCTTTGTTTCCTGGTCTAGCCTGGCATTTTCTTTTTCCAAACTTGGAACTGCCACCACTGATCTAATATCTCACACAGCCAAGACAACCAAGCCTGACACATTTTTTCACATAAGCAGCCACTATTATTGTCCTCAATTTCATGACTTAGTTGAAAGAGAATTAGGAGGGTCAGTTACAGCACAACTCTGTAGTGATTTTTGACATGTCTTGTTTTCCCATCTGCAAACCATGGATAAGATTTTCAAGGTCTTTTTATTGCTAATAGTTATTTATCAGTTAGTTAACATGATGAAGAGGCTCAAACCCATCCTCAACTGTTCTGCTGCATGGAAAAAACACATTAGCTGCTGTTCCAATGCCTTTACTTTGAAATATTTTCTGTTGGAGTGCTATCCATGCCATGCCATCAAACATATTGCATAGGCCACACATTAAGAGAAATAGGAATACTCAAAATAATTCCTCTTTTAGCAAAACACGCCTTATGAATCCAATTCATAAGACTCTGAAAATTCTGTTTAAAGCTTATGGCTATGTAAGTTAGCCTGTGCCAGATATAGGGAAGTTATCTTTAGTCTAAAGCTAGAAGAATAATGCAAAGAATATGAGAAACTGCATTTTTTAGAAATATTATGGTCTGGCCTAATTTCTTAAAGTTACTAATAATAAAAGCTTTCCATTAATGAATAAGAATTTTAATAATGCTTTTTTGTTCTAATATTAATAGCTACATTTCATTAAACTCAATTTGCTCAATTGTTTTTCATACATTTATTTTCTTACATATCCAGAGTGTAACTGTGTGCTCAAATAAATGATGGGGAAAAAAGAGGAATTAACTCACATATGCTTATAGGTGGGAATCATATTTTGAAGTTAAGTCATACTGGGATTAATAGTCAGTGAAAGGTGAAACATGCTGGAAAAAATGGCAGAAATATCCCTCTGGAGAAAGTCACTTTGTCAAAACAAGGCTGAAAGATGCATACACGCCCTTATTCTGTGATCTCTGTGTCATGTTTGCTCAGTTTACAAGTCAGAGTAAGTTTCATGTTACTCTCAGCACCGCAGGGTCAGTGAAGTCTATTTGTATTCTTCCTGAAGGATGCACCATCACCAACAAACCATTGACACGAGCGTGACTGAAATTGCTTCATTATATGCAGTGATAAAGATGAGAATGATAACTTCCTTTTCCCGATGCGTAACTGCAGTTCCATTAGCTAAAAACCCCTTGTTTTCTCCAGTAAATGAAGGAAAATTAAATGAATATGGAAAAAATGAATGCAAATCTCTGTCTCTGTGGATCTGCCTAGTTCTGCTCACATGTGGGTGTACACATGTGCAATGTGTATTATGTGCATGCTTGCAGGATTCAGATGCAGACATAAAAGCTTGAAAGTAGATGAAAATTCTGCCATTATTTGGCTATTACTTTTTAAACACCGAATTAATGTTCATGAAAACATGGGAAGAATTTTCCCCCTCTCTTCCCAGTTGTATTTTTAGAACACTCTCGTGAGTGTAGAAGCAATGACTGGCAGGTTTGCTGAAATTTCAGCAATTCAGAAGGTTTGCTAATTAGCAGTGTGGTCAGGAGACTCCTCTTGGGTGTCCCATGCTTATTACACATTACAGGAGGTGCAGGCTGTGCTCTTTCTTGAGAGACCTGGAAGTTTTACTGAGAGCATAGTCCCTTCATGGAAACAGCTTGTCTTTCCATGATGTATCTGGCAGGCTCTGTGTGGTCCAAGCAGGGATAATTGCTCCTGAAGTGTCTAAGACAGATTGGCTAAATTAATCCTCCTGGTGAGGGGAAAAAGACTTTGACATACCGATACACACCTCTATTCCATTTGTAACTACAAAGATGCTGCCATACACCCCCTTAACAAAGATACAGGGAACCAATCTAATTACTGGACAATGATGAGCTCACACATAAGTGATGAATGCATGGCCTAAACTGATAAAATTACAGACATATAGATAGTATAGCTTGATACTTTAAATGCTGAATCATGTTAAGAGGAATTGCACAGTCTCTGGTCAGAGATGAATAACACTTGCTACACCTCTGAGAGGAGCTCTGCAAAGTGATCAAAAGGGACAGTTTTGGTTTTCTCAAGCTATGAATCAGTTTTCTATATGTTTCACCACTTCTTGATCCAGCAAAAAGCAAAACAGTTCAGTTTAAGACCAAGTACTTTGCTGCAACTTAGGATGCTTTAAGTCATATGTGACCTGAAAGCAAATTGTCCAATATCTGAGTAAAACACATCAATATTATCAGTTACTGGAATCTTGATAAATGAACCCATTAAATGCCATTCTTCAGCATACTGTACTTTTGGCTTTTTTTCTGCAGCTGGGTCAGAAACACAGATTTTGTAAGTATTCGAAGATAATAAAATAGGTAATGTCAAGTATTTCGGCTTTGTGATAGCACTCTGCCGTGAAGCACATTTTGAAACATAGGTCACATTGTGATTTTGGGTATAATTGCTGCTTTCACAGACTAGAATGGACATTGCACTGGTCCAGTGCAGCACCAGACAGTTTTAGATAAGGAGTTTTATTCTGGGTAAAAGATGGAATTAAGGAAGAATGGATTTGACTGTCCAATATGGGCTTCAACTGCACAGTTATGTTCCCTACTTTGCAGGTTGGATTTTGGCCAATTTTTTCTTGACCTATCCAAGGAGAAGAGCACAAATAATTTTAAAAGCTGTCCCAAACCTCTAATTAATCTGCCCCAAACCAACACAGACAATTTACTTCAATAATTCATAGGACAAAGTTCTAGGATAAAATTCAGATATATGCAGTGGAGACCAAAATTACAAATCCATACACACGGGCCACCAAACACTGGGGCTTAGTAACTTCTAAATGTATAAATTCTTCTACTAGACTCGTAGTGAGAGCACCTTCCATCAATATTAGGTGAAGGATGGTGGTGTAGACCCACCACTAGAGGGTGACAGAATATTACATTTAGTGAGTTGTAGGTGGTGGTATTTTACACATACATTAGTGAACATACACTAGAGTGACAAATTCATAACAAATTTTCATAACAGTTCTTTATGCTCTTTGAGTGGCTTATACTTGTTCTAGAACAAGTTGAAGTCTTACTGTAAATCTTCACATTCTTCACAGTCTAGGACAAGGATTTCCTATGGACCTGCCTTTCCCAACATTATCTCTTAATACTCTTGTCCAAATTAAATTAAAAAAAAAAAAAAAAATCAAAAGGTGAAAACAAGGTAGGTAGGCCAAGGAAATAGAATGAGAAAGAAAAAGTATGGCTGCCCTTTAGGCACAACTCAAATCCAATTTCCATCCGTGAAACATGAAGAAAAAAGGGAAGAACATTTTGAAATCTCTACAAATAGATAATGAAAGTAGAAAAGAAATAGGAAAAGAGAAGGAACAAAAAAAGTACTACTGTAATTTTGATGATAACAAGTAGAATTATATTAACTAAAATTACTGATGGTGCATGCCTCTTGGTCCACAAAATTATTTTATTTGTATAATATTTTTAAGGAAGTTTGTGATGATACAGATGAGTGCTGTTCTTAAGAGAAAGTGTTCAGGATTGATAATTTTGTACAAAGTTTGGAAAGTACTGAATCAAGTTCCTCCCCATGATTTTCAACAAACTCATGACTTCTCTTCCAATTTTACAGCAAACAGAGCTTTCCCATGCACTTCTATTCCCCTACTGTGTGACAAAACTCCTTATGCTTTACTACCAAAGAATTAAATTAGGAATGAGGGGCTCCGCATTGCTTACTTAGTTGTGCTATTCTTTTCTGAAGGGAACTGCTCTGGGAATAGTGGTCATTCTTATCACACTGCATTCAGGTACAGGGGGTGTGTCTGTGCCTTAGAGGAAGGTGACATTGGCATTTTCCTCATCCCATCTGACTCACTCCTGCGGTTGAGAAATTTATTTTTGGTAAATAATGCTCAATTTAGCTATGTTATAAAAAAAACCCCAGCCTAGATGATGCCATTTTGGCATCTCCACAGCTCCTTTGGGATATGATTTGAAAACTTTGAAACACTTAGAAAACTCCCACTTTAAACTCTCACCTATATATCTGTGTAAGAAAACAGCTCTTGAAACCTACACATGGGTATTGATTCTCTTTCTAAATTGTGTCTGCCTTCTGGCTATTGTTGGAGACTCAAATCCCATTTCTGTTGGAACATAAACATCCATATGGTTGAAAGTAAAGCAAGGACATGTTTTAACAAGGCAGTACTCTAAGGGACTGATCATTAGACTACTGAATTCAAAGAAAAATCTATTATTCATTCAAACAATTTGTATTACAGCCCAACAATATGTCTGGAGGTCCATTTCATTTTTCATGAAAACTAGGTAGGATCTGACTAAGAGGCTGAGAATCATTCCCATCTGATAATCACTTCTGATCCATAAGAAATATACCTAGAATCTACAGGTGCTTCATTTCCACTGTTAACATGTTTCATGTAGCTTTGTTAGAAATGTTGCCAGTAAGTAGGACTGCATAAATGTATTCACACCTAATGTATATGGACATCTTCAATTTCATTTTATACATGTTTCATATTCAGAATTCTTATCTACTGTAGAATAGTATGTGGGAATTAAATAGATTTTTACAATAATTTCACTCTAGTAAGCAGTGCTCAATTAATATTGCTTCTTGTAATGTAAAACTAAAAAGTTGGTGTTGTCTCAGAGAAATCAGAGATGTTCTATTTACAGAGAAAAAAGGGTTTTTCTCTTGTTCTATTGATTTCAGAAAATTAATGATCAAAGTCTTTCAGTTGGAGCAATATAATTTCAGTTGTTTACAGATGAGATATTATCAAAATACTTCTTTATTAATAGCACCAATTAAGGTCTCCTTTGTAGTAAAATATTTAGTAACAACTCTCAGAGCATTCAGCAAATGTCTTGGTACTGCAGGATGCTTATATGTCCTTTAAATATATGCTGGGAGACCTCTTCAAGGACAAAGTGAGCCTTATGGCCAATATGCAAACAACAAATTGTGCAAGCAGCTTTACTTGTGGGCAAACACAATGTATTCCAAATTCAGATTTTCTTTTTTTTTTTTCCTTTTTTACAAAGCCATAATGGTGTAACACAGCTCTATTTTAAATGAAAAACAGGTGTTTCTCTTTAAATGAGAAATGGAGGTCTGGCATTCTCTCTCTACAGATCAGAACATGTACTATGTGAGTATTTCAAAGCCTGGAAAAGAGCTTAACCTAATTCATGTTTTACATGAATATATATCATAAACTTATGTAGTTGCCACACTGTCCCTTTTCATGGCAGTGCCATGCTCACACCTAGTTATTGGTGTCTGTCCTTGAGCCATGCTGAGGAATTCAACAATTTTCAGACTCTGTGACCAGAATGAAGGTTACATTCAGGAAACAGCAGTGATTATGTCAGATGGTACCAGAATGGTCCAGGCTGTGCAGGCTGTGATCAAACTTAGGCAGGCCTGACTCAGCTTAAAAATGAGTTATCTTCAGTACCGTGACATTAAAGAGGCAGCTAGAAGGAAATTGGCTGCATATTTATGCAGCTCCTACAAAGCTTACCTAAGCTTAAGTTTGCATCTGCTGTCTTTGCTGTCTCTTTGGTGGAAGGAGCATCTTGAATTGTTTATTCCTTCTCTCAGCTTTTCTGTGTTCACATAATCCTGTCTGTTTGTAACATTTTTGACATTTTAGGTCACTTCCAACCCCAAGCCTGTCCTTGAGAAGAATCCCTTTTTCTAGCCTGCATGGACTCAGTCCATACACCTCATGTTTATGAAAGTATGACTTCTCTCCAGTACTGCTTTCTCTTTCTGCTTAGCTCTTTAACTCCTTTAGAGAGCCCTTTGATTTAACTCTATCCACTCCAGCAGATAACTCATATGCATATTTGGAGTGCAGCTGCCTTCCTACCTAAGTCACAAGAGGCTCTCAGCAAATGACGTTTCCTATTTTGTTAATTCCAGTCACCTATTGCAATAGCAACATCTGGGACCCCAGAGAGTTCAGAAAGCTTTTTGACACATTCTTGATGTTTCAGAAACAAAGGAGTAAGCCATGGGTTGTCATCTATAATTAGTCAAGGTGGCTCAGAAGAACATCTTCAAATCTAAATATACATTTTGTCATCATCTGCAGGGGATTGTCATGGATTCATTTAGGATATGTAAGTAAAAATGGATGTTTTATGAATGTAACCTGGGTACATGTGATAAAGGATATGCAACTTTAATTTGATACAAGTGTTTTAATTCCCCAAATGGAAGCACTAGGCCAATAGTGAAATCTAGTTTTATTAACTCACTTCAAAAACACACACAGTTCCTCTTCAAATCAAAATCTGGCTTCTATCAAGATCAAGAGATTTCTGACACTTTTGGGCAGAAATTATGAGAAAGCATCTCTCAGTTTTTGCACTGCTGAATGTAAAGTGTTACATGATTTATCCTCAAATCAAATTCATGGCACTAACTTAAATATCGTTTGCTCTTTATTTTCAGCTGCAGGAGATCACTGGTTTCCCTGCTAGACAAAAAAAAGTAATTTTGGACTTGTGTCATGATGAGATTAGACAATTGTTTTATAAGTACATGTTTACTTAGCAGATACTCTGATCCATCACATATTTACACATAAAGGATTTAATTTACGACTCTTTGAAAATTTCTGAGTATAACATAATAACTCCAGAAATAATGAAAGAACAAGGTATCACAGAAGCATGAAGTACCTTCTTTGGAAGCTTTTCATTAAAGTTTTTCTATCTAGCACTTCTAATGGGAGAAAGTAAAACATGTATGTGTATGTCATCATTCTGGGATTGTTTTGTTATTGCTTTAAGGGAAATATTGACATATGCCTTGTAGCACTTGAATAGCTATGAAAAAAAATCATGCATCAAACATAACTCTATTTTTTATTTATTATTTCTCTTATGCTTTCACTGAGAACAGCCTAACTGGTTTATGAAATTCCAAAAATGTCTGCATGGACTAGAACTAGATATAATGTAGGAGAAGCTGTTCTCAGAAGCAGGTGCCTCTTTGCCAGCAGCAGAAGGGATGCTGCTCACCTTGCATGCAACAGCCAACTTATTAAAGCACTGACCAGGAGACAAGACAGTTCACTCACTAACTCCTGTCCAGAGATATTAGGAATTTTATTCCCAAAAGAATTGTCCTAAACTCCAGCAGCTGCTTATTTCAGGAAGGAGTGAGCCAGGTTAGATGCCCCCCTACATCTGAAGCTTGGCCACTATGAAGCTATGCAGTTGCAGAAAACAAACTATGGAGAGCACACCTCCACACATACATTTATTTAGGAGTTGGGAAATGAATGATCAGGGAGATCTAATATATCTTTTTGCTTTTTCATATGTTAGGCAAGAGCTCTCACCACATACATATATGAAATTGGAAACTAATACCGGTTTTACCGTTTTCGTTTTGGGTTATTTTGGGGTTGTTTTTTTGTTTTGGTTTGGTTTTTTGGGGTTGTTTTTTGGGTTGTTTTGTTTTGTTTAGTTTGGTTTTTGATTGCTTGTTTTGTTGATTTTGCTGTTTTGTTATTTCCTTTTTTTTTTAATAATGGTCTTCATATTGCTTTTTACAAATAGGTCAAATGTTTTTATTTATGTCCACTGCATTTTTAAGAGACTTGAATTCCTCAGGCTGTTCATTTTTATTACAACACAGGCAACGTAACAGATATTTGGGGTCCCCAGAACTCTCTGGTTACAAATTGCTGTGCTAATGGTATTAAGGCAAAGTCAGCCTTACAGATATGACCTTTAGTTTTCTTAAGAGCCACAATTGCAAGATGATGGACTAGGAAAGGCTAAGTCTGCCATATCTTTCAAGAAGCAATTTTACATGTCCAAAGGATTTGCACTGTCCACAAAACTGAGAAATGTCCAATGCCTTTACTTCAAAGTCAAGTGAGGACACCATCTAGACTTAGACACAACATCAGAGCTTTGAAATATTCCTGAGTATTTTGAATTTGAATAATATTCCCCTTGCTGAGAAGTTTTAGCTTCAGCCACAGTCACTAATATATATCTTCATGAAACTTGAAATTGTGTCACTACACAGAGAGAATTAAAGATTCATCTAGTCAAAAAGAATAAAACAGGAATGATAAATCTTTTTGTACTACTGAAACAGAGAGTGTTGTACTGTTATAATTAACACACATATATGTATCACTTATATGCTCATAAATATGTTATGCATGTTGAATACATAGCATGTATATATTGTTTTATAAATATTCATAGATGAACCTATGTAATATATGGAAGTATTTCAAATATACCCATATATATCTGTATTAAATTTATATATTTGAAAGATGAAGCAAAAAAATCTAATGTCAGCCGGAAAAAAAGGCTGGTTAAGCTAGAAAAAGTGCTTGTTTTATGAAAAAAGTAAAATTGCAATTCACAGCATTTTATGTAATGCTGTACAAATTACCAGATACCAGAGACTGCATTTCTGGACCTGAATAGTACTAAAAGTTGCAACTAAGGGCAAATATAAAGACACTTGTTTACAATGCAAAGGCTTAGTCAGTACTATAAGCAATATGGCAATCTGCATAGAAGAAGATATAATGCTTTGTTATATGTTTTTACTTTACCTATCAATTCCTACACACACGAACAAACTGAACAACACACCCATTAATTTCAGCCAGTATGAAAAAGGAGAAAATACAGAAAAATATACTTATATATGAATGGGAATTAATGCATACCGACATATTTATACAATCACATGTTTAGCATATTTACTGGGTGGTAGCCTTACATGTTTTGTAAAGACATGTAAAGACATCATGAAAGCATTTAAAAGTGTACTGGAGTTGGGGTGGCAATCCTATTACCAGAGTTGCTGATGACACTTCCACTCTTTTCAGCTATGATTTTGTCAAATAACACAGCCTGGTATGATGCACACTATGGGTGTGTGTCACCTCTGTGTGTGTGTGCCAAACTCCAAACTGAACTGCTCAGCTTTCTAAACAATGAAAAGGGAAAAAAGGGAAGGGAAGGGAAGGGAAGGGAAGGGAAGGGAAGGGAAGGGAAGGGAAGGGAAGGGAAGGGAAGGGAAGGGAAGGGAAGGGAAGGGAAGGGAAGGGAAGGGAAGGGAAGGGAAGGGGAAAGGGGAAAGGGGAAAGGGGAAAGGGGAAAGGGGAAAGGGGAAAAGGGGAAAGGGGAAAGGAGCTGAGTGTCATGGAGAAGGTCACTGTTGCTCCACTTCCATCCCAGAGCTTGGGATGAACACCAGTGTGTCTCCATTATTCTGCTGGCAGGCAGAGGCTAGGAAGTGTCCTGGCAATAGGAGTTCTACACTGTTTCTCTGTAATCTTCTACTTTGACTATTCTGGAATCTCAAATGGCCAAGATGGGTGCCATGAATTCAATTCCAAGTCTGGACCACTGAGGTAGAACGTGGCGTATGTCCAGTCCTTGCTTTTCAGAAAAGAAAAGTCTTGCAAATTAATGCAGAGAAACATACATAAAGACTATCACATGCTCACTGGCTTAAAAGCCAGTAATACTTAATGAAAAAGCTAACAGAATCAATGTTTAAAAGATAGGAAAAACAGGAAAAGCAGCTGCTCTGGAAGGTGTGAGACACCTGCTGAGCTGGACAGAGGGGACCTGAGCAGAACCCTTGCCTATTTGTGCCTGCCTCTTCCTGCAGACAGAGACCTCTAGGAGGGGATACGAAAGAAAGTTTGACATTTGGATAACATTTGGATAGAAAAAGCATGTTCTGATGGGATATGAAGCACAACTGAGCATCTCACAGCTGCCACCCTGAAGTCATTGAAGCTCCGCTATGAACATGAAGGGATTAATATTGTTCAAATACTTGGAAAGAAGATGTTCCAAGGAGAACACTCACAATTGCTGAGAACCTGATTTCACAATTATTTGTATTTGAAAATATGGACAATATAAACTTCCTGCCCCCAAGTATTAGAAAATTCTATAAAGTTAAACAATATACACTAAATATAACTCAGGAGGATCCAGGGTGAACACCTGGTTATAAGTGTGAGGTATAGAGTGAGGTACAAAGTACAAAATATACATGTGAGCAACTCAAGACTGTGGTAATCAAGAATTTTTGGAAAAAATGTGCTACTTTCGGCATGTCTAAACTTTTGATAATGAGGTCTTGGAATTTAAATAATATTGTCAAAGGTAGTTTTTTATGGATGTTAATGTAACAACATGGATATAAAATACCACATTGATTCAAAATAATCTTAATTATGTATTATATATATTTTCTCATGCTTACAGGCTTGTCTAAAGACAGCTAAAACAACTCTTCTGCTGCCATATAAATATTTAATAATGATAATGTAGAATATACTGATATTATATTACCAATGGTTATTTTACATCCTTACTCCAAAGTGGACTTCCCTTAGTTACATGCCAGCTCTGTTAGATTCATTGAGTGTGTTCATGGGAATAAGCAATAAGTACTCAGCTTCATGAAGTTTATATTTTTATACTTTCCACACTAGAGGAAAACATTACATTAGGGGCAGAATTTAAATAATTGCTTAAAAGTTAAGAAAATGCTTCAGTGCTTTTCTGGCTAACAACAAATTTGAATATTTGCACAAATGGATTAATGCACTGAACTGATCAACAGTCTTCCAAATTTTTTTTTCTAAAAAACAAACCTCAGAAAATGCCATAATATACTTTTTTATATTTAAAAAAAAAAGTAATTTTTTATATTGTGCATTTCAAAATTAAGCCACATAGAGTGTTATGTAAATAGTCCATGATGTGCCAAATAATGATAGCCAAGTTATTTTCTCAAGTGAAAAGCTGGGTAAAATCTTGGAATATTTTGAGGGTTTTTTGACCTATCTTTTGCCAATAAGCAAGCTATTTCAAAATTATTTGCTTGTATTCACATGGTACTCTTTCTGAAGGCAATGATTATTTCTGGAACCAAACAGTCCTAATACAGAAATGAAAGGTATACTGTAAATTACTTTAACTAAATAGAGGAGTATTTTTAATGGCAGCTAAA
Source organism: Sialia sialis (assembly GCA_009812075.1). Classification (NCBI taxonomy): domain Eukaryota; kingdom Metazoa; phylum Chordata; class Aves; order Passeriformes; family Turdidae; genus Sialia; species Sialia sialis. The sequence goes on along the minus strand of VRYO01001463.1, from coordinate 36,980,985 downwards.
ACAAGAAAAGCTATAGGACACAACCCACAAAAATGAATTAGGTGGCAACCAATTTTAGACTCTTAAATTCAGAATAAAAACTAACCAAATACGGAGAAAATGCAGAAATATGCATGAAAAGTCCTTGCATGGCTAATCATATAGTAAACTCATGAAAAATTAATACAGTATACAGAGTAGAATTGTGTGCAGGGCCCCAGAAATATTTTGAAACTAACCAAAAAGTTCTTCTCATGTCCTATATACCATTCTACCATTCATACTGTGCTCTTTACCTCTAAAATTTGTGTTATATTTATTTGTAAGAACAAAATATATCTAAATTTGTTTTGCTGGACCCAAAATGACTGGTTCTAACTGGTATGATTCTGAAGTTGCTCAATGTTTTTATCACATTGACACAGTACAGTGATTTTACATTCTTATTTAAAAATCTATTACAAATTCTAAAGAGTCTACTGCAAAATTATGAACACTTGAATAAATCTATTTAGAAAATTGCTACTGGCTGTATATTTGGTGTTTCCCAGTAAAGAACATCCACCATTGTCTCAGTGGTGACCTATGCTGTGCTCACAATGTGATCTGGACGTAAAATGGAAATTCACATTTCTTATAAAAATCTGCAGTATTATCTGAGCTTGACTATTTCTGATGTGTGATCGCAAGGTAAAAAGCAGTACTAAAAAAACCCCCACAAAACCAAACCCAGGCATTTTGTGCATGATATATTTTTTCCTTCCCTTATAGGTAGCACAGTGGCTGCCTGGCATGTTTGTTATATGGAGGTCTGTTTACCACTAACTCCTTCCCCTCTTGAACTGGCATGTTACTCCCAAACTGAAGTGCTGTCTTGATGACCAGGAGGGAAAGGATGTCTTTATGTGGACAGATGACTGTGTTTATTGAGCATTTGCAACTTAAACACAAGTTTAAGGTGATAATAAACAAGGCTATTTGCACTAAATACTGTGGTGCTCAGCTGAAAATGGTTTGCAATATGTCACTATATATATGTGTACATGTATATATATTATGTGTTACCTTGGATACAAGGCTTGCTCTGTAGGCAGCTAACTGCTTCAGATACTCCTTCTTGGCAGCTTCAGTTTTCTTTTTGTATACCTAAAAACAAAGAGTGGCACATTGGTAAATGAATCTGGTTTTGTTTTTATATATCACCGATGTGTCTCATGCATTTTCATAATGTCTTTCTAAGTAAACAGCCTTTCCTCCTCATATTGCTTAAAGAGTGAAATAATAAACATCAAGTATTTTAAGGAAAATAGTGTTCCAACTGTGAAACAGCATTTAACTAACCGGCAGTACTGAAAAAACAATATCCCTCATAGCACCTCAGGTTTAATTGCTCAAAGTGAAGTGTGGGGTGTACTTCAAATGGGACCTTTGGGGATGGGGGAAAGTAGGTGTGACCCTCTCCACTGGCTTCTACTTGTAAGACCAGTTAAAACTCTCTGGGGAAGAAGGGAATTTGCAGAAAGACATTTGAGCTAAATGAAGGAGGAGATGACAGCACCACAGATTAGCCAAGAGAATTTCTCTCTTCCCTGGGTGAACTGCTGGGGGCAGTCAAAGAAGCCCATGGAGCTTCTAAGGATAATAAATGTTAGTCATTATTCCAGTCTTGATCCCATATCGGTCTAATTAACTTCTCAGAAGCATGGATCTATTTCTGTACATTTCTCTCAACTCACCAAATTATTTTAAATGTGGCATGTGCACAATCTCATAATAGATTAAAGACCTTGGAGAATCACTTCAATTTTGCCCAGATATCAAGATCAAAGATTATCTGCAGGGTTAGGCAGGACCTCATAGCATAACAGTAACACGACGTTAGAAAAGGATGTGCAGATGTATAGGGTTGAAAGTTCTTAGGAGGAGAACCAGCTTCTGACCCATGGAGCCTAGCTAATGACTTGCTGTTAGCCATGTCAGTGACAGATTTAGGAACAACTCAACATTTCTGTTTACAATATTGTTATGAGTTTCTCACTACTTCATGGTTTGGGTTTTCTTCCTGCAAGGGTAGATTTAGGAGTCATGCATGCATCTGGGCTTCATGTAACTAAGTAGGACTGACTCCTCACCTTTCCTGCTGAAAGGAAAAGTTTAAAAAAAATGTCTAAAAGTTTAAAAGTGAGGGAGAAAAATAAAGGGAAAGAAAATTCCTTTTTTTGTTGTTGTTATATTACAGTAATTTCACGATTATAAGCCACACCTTTTCCATTGAAGAATCCAGCCTACCCCAGTAGTGCGGCTTATATTCAGGTGCGGCTTATCTATGGACAAATCCCAGTGAAATGCCAACCCAGAAGTGAGAGCCAACCAGGAAGGGTGCCTGGGGCTGCCTTTAAAGACTTCCCTGGTCTATGAAAACTGTTGCAACTTGAGCACCTGACACCAAACCCAGCTGGCAGCGATTCTGTTACTAATTTTTTACTTTGTTACACATGGATCCTCGCTTTAAAAAAAAAAAAAAAGTGCGGCTTATATTCAGGTGCGGCTTATATGTGGACAAATCCCGCGGTCTACCTGGCTACCCGGAAGTGCGCCTTATAATCTGGTGCGGCTTATAATTGTGAAATTACTGTATATGATTTTTAAGTCACATGCCAGAGGTTAATCCACATGTGGACAGGCATTTGGGGTTCATAATATTGCGCAAAATCAAACTGCGGCCTTGTATCTCTGTTGTCCGCTTCTCCAGCCAAATGCACCACCTGGATATGTGTGGAAAGCCTCTATGAGGAAAGTAAAGGCTGTTCACCTTCCCCCTCCCATTCCTCACTGCCTGGGTAACAGGGCTATTGATTCAAAACTCAAAGACAGGCAAAGCTGTTTAGGAGGACATTTTTAGGGTGTCCTTCTGAATTCTACAGCTAAAAGCACACATGAACATCTCCTCCCCAAAAAGATAAACTTTATGAAACTTTAAAGTGCTCTCTTTTTATCTTCCAATGCTTCAGTAAAACCAGCAGTCCTGTAATGGAGAGGACCTGGCAGCACAGAGTGTACACACAGAGGACAATACAGTTGCAGACTACAAAGGCAGAGTGGAAATGTCAGGCTGGAAGGATCCAGTACAACACCGTTTTTATAAAGAATGCACTCGTGAAACAATTTTTTGTTTCACTAACGCTTTGCTTTCAGACACAGAACAAACCTCAGATACAGGCTGGCAAAACTCAGAGGCTGACTAAAAGGATTAAAGATTTTGCTTCCCAGGGAGGCAAAAGATCATAATGGAAACAGAGAAGTCTTAGATTTCTAAAATTGTAAATATAAAGACAGATAGGGAAAAAGATTAGTTTTAGCTGTGCAACAGTATCTTTGCACCCTTGTAATTTCTCCAGATTAAGATAAATAGGTTGTGTTTGTTGATCTCCTATGGTTCTACAAATAATAGAAAAACAAGCTAGCAATTGGCTTCTTAAATTGTAATACTTTGTGATTATTATTAGAATTACTATTTGCTTTGAAAACAAATGAGAAATTAGTCAGCAGTCTGTTCCTAGCTGCTAGAATGAATTCAGCTTGACCTGCAGAACAAAGAATAAGTTATACTGCTTTGTATATTGCCTCTGCATCACTCTGATAGCCAACTTAAAAAACAGAGCTGAACAAAGAATTTTACACAGAATAATGTTCTTCTAAAGATCATGTATCTACTGCTTCCACATTGGGTTTTATTTTGCATTACACAAATAGAAAAAATAGACTCTCCTGCTGTGCTCTTACAGTCACAGCATAATTGAAAGAGTCCTCTGGGACCTGACTTTTCCCACAAATAGTCATATTGCACAAGGTTAACTCAATAATATGAAGCTAACGACAGCCCTGCAAATCTCCATCTAAAACATCACTACTTCATAGAAACATCATCAGGCCATTGTTATTTAATTACGTCCCACCTATGCATCCAGCATGTTCTGTGTACACACTGCCTTGCCCTCTTGAATCTTTTGCTGAATGAATAATAATCACATGAACACCATGTCTTCCCTGGCACTATAAAATTGAATGATTTAACAGGAGGTCATAATACTAAAAAAAAAATGGGAAAAAGTTTTAGACTTTTGCATGGGCAAGAATGACCCCTGCAGGCTGGCTTGTCTGGAAGGTGATCAGCTCACCCCACTTTGTCCCTGGAAAAGCATTGGTGTTGAGCTCACTCTCTATGCCCTTCTGAAGGTGCCTATGACTTTGGTGAGCATACAAGCAGGCTGATGATCCTCAGGCTGGTTTTGATCATGGCCTAGACTAAAAATTATGGCAAGTTTTGCCTGTCTGGGGAGTAACATAAATACCAACTAAGTCTGGTCTGGCTTTGCACAGGCTTTGCACTGGACTTGCACTGAGGGTTTATGAAGGCAGGGCAACTGGACAGTGTCTTCAGCATTTGCAGCACTACCTCAAACAGGTATGAACAAGTCAGCTGCTCCTCTCAAAGTCTTCTAAAATTTTTTTTTTTTTTTTTGCAGCTGTGAGAATTTTTTAGCCCTCAGGCTTAAATAGTTCCATGTTGTTGTCAGTATAAGACTTGCATCCTTGCAGCATTTTTGGGGAGGAAAATGGCTTGTGTCATCATTCAAGTGTGCTCTAGAAAACAGCTGAAGGTCTTTTGAGCTTCATGCTCAAGACACTGCCAAATTATAAAACACATCATATCCAATAATACAATTAACATTTTTCCTGTATCATAAAGCAGAGTTCTGTTCTGTGGCTTACCTACACTGTATAGTGGGAATATTTATTTATTTAATTAATAATTTTAGCATTTAAAAAATCTCCCATAAGGTCATCTTCCTGTCCTCCGTCAAGCAAGCAACAATTATTAAATAAGTAACTTGACAGAAACATACAATTATGGAATGAAGTAATTTCCATTTTGCTTTAATTCAATTAACATGATAATCGAACGTCAACTGATTGTCACTCGGGCAGCAAAGGCCCATTCTGATTCAGCAGCATATTTGTGTCTTTACTCAGTATTTTATTTTCTATATTGTTCCAATTGTGGAAAAATGAATGTTGGCACAAGAAGACATCATTTTGTATACACAGGGTAGGTCAGTTTGATTTATTCTTTTCCTCTTCAGTGTGTTATAGAAACCCCAAAACACCAAGACTGCATACATTTGTCTATAAACGGAACTTGCTGGCATTATTTTCTTATTGTGCTTCACACATGCAAATGCAGACAGCATAATACACAGGTTCTTATTTAATTGCACTTCCAAGCTGCAAGCTTCAAGTTCCCTTACCCTGTACAGCAAAGCATGTAAAAAGGAGAGAGGATGAAAACCTACTTTGTGCATATAAATATATAATAATATAAATGTAAATATAAATAATATAAATATAGAGGACAGAATTTGAATTAGGCCACCAGGGAAAATGAATATCCTGGGCTCTCACCAGCTGGTACCAGTGCCCAGGCCATTGCACCAGCAATCTTTAGCTCAGGTTTCCTGGGTTGACCATGCATGTGGGCCACCAGAGCTACTGCATCCTACAGAAAGGACTGAACTCTTCTTACTAACAGTGATACACATCCCTAAACTGAATGCACAAAAATTTCACTTGGAGATAGACAGGTGGCAGCTTATAGGACAACCACTCACAAAAACTAGAGTCACCAAATTCAAACCACAGTAGAACTTAAGCGCTTTTTTCTTTATGCTGCCAAATTCTGGTCATGTTTTACTTTAGGTATTTAACTGTTGTTTAGTTCTTGTCTTTTAGGATCATAAATCCCTTGAGGTTGGCTTTATGTCTCCTGTGCTTTTCTATGTGTTCTATAATATGAAGTTGATTACTGATATATATATGTATAGTTGAAATACACCTGTAAAGCCAGGTTTTTACTCTGACTAGGCATTTTTTTTCACAATGAACTTCATTCCAACTTGCTTGTGGAGGATTATCAACACATCACTACACAATAGGCAGCAGGATTGCTACCCTGTCATTTGTGGCTTGCGCCCTTATTGCCTGAAGGGAACAGATTTCCTTTCCCTCAGTCATCAAAAGAGTCAAAATAGGCATTCAAATGTCTGCAACCACATCCTCAGTTTTGACTATCAGGTGCTAATGGAAAACTATTGCTTGTGACTACACTCTCCTTTGATACGAGAGATGATGCTAGACTTGGAGACAGTGAACTAAACTGACCCATAATTTTTGGAGAAAAAGAGACTTTCAGAATTTGTGCTTTCTGGAAGTCTGCAAAAGCTCTGCTTCTCCTAGCTGACAAAGCAAATTAGAAAGAACTATGCTACTTTCCTGGTTTTGCCTAAATAGATGGCATGAGGATGACAAAGAGAGGGAAGTTTTGTTTTTATCTTGTGGATATCTCCTTAGAACTGAGACTTGCAAGCAAGTTCTATTTGTCTTTTTAAAATGATATAAAAGTGCCCACATTTGTTTTGGTGGAAGTATTCCAGAAACAACACAAAAGAGTACACGCAAAAATAGTAAATCAAAAAGCAACAGGATTTTGTATTCTTGGTCTCTGCAGCGTTATATCCCATGGGAGCATCATTTTCACGGACTACAGTTACAGGAATGTCATCTGATAAAATACAGTAGACTCCAATCCAGAATTAAATTCCACATTCAGATTGTCATTCCTGGCCCTAAATATGTCGGCTCATAGAGAAAACCTGTATTTTTTTCCAAGTGGGAGACATATCTCTAGTTTTAATCTCCCGATTTTGCAGCAAAGGCACCTAGAGCTGCACACACACATCTAAGAGATGGAGAAAGATATTCCCACAGCAGTCAGAAAAAAAATCCTCAGAATTGCTTAATGGACATCGAAATAGGTTACCATTTGATTTTTAATCTAAGTACACACAGTAACAAAGAGGCCCAGGGCTGGCTATATGGCTCAGCAGTCTCTTTGACTGTAGAGCATGAAAAAGATACTGATGACATATTAGAGGCTTAGGGGAAAGAGTTCTGTCTTTCTGGCATGTGGGGAAAAGATCATAGGCCAAATTCAGCACAAACAGTGAGACTCCTGGAGAACATTGGAATTGCAGCCATTTGTGCCAGGCCTAAATTCGATCTTATACTCCTGATGCTTTCAGCTTACAGGAACAGGACTGTACACTTTATCAGAAGCACATTGGAGGGAAGTTGAGTACAAAATAAGGGACATTAAATGTATGATTTATCTGGCAATTATTTCCACCTGCTGGTACTCTTCTTTTTAAAAAAAACCCAACATTCATTGTAAAAAATGAATGAATGAATTTTTTTTTTAAAAAAAGTTCATTACAGGATGTGAGCCTGAATGGAGGCATAATAAGTGGGCCTAAGTCCAGTTTTGTATGCAAATGACTTAAAAGTCATGTTCCTATTGAAGTCTAATGTATGGCTGAAGGCTGGGGAAGAAGAATAAGTTGAAAATTAAGGCTATTACTTATGCACATTGCTACAGCAGTATTTGAAACCCAGGGTCCTTTGGGCCCAGCTGCTTCCATGTACAATAAGAGGGTGGAGTTAAAGTGAACATTTCATAACTCATAACCTGAAAATATAAATTTATGTATAAGTACATAGACATGAGCTGTATCTGGACTTAATATGTGCCTATTTTTGGCCCATTTATGTTCCAGCTCATTAAGCCCAGATGCTTTCAGAGGAAGGGACAAGGAGAATACACCAGGATGAGGATCAGTTGTTTTGAAATCTTGACACCCCAGTCTAGACCTTCAAAGGGTAGAGATGCAATTTCAATACAGAAATTTGTGAAGAAAAATAGTGCATCTCCCAAAGACACCTAAGATGGATCACTGCTTAAAGCAACATGGTTGTTGCAGGTAGCTGGGAGGAGAGATGTAAAGTTGCTGTCTGTTGTGCCTATTCCAGAATCCATTTTGCTTGTAATTCATTTTGGCAGTGTGCACACACAGATGTGCCTTCTCTTCCTATTCTCATTTACAAAATAAAACAAAGCTAAACCTTGTGTGGTTGTTTATCTACTAAACTGGAGGTACATTCTCATCCTCTTACAAGTGTGTTAGTTATTCCTTGGAGATTGCTTCACTAGCATGGAGCAAATAAGGGTTTTTAAAGGGAGAATAAGAGATAGAGAAACAAATGTCTCTGTGACTATATCAGCAGGTATAAGGGAAGAAATTGAAAATTTTGTTTTAAAATGCTACTGATTACTTTGACCGCGTGGTCTGCACATCTTCTGAAGCTGTTTCAGCAGCCAGTCCCCTGAACAGTCTGACATCCTGACACTGGGCACCCCACACGCATGGCAATGCCATGGGGACATGATGGTTCTTCCAGCCATGGGATGGATGATCTCATGTGTCATGTCAAGGGATGGGATGCCATCACACCCTGGGAGGGAGGACCGGGAGTGGGTGCTCCCAATGGACAGGTGGAGTCAAGACCTCTTGAAACACTGATCTTGGATCCATTTTGGTCTGACCTGTGGTATCTCACATCATGAGAGAAGCTGCAGAGATAGGAGGTGTTGGCCAGTATTATTTGTAAACCCCCTCCTGATCTACCTGGTGGACAATGTGCTGCTTTGTCTGAAACATCCCCGTGGTCAAAAGAGAAACTTTTAAAACATACTTTGTTATTTTTCATGCCCAAATCAATCTGTGTTCCTTTTAGAGACAGAATAAAAACCCCTGAAATCTTGTGGGTTATAGTGAAAATGGTTGCAACACCACAAACATTGACACTACTGCACAGGGACTTGATTTTACATAAGTATTGGTAAGATACAATCCAAGTTCCAGCAGATGTTAAAGAATAAACTGCAGCTTTTATCTAGTGGGTCTTTGAGCACCGATGAGGAGTAAATGGTTTGATTTTGTGAGCTTGGAGGATTTGTCAGCTGCCTCATATGTATAATTCTGGCTCTTCATATCCCTGCTGCTTCTAATTTAGCAGGACAGGCTCATAATTGAAGCAAATTAACTATTTACACTTGCCACTTCTACCAGGGGAAGAGGACACATCAGCAGGAAAGAATGAGTGGGAAATTAAATTCTTCCCACTTGTGTCAGATCTGCCCTTATATAAGCACATTAACAGTAATTTCATGAGGCGTCAACCATAGGAATAAATACTGAGGGATAAAATAATGAGGTGCTGCTATTGAGCTGAACTGTTGAAGGTAATATTACTGTCTATGAATTATGCAGCCTGAAAGAAAGCATCTGTCACAGCACTCAAGCAGTCGTTTCACCTGCTTCTTTCAATTGCTAAGTTTTGGGTGCCTGAGGTGAATCCCTCCTTCTCCCAGCTGTAGGACCAGTGCAATGTTGAAGCAAACTCACAGGAATACACACACACACACAAGTGTGCACACTAAGCTGTTCATAGGAGGCCAAATTAATTCCTACTAGAATTCCAGTTAAGTCACTGAAGTTACACCAGAGATTAATTTTGTTGAATGTTGAATAGACATTCAATTCCATTTTTAGAATAACAGAACATTTATTAAGGTCTTTGGCTGAAGTTTTAAAGTTACACTAATGTAAACAAGAACATTTTGTTTGTAATTTGCCACATCTATTACAGCTTTACTAGAACTCCAATTAGAAACTTAAGGTTCATTTAGTACATGCACATCTGGTACTGATTTAAAATTACTTTCCTTTTACATCTAAAGACAGAAAATGACCTAAATAGCCTTTTTACTGAGTTTAAACCAGTGTTCTGTCTGAAAGCCAGCGACTCAACCATTTAGCATGTTGATCCCTCTTTCCTAGCGGCTGTTTATCTCCTCTTTGCAGTAAAAAAGTGTGCAAAGGGCAAAGATGTACATAGACAAGCTATAGAAATGGGATGCACAGAAGTATAGTACTAAGGAGAAAACAGTGTTTGTGATCATAAGAGAGGAGCTGGAAATGTCACTGAGAAAAAATAAAAATCCCAGTGCTATGGCTACAATATTTTGGACGATGTACCTCAACATACTACTGCTACAGCTGCCTACTATTCACAAATTTACTAATCTGAACAATTTTAGAAAGCATTTACAGAGAAAAATGAAGGAAAATGCACAGTGCCTGCTTCTGATCATGTATAATTATTATACTCTATCCAGAATTTGAGAAGTCCATGACAAAATACACCATGACCCTAAACTCCCTTTAACTTCTAGACTCTGTGTAGATAGATTAGGACAAACAAAATACAGGCACACACCAGCATTGTTTGCAAATGGGTCTTTTACACACAGAAATTGATGGGAACATATGATTCAAAAATTCAAATGTCTTCATATGATAAAATAAAAGGCAAGTACACTGGCATCTGCTTTAGTCTAATAAATGGCATTATTCTCATGGTAAGAGTATCAGAGTGCCAACCATTTTAAGCTTAACTCTCCTCTAACTTCAGTAAGGCACCCACCATCAGCTAGTTCATAACACTATTTCTTTTTTGTCATTCAAATCCTATTTTCTCAAACACTTTTTTAGTTCTTCACAGTTTGAAGAAAATATGTGGTTATTCCACAAAGATTTTCAAGTTACAGTCAGGTTATCAAAATTTTGTTGCAAAGTCTTGGACATACATATGCTGCCCTAAGGTCATTATTGTACTGAGTTTCTATACTTTTATTTATTCTGTGGTCAATCTTGAAGAATAAAAAAGAAGAATTCCATGCATTTCAGAAAAAAGGCTCAGATCATAGGAACAAAGAAGATTTCATTTTAGCATGAAAACATGAGGCTATTCTTCTTTCTCAATAGCTGCATTATGTTCTACTTTCTGATTCATTTATATTTACTATTTAAATAGTAAAAGGAGTTCCAATCCAGGAAACATAATTTGGAAACATATTTCTATTTAAATTCCAGAATAAGAATTAGCTTCCAAAACATAAGCCAGAAGCTTTATGATAATTGAATCCTTTTCTGCAAGTATAATTCATCAATGAAGTAGTACTCTAATGATGTTATTGTTTTTCTATTTAACTATTTTTGAATTTCTGAAGCTTCTTCAATGCCAAATACGAAATACTACATTAATCATTTGTATTTTTAGAGTCCAATTTTCCTACCAGAGACATTGGTTTTATAGCAGTTACTAATGCTCTGGATCTGAAAAATTAGGCCTTTAAAATACAGACTATCTAGTCAGTTAAGGCGTCTTGTAACCATTGCTTTGTATTATTAGATCCCTAATGGAATAAAAAATGAGTTTAAATTTATTTTAGAAAATAGGATTGCCAATTTTATATATTTTTTAATGGGGACTATCTTTTATTATTTTTGTAAAGTGTTAGATTAGAAAGGGCTTGGGTCTGCAATTTTAAGAATGTGCTTAATTGATGATAATGAATAGGCAAAATGAGTCAAAAACGACAAAGATGTGCAAACCCAAACTGTTTAAAGAATTGGCTTAAAAAACATAGTTGCAGCCATTTCCACATGCATGTGTCATATGGATCACATAACACATCACTTATCTGTGTTTCAACTTCAGTTAACAACAACAGAGATAAGGAAAATAATTTTTGTTCTGTTCTTGCAGCATAGGACTTATCCAAATTTTGCTTTCAACCATGAATAGGAAATCAAAGTTAAAGCTGGAAATTTAGGATCTCATTCACTTTTCTTACACATTTCTGTAGAAGGGTTTTAATATTTTGGTGGTAGCACTCACATGACAAGCTTGTAGGAAATGTGCATTTTAGTCTTTTAAGTTGGCCTTTTCTAGGCATATTAAAAAAGGGAAAAGAAAGAAAATAACTCTGATGTGCCAGCCCAAGTGACCTTTCTGATCCCCGTGTTCAGAAAGTTACCTTTCCTTCAGCTAAACCTTCCAAATGCTGGCCTTATTCTTTGGTGGATACTAGATAACAAAAGCTTTTTTTTTTTTTTTTTAGTTAGTCAGCAAGTGCCAAATCGTGATTCTTTTTAAGATTGAGATGCACCTACACCACAAAGTTATTAGCAAAGTAATCCTCCTTTTTAATTTTTTCCTGAGCCCAAATAATTTTACATACCAAAAAATCATTAAAATTTTTTTATTAATTACTAACTTTTTTTAACTTCAATTTTGTAATAACAGTGCATGAATGAATGAGATTCAGTTCATTCCCAGTACTTTTCCACTCTCTGAGCTATCAATCCCAGTCCAGGTCTTCTGTAGCCAATGTTAGTCTTACCCAGCACATCCTTTCCTTCCATATCTGCTGCTTTCTTAAAATTCCCATTCCTTCATCAATCCAATCCATTCTGTTGGCAGTTTGTAAAAACGCAACCAATAACAACAGAAGAGCAGAGGTGAGCTACAGTGAGGATCGATGGAGTTTGCCAGCTGTCACCACTTAAATGTGATGAGCTTCCAGAGCTGCCCACTTTTACACAGCTAAGACTGACCTGAAAGGAATTCTGCGAAGTTCCAGGTCCAGCTCTGCTGGCCTTCTTGCAGAACCAAGGCGTTCCATAGAAGATGGAAGTAACCGTGGGAAATTATTTCCACAGCCCACATGTATGCTAGAGGATGCCCTTTGCCAGCATCCACCTTAGGTCTCCTTGGGTTAACACATCACTAACTTTTTCATAAAAGCCAGGTGGTTTGGGAGCAAATGTGAGCCCAGCTTCACTTCTGGAATCATGGGATGATGGGGAAGGGAAACATGAGCAAGTGGGAGCTGAGATATATATCAGATCTAAGCTTTGGCAGCAAGGTCCTCTTACACGGCAGTTTCACACACAGGGCAATAACATTGTAAAATCCTAGGCCCACAGATTTCAGCATAAAACATTCCTAAATATAATCCTGAAACTTGTGCCACATCCCAGAACAAACTAAAATCTTTCAGTGGTTTCATACAGATGAAATAAAACAATACTCTCCTTATCTCAGTCTCTTTAAATCATATTCCTGAGATGGCACATATTCAAGTTTCATCCTGGCTAACAGAAGAAGCTGCCTGCAGTGCTCAGATGACCCTGATAACACCTTCCTGAAACAAAGTCTCTGAGCTACAGCACATATTGTACCTGTTTTTGTTCTTCTCCTAAGCCGTCCCACATTGAAGCTACAATTTTAGAGACTTCACCAAAAGTAGCATTGGGGTTTTGGCCCTTGATGGCTGCTTGAGTGTCTCGAAAGAATAATGCATAGGCAGACACAGGCTTCTGTGGCTCATTTGGGTCCTTCTTCTTCTTCTTTTTGGGAGTTTTGGGTTTCTTTCCTATATCTGAAGCAGGCCTCTTCTCACCACCGTTGACCTGTAACATAAAATAAAGAAAGTACTATAAAAAAAGCCAGTTTAAATCACTTCAACCACTGTCACAGCCTCTGTGATACAAAAACTTTGGATTTTGCATGCAGAAATGGAATTTTTATTGTTATCTTTGATAATGGAAATGTTGACACTATTTGCATTAGTCACAGGTATAAAATTCATTAAAAGTATTTCAGATAATGCTATTTTTCCCTTAAATACTTTATAGTTCTCTTTCATATAATTGCTATAATCTCTGTCTGGTCATCTTTTCACCTTTTCTAAGTTTTATTGCTAGTGGCTATAACAAGAAAATAATGAGAAAATTCAAATTAAATTAGTTTCACTATAGCCTGAGTATCAGTTCAACCCCATGAACCATCCGCAGACAGCAGGAGCACTGTCATTTCTACCTTTTGCTTATTCTCATGCTTCCCCAGAATGACCCCAGAATACTGCTCAAATAAATTTCTTCTGCAGTTGGTGGTACATCTTCCAGGGAATGAAGAAAATCTGGTTGTGAGCCAAGCAATTCCAATTACAGACATTCCCCTACACACCTTCTAATTAAAGTCTGAAGAAACAAACCTTTACCAGTATAGACAATGAGTGAAGGAGTGAAAGAGGAATGGTGTATGGAGGAAACCTCACGTGCCTTATTTATGTACCAGCTGAAAAACCCCTCCACCCTATTTTCCTAGTGAAGCTGGTGAAGGGTCTGGAGCTCAAGTCTTGTGAGAGACAGCTGATGAAATAGGGGTTGCTTAGCCTGGAGAAAAGAAGGCTCAGGAGAGACCTTATCACTCTCTACAACTGCTTGAAAGAAGGTTGTGGCAAGGTGAGTGTTGGTCTCTTGACCAAGCCATAGAATGAGAAGAAACAGCCTCAAGTTGCCCTGGGGAAGTTTAGATTAGATATTAGGAAAAAATTCTTCTCCAAAAGATTGTCAAGCATTGGAACAGGCTGCTCAGGGAAGGGGTGGAGTCATTTTCCCTGGAGGCATAAAAGATGTGTAGATGTGATTCCTGGGCACATGGTTTAGTGAGGAGCTTGGAAGTGTGAGGTTAACAGTTAGACTAACTATTAGGTTAAAAATTAGATGATCTTGAAGGTCTTTTCCAACCTAAATGATTCTAGGATTCTATGACTTACAAGCACAAAAAGGGACAATAACCTGATTCTCAAACACATTGGAGCTCCATGTCAAGGTAGCTTTTCTTGATATGATCACTTAATTTACTGTAACTGCAGCAATGGTGTGTGATCTTGCAAGTGGGTTCAAAGGCTTTTTTCTTTTGTCAGCATGACCAAAGCAGTGTGCATCATGAGCATTTTTAAGAGAAGAGAAGATCAAGAGCATAAATGGTATGCTCTAGGCTAAGGATCTACTAGCATGACTTCTTTCACTTCCTTCTATTATTATTTTTTAATAATGCGTATCAAGTGGCACAGGAGGATACAGGTGTTCAAATCATTGGAACTGCATGAAGAAAATGGGTGGAAATTCTCATTTTGAGAAAAACAACTCTTTTATTCTCCTATATGCCTCACTATGTGGTGTCCAACAGAACCCAGTGAACAATCTGGATCTCTGTGACTTACTAAAAACAGCTAAAAAATGATTACCACAACTTGAAAATGAAGTTGCTTGTTTTCTGAGCATTAGGGTACAAAAGTTGCAACTTTAATACAAAGTTAACAGACATGCAACCTATTGTCAGCATTTGGAAAATATGGAAAACTAGAATTGTGCTACCCTTTATTAAGTTATCTAGCTTTTTGTCTCTTGCTATTTTTTAATTCTATCGGGTACAAAAAACTAGCACTTAAATTATAATTAACTAGGACTCTAATTTGAGAACATTAGTCTAAACTTTTCAGAAGTCCAGTGCAAACTCCATGTGCAAGAAGACTTTGATATAATTAGTTCCACAGTTATGATTTTACCCATGTGATTTGCTAACATTTTTTTCCTTTCAGTTTTTTTTTTGAACCAATGAGATTTAAAAATTCTCTGTATGTTTTAGGATACCACATTACCTCAACTATCCTTAAGCTAGGTGATATACTACAGAAACTTATGTCAGTGCTTTCTGGTAAGCTGTTTTGTGAACAGCTCTAAAAACTTATTCTCCAACCTTAACGATCAAGAGACTTCAAAAACCCACTGTTAAAAACAGTGTATTCACAGGGGAAATTCTGTTTGTCTTATATGAAAATAACTAAATAAAAAGAATACCAGAATTCCAGTACTAATAACCTTGCAAATGGCTGAGATGATGGCCTACCTTATGCTCCCATCAGTCTATCAGCTTCATAGACTCCACTTCTAACCACCAAAGCAGAGACAGATGGAAAATAAAATAAAAACCATATATATTCTGCTAGGCATAGACTTGTGCCTCAAAATCCCTGGAGGTGTAGTTAGCTCATGGTAATCCACCTCCTGTCATGCCTTATTGCTTAATTATGGTGATGTATTTAACTTATTTATCACAAGAAAGCAATAATCTTTCACTTTAAAAAAGTGTACATTAACCGTGTTGCACACGTAATAGATCACAAGAATATCTAGTGTAGGATTTAAAACTATCAAATAAGGCACATCGTTGATATCTAAATGTCCCTTGAGAACCTGGAAAATGTCTATAAGCATATTTAAAATAAACTGCAATAGTACCAAAGCCTTTAATGGAGCTAGGAGAGCTGTTTTATGCACACTATCTTGCAGTAATCGCTGTAGTTTAAAATAGATTTTAATCAAGCACCATCTGCATAATAGGCTGAACAGACAACACAGAATTCCACTTATAACTCCTATCATATAAAGTAAATATTGTAAAACTTCTGCCACATAAGGAGAATATGCTGCAGCAGTTCTTTAGTAATTGTGTTTCTGTTATTTAATTCTTGCTACTTGCAGCCCTCTTGCTATCTTCCCTCTAAAATACATTATTTGAATTTCTCTCATAAGTGAATGCAAATGAAGATGGAAGAAAACCCTGTTATCCATCTATGAAGAAATACTTATTTACAAACCAGTAATGCTTCCAGCAGCTCACAATTATGCTTGGCAATAACGAAGTACATGTTTAACGATCCAGCAGTGTGAGTTATGACATGAATTACATAAATGTAATATTCCAATGTTGAGGTGGCCAGAATAAGGCATGTGCTAAGTGGCCACTCTGTTTAGAATGTTTTTATAGTTACTTACAACTACTAATTTTTAAGTTCTCCCTTTTTTCTTCTTCTAATGATAGCCCCACATATGATGTTCAGAACAATTCAGGAGCCTTAGGGATGTGCACCCTTGTAGAGACAATACCCTTAGTCTGAGGCTACATTTCACAGTTCCATGGTCTTAGCAGCTCTCTGAATGTATATCCAACCTTACAATTATGCTACAGTTGTCATTGATTTTATGGTCAAGCAACCTCAGCTGTCCTGCTTCTAGAGTAGTAGCAGGAAGGGAAACTGAGCCCTTTGTAATGGAGCCCCTTTCCCTTTCTTTGGGCAAGGGAATATAGGACAGTTGAAGTCTGGCCATCCCATATGAAAGAGTCTTCATGAGAATGAGTATTACCAAATAATGTTTAGCAGCTGCTGCCATTAGTTCTGTGTATGTTGGATAACACTTACAACAATTTGAATATTTATCATAGAGTGAACATCCACTAAGCCCAGTACACAAACAATTACAGTAACTTCACAATTATAAGCTGCACCTGATTATAAGACACACTTTTTTTTTTTTTAAGAAGCGAGGATTCATGTGTAACAAAGTAACAAATTAGTAACAGAATCGAACCAGTG
>VRYO01001463.1:36913712-36962920 GCA_009812075.1 Sialia sialis | reverse complement strand
TTTAATACCTTCCATCATGTTATTTTTATGAATTCATGTAAATATGGACAGGATATTGAGATTTCTGTATTTTTTGTCTAGATAGAAATTGGAATAGATTTTAGGGACCTCTCCAAATATGCTATGAAAAGACCAGTGGCTTCTCTTTCACACATTTCAGCTGGTATAAACTGAGGGAGGTCATCTGACACTGAGGTGATTTTCCACTTGGAAATGTACTTTGTCTTTTTGATCAATGTGGGTGCACAGGCAAACATCTTGTCCCACTTGTTAAACAGGGAGAAGGTCACTATTGCTATAAATGACATGGTGAGTTCAGGGGGAGTTGTTTTTTATGCAGTGCCTATGGAAGGAGCATCTCTGCCTGCACAAAGTGAACTCCAACAGTGACCCCATGACTGCAACATGTGCACTCCTACCAAAGGACTAGCTAATGGGCTCTGGCCCTGATCTGTTAAATAATACCACACATCTGCATGACAGTTTAAACATCAAAGAGAAAAATCCAGATTTCACAGAGTTACAAGATGTTCTCACAAGAAGCAGAACAGTCAGTCTGTCTGTTCCTGTCCCCATCCAGTGCCTTCTTTCACTTGGAAGAGGATTTCTGGAGTGAGAACTTTCACAGGCCCCTCCAAAGCAACTCTGATAAAATGTAATACTGTTGTAACTGGGGAGAAAGGTGTCCACAGAAAACTGGTTTGTTTTTTTTTTTTGAGTATTCTTACCCACTCACTGGCAGCTTCCAGAAAGAGCAATGTGACAAAAAGATACACAGTGGAGAGCTTTAAATCTTAAAGTACAACAATACACTTTACTGCTTAGGCTGATTATTCACTTCTCTTGTCTTTTACAGAGGGAATTAGAGAACCATGGCATGGGATCAGGTGTGCCAGCCCACTGCCTGTCTCCATTGGTGGCCAGCCTCAGGTGTTTCCATGAAGCCCTAAGAAGTCCCACAGAAGACATGGATAGCACTATCTGCTCCCCATCAAGCTTGCTGTTTAAACTGTACTAGATGGAAATTAATTTAAGCCCTCTGTCAATATTAACCAAATGTAATATACTTTAAAATTTTTCTCTTAGCAGTGAAATTATAAATATAATTTTAAGGCAATGTATCTGCTTTACACACTGGATTTAATTTTGTGTTGTGCATTGTACCATTTCCATCTTTTTCTGCTTAGACTGAGCATAAGGGAATTTTAAAGAGAGTTTTCCAAAATAACATCCTTGTTAAAAGTTGAACACTGTGTAAACTGGTTTTCACAAAGAAAGGCCCATTTTTTTACTTAGTCTGCAGTTCTTTGTATTTCTCTATTAAAAACATTAGCTTCAGATAACTACTGCTTGCTTGAAACCACAACTCCACACTTTTGTTAGCACAAAGTGCTACAGTGATAAAGTATGTGAAAAATATAGGTTAAATGACTGATACTTAATAACTTGATAGAAGTAGAAAGGAAATCCTAATTACTTGAATGTATATTTTCTTCAGAAGTTTAGAGCATCTTGCACACTCCCAGCAATGTAAAAATATTAGCAATGCAACAGGAGTAGCAAATAAATTATTCTGAAAAAGTAAAGGCTGCCTGGAATTATTTTTACATAGCTCTATTCTAAAGTCTCCCTCAGTAAGAAAGTGCTCATTTAAAATGTATGAATTATTCAGTAATTTTTAAAACGTAAAGTTTGTGAAATGAGGGGAATATCCTGAAATAAAACTTTTGAATCAGAATTTATTCAAAATGTAGTAAAACATATGTCTCCAATTACATGATTATTTTATAGCTTGAGGCATGAAAAATAATATAATGTTAAAACAAATCAGACTTACATTTCTTGACTGGATTATACCTCCTCAGTGACTCACAATATGTTTTCTTCACATTCCCTGCAAGTCTGCAACTTTTCCCCACCAGCCATGGCTGTGGAACACACTGCACTGCATGTGGCACACATTGCACTGCAGGAGTTCTCTAACAGGACTGCTTTGTTCTAGTGACCACAAAACACAGCTAAGGAGGGTCTCAGTTTGACATGCTATATTCCTGGTTTAAGGGATGACTTAGTACAAAGTCCCAATCTTCCTGTGTCTCAGCTTTTCTGTCTGCAAAATTAAGATAATGGACTTGTGTATTTTTGGGAGGTTTTCAGGATTTTTGGGAGATTTGGGAGATTATTGCAGGCAAAACCTGCTGTATAGATTGACATTTATCCTTTAAAGAAATTTATTATGTAAATTAATCTTATCACTTCATTCCTGTACTGACATGAAAATGAAGCTTAAGCATGTCATGACGAAGTGTCAGCACCTCTCAAAAGTATAAATACATACAGGGTCTTCCAGATTTTCAAGGTAAAGTTTTTAAAGTTCATAGGATCTTTCTGTTCTGGTTGCTATGATGTTCTGTTTACTCATCTTGTGACCAAGTAGCAAAGACTAGCATATTGCACAGACTGTTCAGACTTTTTATAGCAGTAACTTGATCTTTAACTGGGAACAAACATCCCTGCTATGCAAGTGAGAAAATTCAACCCTTATATTAAAGTCCTATAGAAATGACTATCCCTTCTGTGTTTAAAAGTATTCCAGTTTGCTCTCACAAATGGAATTTAATCAAGCTACCTGAAGAGTTGTCTGGATATTTTAAGTTCTGTATTCATAATCTTTATTCACTTCAGTGAACCACCAATCACGTAAAAAGTATCACCTTAATAACTGTGGCCACATCATTCATTTAGCAGGTCCTAAAAATATCCACCATTTACATAGTAATCCTAGCATCTAAGCCTACCTTAGAGCTATCTTCTCCTTCATCTTCATGGACTGAACTGGATGGTGAAGGAGTTGCAGATTTGCTTCCAGGTGGAGAGGGCGAGTTGTGAGGAACATTGTTTCCACCCATATTCAAACCAAGCTGTGCACTGAGCTGGGACTGGTTAATAGTAGTCAGCTGCCCGTGCTGCATCATTCCTGGCTGCCTAATATCTGCAGGTTGAACCCTTGGCCTCATGGTTGCCATCTGAGGATGGGAACTATACTGGGCTCCTTCTGTATTCCGTAAATCTTGCATCTACAAGAGGAAAAAAACTGTATTAAGCATCTCACTAATAAAGTGTTCTGTTCCTTTATACCTCGGTTGGCCTGATTGGCTATGTAAGGCTTAAAGGAAATGGCAAGTACTTAAATAAACATGTAAATACTGAAAATAAACATAGTAAGGATATGATTGACATTTGCATAACACTGACTGTTATAAAGAATTCAGGCTCTAGCCTCAGCCCTTGGAAATAGCAAAAAAAAGGCAATGAAAGCTCAGTTTTTTTCATGGGGGCAACAAAAGGACACTGCTTTCTGTAACTATATGGGAAGTATTTCTGACATGCTAACAGGGACAGCTTTGCACTCTGAAGTTCAGACCTAGACCAGAACATGAACATCCTCAAAATTCAAGAGATTTTCCAGATCCTGCTTTTTTAACTTAGAATTTTGGTGGTTTTGAGTTGTGATTTGGGAGCTGCTGGGAATTTTCAAAGTCTGAATATCTAGTATTAGGTCCAAATCTATTTTACCTGGTGCTGCCCAATGAGAAACTAGACTTTTCAGGATTCAGACCATTGACAAGACTGATTGACAAGACTATTGATAGACTGATGAAATGATTTCTGAGTCGATTTACTGCTAAGACATATATGAATGGAAAGCCCAGAAATCTCAGGATTGACAAATGAATCCATTGTGCTATTTGGGTCACTGCTTCTTAGCATTAACAAGACATACTATTTGAATGCAAGCAACAGATTCAGTCTCCGCAAGGATAAGAATTAAAAGCACTGGAGGATGAAACTCCTTTCTTGTCCAGAGGTCAAATGCACATACACACAGACCTCAGCAGATTGCCTGTAACCTCTTTTCATACAGAAACATGACAAATAGCAGAGTATCAGAGAGAAGCTCAGATTTAACAGAAGATGTTCTGCGGGTGATTTAAAATGGAAGTATCAATTCAGAGCTGAAATGAAATAGATATGGTTGTCTTTCTGTGCATCAGACAAACATGTATGCATGTATAAAGTAGAATCTGACAGGAGCTACCATTGTGTAAGTTCCATTATGATAAGGACATGTGTTATTGGTTCAGTATATTAACATAGCCACATTTATTTTACTGACAGTCTTTGTTAGACATGTCATCTGAATTGTCTCAAGATCACTCAGATTTTATTTTTTAAAATCTTTTTATAGCTCATGACTTCTATAACCAATCTCTTGCTCATATACACACTCCCACATATCACAGCAATCTGTAAGATACCTTTCAAACACAAAGGAAAAAGTAAAGATAAACCTGTAACTTTACCTTTTCTCTCATCATTGACAGTGTAAAAATGTATCAATTTTAGGGAGATATTTTATTTTATGAGCTGGGGGATTGATTTTCATAAAGGTGACCTGTTGGCAGCATATCAAACTAATAATACCATTAGTTATGGCATACTTACCACTTAACATGTACTTGTGTCTCTGAAAAGCATTTGAATTGGCTTCTGACAATGTGACATCACAATTATACCTGTATTTATGTTATTTTAGAAATTAATAGCTTTTGGTAAAAAAGAGTTATCAATACAAACTTGTTTTCCAAGTTCATTTAATGACTAGTAAAGCACTGGAGGAGACGAGCACAGAGAGCACAGTGGATGAAATCAATTGAAGTCTGAAATTTGAATCCTGGTCGACATTTATATTTTCAAATTACTACTGATTTCTTGGTGCCTTCCCTCCAGTATCAGCTCCCTCCTTGCCAAGCATATTAGCCTTGAAAGCTATCATTATCTCTGCCTCTAGCAGACAACCTGTATCGAGACAGTTGTGCCCATGAAGCTGTAATTGCTGCTCAGACACTGCTCTGGATCCAGCTGTTGAGCTGGGCAGCAGCTGGGGAAAGTGGAGCAGCACTGGGGGGTCTCCAGGTCCTCTTGGCCAGCATGGGGTGAACAGTAAGGGGAAGGGAACCCACACAGTCCCTCATGTGCTGGGCACAGGGAGGCAAAACCCTGCCCAGAGCCCTCCCTTCACCCTGTCTACAGCACTCAGTGTGGGTGTGTGCCCTCCCCAGGCACCCTCCACCCTGCAAGAGCTGAACCCTCGGGTTTTCATGGGGTAGCATCTCGTGGTGCAGAATAAACCCTTCCATGCAAGGCTGGAAAAGCTCGACTGCTTTTTAGGAAGGGTAGGCATCCTAATGGTTTTATGAACTCTAGAAATGTAACAACCACTATATGAAACTCCTCTTATTTTGGATGAACTTCAAAATTATCTATCCCTAAAATCAGAGCAAGGGCTACCATTTTAATTACTTTCCCTCAAATAAAATATGATGTAATTGCTTTAACTGATGCACAGGAAGTTCTACTGGAATATGTGGAAGAACTTCTTTATTGTGTGAGTGAGTGAGTGAGTGAGTGAGTAGAGTGAGTGACTGTGCACTGGAGAAGATGCCCAGAGAGGTTGTGGAGTCTTTCTCACTGGAGATATTAAAGAGCCATCTGAATGGAATCTTGTGCCATGTGCTCTGGGATGACCCTGCCTTAGCAGGAAGCCTGGACCAGATGACCCACTGCGGTCCTTTCCAACCTGACCTATTCTGTGATTCTTTTACTCTGTTATTATTCAAAAAAGATCTTTCCTTTAAGAGCTTCAAATATCAGACAGATAATACAGAACATTCTGTGTTTGTCTTCTTTAAACAACATATATTTTTAAACAGTCTGTAGTACAATTTTAGCTCCAGCACTGAACATAGCCTGTGTTTTCAGATAATACAACTGAACAGTACTGAATGTATCCCCATACAAAACACATGTGCATATATATTTGCAAGAGAACCCTTCACTAGGGAAATTCTGAGGACTGCAAATGAGGTGGTGGAATAGCAAAAAATATCCAGTGTTTTTCTTTTCACATGAATTCAGCTTCTCTCCTGAATTTTTAAATCAGATGAATAACAGGCTACCTTCAGAAAACCAGGTGTAAGCAGCAAATAAGCTTGTTTAACAGTACATTTTCTCTTTCAGATGCTAAGCCAGAAACCTCCACTTAAGGGACCTGCCTGAAGAGAACAAGCAGTCTAAGTCCATCACACAGAGCTGTGGCACTCAGGATCCACAGATGTGATTCCCATCAGCAGATGGGGCTTCTGCCTCTCCTCTTTACCATGCACTGCAGAGTTACCTTTTTTCATCCTGCCCTTACCTGGTGAAAACGTGGGATTGCCTAAGAAAATGGATACTGCTCATTTTTTGAGTATGAATGGGTAACTAATCACAAAAATATAAAAAGCTGTGAGATCACACCATGGAAAACATGAACTTTCATGCTCCTAAGGGATCAGCAAAACCAAGAACTGTCCCATCTTCTCTCTAGGTTCAAGAACACACTGAGCCATGAAAACTAGACACTTGGGTCACTGCTGTGGCATAAAGGTATGTTCTTATCACAGATGCTGTGCAACCTCATCTCTGCAGAATAGCAACACTAATCAGATACACTCTCTGTCAAAACGAATGACCAATTTCTTCTAAACTACTTCAGAATCTGAAACCTCATATTCCTTGTTCCTCCAGATGGAGTTTTACAAAGCTCACCGCTGTGTAGCTGTGCTGGAGCCACATTCAGTATGCAGAGGCAATGCTGCGAACATACTCCTGCCGAATGCAAAGCTGAGCTGAAATCCTGAAGGATGGCAGAAGGCCAAATGGAAGAACAAAGTTAAAGAATTTTGAGTGTTACAGAGGATAGATAAGGACAGTCTTAAACTGATGTCTTCAACGGTCTCTGTGATGAGGTAATAATGATAATATCTGTCACTTTAATATCATTCTCCATCTGTCAGTTCCAGGATGTTTCACAACTTGAGTTATACTCAGCTTTAGAACATGCCTGCTTTTATTTTGGTTTTCCTAATGGGGAAGCTATGATACATTTCTTTTCATGGCTATTTTTTTTCTGTTTGCATTTTGCTTATAAGCAGAAACTGAGTACTCAGCCATATAAGTGTTTGACTGCAAGTTAAAAGACTGTACAAGTCCCTAAATCTAAGGTGTGTACCAAAGCCCCTTAATGACACACGGGTAGTGCAAAACCAGAACAGGGCTGTCTGGTTGAAGATGAGCTCCTAATGCCCTGCTCAAAGCTCCTAAGGTACTAAGAATAAGGCTAAAGAGCTTTAAACATCAGACTATTGCTCATTCCATCAGCTTAGAGTAAAAACAAAGCAAAGCATACAGTGCAGAATGCAGTGATATTATCCCTGTAAAGAAACATCTCACTGCAGGACAATGTGAGTACAGTGTCCTAATCACAGAATCACAGAAAATAGTGCTAGAAGGGGCCTCAAAAGGTTATTTAGTCCAACATTATCTCAAAGCAGGATTAGCTATACCTAAATCATTTCTGACATATGTTTGTCTAACCTCTTCATAACCTCCCTAGGCAATTCTTGTGCTTAACTATCCTTACAGTGGAAAAGACTTTCTTTTCCATAATGTCTCACCTAAATCTCCTTTGTTGTAATTTAAACCTACTACTTTTTGCTTTGCTCCCAGTGGACATGAGGAATGTTTTTCTCCTTCTTTACAGAAAAGGCTATTATGAATTTCCTTTTGTTTTTTTCTTCTTTAGACTAAACAACTAAACCTGAAGATTGAAAGACTTTGTTTGTACGCTGTGTTTTCTACACCTCTTATCATTCTTTCTGCTGTCCTCTGGACTATGTCCAATAACCTTCGTATTTCTTGAAATATTGTGCCCCAAAGTCCACAAAACACAGATATTTTCATCTGACACAGAATTCAGATAGAATCCTTCATATCTCACAGAACGTAGCACATAGCAATAAAAAGCCCCAAATGGAATTATCTCCCCTTTTGATACAAGCTGGTTAACTCATGTAAGATGCAGAAAGAGTCAAATTGCAGGACTCTTAACTAATGTCCCAGAATGTAGCTTTAGGAAGCAAATAATTTTTTCCTAAGAAGTATTAGACAGGCAGTTTCAAAGGGAATGTGCTGTTAGCAAAATAATTAATGTTATTTTTCTAGTTATAATTAATAACTGTGAGGCAACATCTCTCCGAAAAGCTGTAGAAGTCCCAGTTGTCCCTCCCTATTTAGATTAATTTATAATAAATGTTATCAATAAATGATAGAAGAAAGACAGGTTGCCTTAACAGATCGAAGTAAATACAACAGGTCTAAGTACATGCAAGAAACACTAGGGATAATTCACTGGAGATGAAAACATTAAAATATGAGGAGAAATACACAGGGCTTACTCACTGAAGCAAGCAAAGTTCACGTATCTCACTACTCTGAGAAAATTCATATCAAGGCACAGCAGAAATTATTGCTGTTACCACCATCAGGTCTTGCAATGATTTTTGTACAGTTTCCTACAAGTTAAATGCTCTTGTGAATATTTTTGATGGGCACTGCAGAAGGGGATGACAGTTCTCTGCTTCTTGTCTGAGTGATCAAGATAAGTCAGAGAATAACATTTTTTTAGATAGGGCAAAGCTATAGTTCAATCAACTAATTAAAAAAATTGGGAGAAAACCCCAGGGAACCCTAAGTGTTATCTATGAAGATACCCAAAATGTCCTTCTTTCTTCACTGGTATGAGTGAAGTCTTTCTTCACCTGAGCCATCATGTAGGTGTCTTGGACATTCTTTGGCAGGCAGAAGGGGTCTATTAATAGTGGTATTCTCATTTATATTCCCAGGAAACTTGTGCTTCTACCCATGCCATATTAAATCTTAATGTTCCCAAATAACACTACATTAAAATGCAGTATTAGCCCAGGTTGTGCCAACCCCTTGAAAAGCTGTGAAATTTGCTCAGAAATGTTAGTGCTTTTATTTCAGGCATTTTAATTGTCTTCTACCATAAGCCAGTGCACATCTGCAAGATGTATTCCAGTGACACAGAGATGCTCATTTTAAAAAAAAAAATAGGGAAAAAAGTTAATTCCTACATAATCACTTCCTTCTGTACGTGAAAGTTTCAAAAGAGAAGAAAGTTTCCATCCAAGTGTTTGAGAACAGGCACACTGAGAAGGGATTGTTTAGGAAATGATACAATTTATGATTGAGATAATTGATAAACTAAAAAGACCTAATCATTTATTTTTCTCAGTGCTACAAAATGCAAGCAATATTCATCTTACAAAGAACCAGGGAAGTAGTCACAGCACCAAGTCTGACAGAGCTCAAAAAGTGTTTGGACAATGCTCTCAGACAAATGGTGTGACTCTTGGGGATGTTTTGTGCAGGATCAGGACTTGGAGTACCTGATGCTTGTGGGTCCCTTCTGATACAGGATATTCTATGGCTCTATACAACCATACATTCAAACTTAAAAGAGTGCCTAAAACCACAGAAATGTCAATTTTAGACACCTTTCATTAGGTTCATACAGGTGATCAAGCATGTGGCTGTTCAATGTATGATTAAGTGAATCAAAAGCAAACCATGCAGTTTCATGTGTTGTTTTCCATCATGGTGATGCTCTTTCATGAGAGAGCTTGAAACTTGAGATACCTTGGACATCTGTATTTATACACCAGAGAAAAAGAAAGAAGTAACCCAAATATTTGGAGATCTGAAATCTGACAGGAAGTTTATGTTTACTGATTAGTGTGACTAAAACTGGTACTGAGTATGTATGTCCTGTCATAAACAGATCAAACCCAGAGATTCACATTTTTTCCAGTCTTTGTTTCCATTAAATTAAAGTACAAATCGTATTTGCAACCAAATCTTGTTTTAGCACACCTACTAGTGAACAAGTGCTAAAGAAAGTTTTGTGAGAGCCAAGGCAACTGTAAAATAACCACAGAGAACCATTCAAAACACATTGAAAGGAATAACTCAAAGCACCACCTAACAGAGGGAGAGGGGGTGTGTTTTCATCATCTCATTTTTATAATTCTCTTCTGTATCAGCTAACTGCATAATGAAAGACTGAGTTTTAAAGTAAGTGGGTATTTGGGGAATATTCTAATGCTATACACAGGAGTATTTTATATACTACACCCACTGCATTTTTAGAATAAATTGAAAAGGATCATTCAAAATTTCTGTTGATCAGGAAAACAGTCTTAAAATTAAACAGTAAAAACCTCACATGTAAAGAGAACCCTAAACAAAAATAATAAAAACCCCCACTCCTATTAAATCTACTACACTAATCTTTTCAAAATCATTCTGTTAAAAATTAAACCACTTCAGGTTGTTTTATATAGTACTGGTTCTGTAAGTGATCTTAAGCCCCTTTAAAGCTATTATATACTCAAAATTTGACTGCAAAATTTTATAGTACGATCACATAATGACAAAAATGCAGTCATATACAGTTTCTATATTTCTTGGTACACAGTTAATTTGGTGACTATTAACATTCTTTTCTACTTTATGTTTTAATATCCTTTGAGTCACACAGGGCCAAGGTCTCAAAACTAATCATAAAAAACTACCGACTGCTATTCACTCTAATATAATAACCCTTTATTTAAAACAACTTCCAATAAATTTCATTATAAGAAGTTATTAAAAGGGTTAAAAACCTATTAAATGTCAAAGAATTTGCCTGACTCAAACTTCTAATAAAGAAACAGAATAGGCTTTCTTTCTGAATTATTTAAATCTTTACTGACTGTGCACTGAACCATGAAATTAGAAAAGCGTTATTAGAAGTGTTCTCTGGTTTTTATAAAAGTTGTAGCATAGAATATATCAAACCACAGTCTTTAACTAGACTAGTTAAAGAAATAGGTTTTTAATCCTGAATACATGGTTTTCACTGATATAAAGGGTCATAATTAAAAGTCTGGCCTGGAAGCTGAAGATAATAAAATTATTATTACAGGAGCATACATGTTCATTTGGTATATTCTGGATGCATGTTTCCATTTTAATTTGGACAAATATCTTCAATTTTGTTTGATCTTGCAAAGTCCACTAATTTGGACCCTCTCAGCAAACAATTAAGCTTTTAATAGTGACTCATTTTAAAGAATTAATGGTGAATAATTTGTGTTATCTTTTTCTCTTTTTTAAAGTGTCTAATGCTTCACAGCAGGTATAGGTTGACAGCAGACAAATGGAATCTAGGAGGTACAAGGCAAATATTCTACCACACATCTCATGATAATACTATTATCACTAAACTGGTTTTGTTGGTTTGTTGTTTCGGAGTTTTTTTGGGAGGTGGGGTTTGCAAATAACAAAAGAACAATTTTCTATTTCAGCACTTATTTGCATAAGGAAAACAATAATGCATTTCACATTTATTTTAGTGATACTAAAGAACTCCTGAGTAAGCAGTATATTCACAGATTCTCTCCAACCCACCTGAATCAATGGTATTTCATCAAAAGAAATGAAGTCAGAAAGATGCCTGAGAGACACAATATTGTTTCCACTTCTTTATGCAATCAAAATAGAGGCATCCAGGGGACATGAAATGATTAAGTCTAGGAATACAAACTAGATCTTTGGAAATAATGTTAACAGTGTGTTTGGAGTAGGGCAGGAGGGAAAGGCGGATGCAGGAGCCGCTGTTGGCTCTGCAATGCTTTGCTCCTGTGACTGACCAACAACAACAGAGTCACCAGCATGATGTTGCTGTAACTTTCGTTGGCTTCTGTTCTATTGTATCCCACTCTGTTCTGTTCTGCTCTGTTCTGGGTTTTTTTCTGTGGTGTTCAGCACTGTAGTGTCAAACTGTCTTCCTGCAGTGAGCTGTGCAATGTGACCATTACCTGTCACATGTTGTTTGCGGTATCTGCTGTAACACACAAAGGTACCCTGGAGCACAGCACCCAACTCAACCACCAAGTAAAGGAATTTCTATTGGGTACATTTCAAGTAATGTATAGCAATATACAGTTATATCCATGTGGGAAGAGTTAAAAAATTCCTTCTGGTTAGAAAATCACACTAAACCAGCTGTGACAGCTGAAAGGTTGGTACAATACTGGGGTGTCTTGTGTCTCCTGAAAAAACTCCCCTAAATTATCTAAACTGACCTCTCCTCTCAGTCAAAAGAAATGCTAATTCTTTCCCAAAGGAGCAGCACATCAACTAGAACAAGGAATTTAAAAAATACTGTAGATGAGATTAAATCTAAGTATGCTACTTCACTGGAAAAGTTTTTGCAAGGGAGGAGTGGCTGTCTTTTCAGAGCCATCCACCTATTTAGGCATTGAACAGAAATATAGGGCAGAAGGAGCCCCAAATGGAAATTTGTATCACACAGCAGGCAGAGAAAGGACTAAAACCAGAGTCTTCTGTGCGCTCTAGATCTCACTACCCTCATCATTAAGTTTATGAGAATTCCTGACATTCTGCGCAAACATTTAATGGATCTTGTCTCTACTCCAATGAGATATGAAGCTGGATTTTTGAACCCAAAGTGACACAGGCAGATCTAATCTGGCATTTTCTATATTCTTCCTCTTGGGCACTGTGATGTGGAACATCTTGAAATTATTTCCTGGGCCTATAGGGTCCTGTCTGGCGTTGTGACTTACAAAAGGCATTGTGACTGCAACAAAATCTCCTACAGAATTAAACATTAAGCAAAGTGTGAATATGAGTAACTTTAGGTGTGGCTGGATTAAGAGGGAGTCAGTGCCCTGAAGGTCCATTGATAAATTCCACCTCTATCTAAGCAAACTGTTTTGCCAGCCATTTCAGTCCTGGGTAGGACCTGTGGTGCTCTTGCATTCCCATATGCAGCAGCTGCATTAGAGGAACCTTCCTGTAACTTCCTGCCACCCTGATACTAAACTGCACAGAATTGTGACTGCACATTATCCATCCTTCACTCGAAATCCACAGTCATCCAGGTGCCTTTGGTGCATTTAGTGACTTTCTGGACTAAGTTCATTTTCCTTGAGAAAGATATCTTGTTTTGGATGATACCAGTAGCTCTGAAATCCCACATAATTCCACTTTTCATTGAGTACAAAATCTTAAAAAAAAAAAGTAATTTAGACTAATAAAAATGAGTTGAATGGTTTAAATTACATTAGCGAAAGAATCTTTTAACAAATCTGTCTGCTGCTATGTTGCAGCCCTGTAAATTCTCAGCATGAGTGATAGAACTAATGGAAGTCTGCAAAATGTTTAACTCAGAAAAGATTGTTTTCCATACATAAGATCTTGTTAGCAAGTGATAAACTCACTGATATTTGTAACTGTATTGTTATAATTTCCACTGCAATATAAACTTAATGCCATTGTCAAATATTGTGGGTTTTGCAAATGTTAAGCACATGTGATACTGCTGGGCAAGGCACTTTTTGTAAGCTATGAAAGATATGCTTGGCTCTCAGGGAAAAAGCAATCTAATGATATGCTAATAAGTCCATCATTCTTCTGTATTGTATTATTTACAATTTTGTCTCTAAAACTTATTTAACATCTCTAGTGTAATTATCCATGTGCATCTTGCCAAGTCCAATATTATCATTCTGAAACAGGAAAAATCTCAATTATTTTATTTTCAACTTTGTAGAAGATGAACAGATATCCAGCAGTCTCAAAAGATGAAAATTAGTAAATCTATTTTGCTTAATGTCCATTATATTGGCATGTGACTGAAGATAATCCAGGGACCCATATTTTTAATTAAGAATATATCTCTATTTTCCTGGTTTGATAATTCTAAATGTGGATATCTTACTTAATAAAGCCTGATCAACTTACCAAAACAACTTTAGAGAAAAAAGCAAAACCCATAACTACTTGAAAAGAAACACTTTGGGCAATGTCAACTTCTTATTTGTTTTTATACTCATTATTCAATCTATTCCTTTGGATTATGAAGCTCTTATTGTCCCATTAATCTTTAGAATAAAGCAGCAACCTTGGTTTGGATGAGAAAATTCCCTTTTTCTTCCTTCATCTTACAAATTTATATTGTTCAAGTGGTTGCTGAGCAGAAGCCAACACCTGGGAAAGCAATATTTGGTGATTATATATAGAGTGATTTAAGTCCATCTCTGAATGCCAAGGAAGCACAATGGAGTGTTTGCTGAGAATGTGTTGTGACATAATACTGGTTTTGTATATCCTAACACAGACCGTAGGAAAAAAATCAAAGAAAATCACCTGTTTTGTATGAAACTCACTGCAATACCGAAAAGTTTCATAGTGAAAATTAGGGAGAAATCAATTGCTATCTGCAAGGAAGGAAACAGTGAATAAAGAAATTTACAGAACATGAGCCCATGACATTAAAAACTGCCACTCTGAAATACAAGAACTTTCAAGTTTTGGAAACGATGTGAAGAAAGTCATGGATACAATGATAACATGATAGATTACCTAGATCCTACAAAGTTGGGCTTTACATAGAATTCTTCTAGCTAGAGAAGGCTGTAACCACTGAGTGTTCAGAGTGGTGTCGTCCACATAGATGACAACATTTCAAAGCAATGGCCCTGGTGTTTTCTCAGCATAGCTTCACAAGCTCATCAAAGTGTTGAAACACTTTAGTCTGGATTAATAGTTGCTTCATTTTATAGAAAATATGAAGACCTCTAGGATGCATTTCACCTTTCCATTTCTTCTTGGGTGATTGTCTAGTCATATTATACTTATAACTTCTGTTTGGACCATCTAACATACTGTTATCTGGAATGAAACGTGATGATAGTTGATAACATTCATACAGCTTTTTATATTTCCCAAACTTGTGAGGACACCAAGCTTCTGAAATCCCTGAATTCTTCTGCTGCCCATAAATCAGATCTGTTGAAACACAGAGGCCTTGGTTCTAATTTTCAAAGTATTAACAGGTCCAATCCAGATTAGTGCAATTGGATAAAATGAACCCAAATGTAAGATGGGATCTACATGCCAAACTTTTATGCTGCCAGAAGGTAACCCTGGACCAGGCAAGTACTCACAAGCTATGGAAGAGAACAGTTAACAATTAAAAAGCTTAGAATTCACAAATCTTAAAATTACATGACAGAGGAACATCCCAAGTAACACAAAGGCATATCTGCAGTCTTTTGTCTTGCTCTCATGTCACTGGCTGCTTTCATATTCACCAAATATTCACACCAGTCTACCATTCAACCAGTTGTAACTTCATGTGGCATTAGTACAGCTCTTTTAAGTTTCATTAATAAACTAGAACAGAGTCATCCTCTACTAGTAATCATGAATTTTGTAACTACCTTATCCTCTCATATTTTTCTCAGCAAAGATTTTAGTCTCTTCATGAAGAAATTTTAAAACGTAATTGGCATGTGTGCAGAGCTGCATCCATGACTGTTCACATAATTGCTGCAATTACAAATGCAATTCGGGTAAATATGCAAGCAGACTACTAGCTAAGTCTCTAACTGGTAATTTATGTGTGCCTTTACCCAATTTGCATGAGCAATTTTCATAATTACCTTCCCAGGTCTAGTACATAGATCTTGGGACAAATGAATACTAATAACTAATAACTAATGCAGGAATGATGAAGGATGCATGAGCAACTAGTGCAATAAGTAAATTAGAAGCATATGGGGAAAAAAAAAGAAATGGAAAAAATTCAACTTCAAAAGTATATAAATTTGCCTTTTTGTACATTTTATTTTGAAAGAGGAGGATCTGAGTAATGCAACTAGAGAGGTTAAGTTCCTTCAATTATCCTTCCTTCTCTTATTTTAAATATGCAACATACCCTTTCTGGTAGTCAAGGTGCCCAATGATTTTCAGACAGACAAGCTACATATGTATAGTGCAATTTACAGTACGTGGAATTGTCATTTTAAGTGTCTAACTCTTCATCTGAAAAAAAGCAGACGTGCTCCTCATGAATGTAAGGCCAAATCAGGGTCCCAGCGGTTTTTTACAGATAAGCAACTGAATGAGTTTACAAGTGTCCTCCTCTGAAGAATAGAGGAAACATACTGCATTTGACTTAGAGGCATTTCAACAAATTATACATCTGTTGCTACACTTAAAACCATATTAATAACGAAATCTTGGCTTGTTTGTTTGGCTCTTTAGGAAGACAAGAGAATAAAAGAAAAAACATACCAAGATGCTTCTGTTAGCCTTGATCATTAACTATAAAAGAGTTATGTATGTGATGCATTGGCATCACATTTATTTTGTAGGATTTTAAGGAGTAAAAACTACACCCCATTATGGAAACCTTAAAATCAAGCCCATATGTTAATTACTCATAATCTTTCATAAAGCAAATTTTAAAGAATTTTAATTCCTCTGTCTACAATACTTAGGAAAAAAATAATGAGAATCTAGAGATTTATTTTGAAAATTCTGAAGTGCTTTTACACAGTGCACATACACATCTTATGGTTGGAATTTATGGTACCTGAAAATACCACTTTTATTCTCAAAGTTGAGAATGAAACATCTGCAGTAAGAAGTGTGAGTTTTTAAGAGAGATTATTCAGATATGTAGAATGCATATGCAGAATATGTAGAATACTTGCTCCCCTTGATATCTCTGATTAATCTTTTTAGCTTATTAAATTTTAGTCCTGCCAGCACTGCAGAGTCAGCAAAACCATAGGATAGTAAGTGGGGCTCTATTTTGTAAGAAATGGTAAATTGAATTCTTAAATAATTTCTCTGCCACCTAAATCAGTCCCATTCCAGCACAAAAAAGAGATAAGGACTGACATATACAAGCAAGCAAGCAAGCAAGCAAACAGTCAAATCTCTCTTCATAAACAAATAATACTTCTGTCTCTTCAAGGTATTGCTGAAATAACTTCATTTTTAAAATACTGAAAAATGATAAGCATTGCCTTATATCACACAGTATCAGTGGTACTATAATATTCTGAAAAATAACTACAGTTTGCAGTGTTTAACATAACAGATGCTAAATCTTATGTTTGAATGAAAAATATTTTGCATGTAAGTAACTATCACTGCTAGTTGGGAAGCACAACAAAAAGAAAAAAAAAACAAAACCTCAATATGAAAAGAAACAAAGAAGTAGTGCTTTCATCCCTCCACACTGAGGCCTAACATCCTCTGCTGCAGTCTGGAGTCTGACAAGCTGTCCTTGCATCCAAAACGTTTCCCTTAATTTTAGAAAAAGATAGCAGATTTGTGACCGATTAATCTTGATGTGTTTGCAAACAATGTTGGTAGACTGAACGCACCAGAAGTACTTTTGAATGATATCAATGTGATGCTCAAATTTTTCAGCTTGAAATTAATTCTGTATTTCCAGGACTAGCAAAAATAAACATGCTCAGAGGGCAAACAAGAGCTCTACAAGGTGTTAAAATTAGTTGGATAAATTTCATTTTCCCAGCTGAAATATAGGTGAGTGCTTATACCACATACAAGCCATACTTTTCACTTTTATCTCATTTTCTAATTATTTTGCTTTAATGCTTTTTTCCCTTACACCTCATTCCACACTATTTATTAACATTGATATTATGGCAGCATTCTAAGACTGAAATTTAGACTATGTAGATTAAAATTCTGAATCATCAGAGCATCCTTTTATTGCAGAGTTAGATGCAATTTCTACACTTACTCAGCGGTTGTCACTTGTGATAATCTTTAAAGTCTGACTGGACCACTGTAGCTGGAAACTACTGTGAAAATCTTTACTGACTTTAAAGAAAATGTTCTGGTTTTGCTGTCAACAATTTAACAAGAAACATCTTCCTGCTACTGCCTCTAGCAAATCTAGATGCTGTAATTAATATTGTAGAAAGTACAACAGGAAATCTTCCCCTTCTCCTGGAAGGAACTTATAGAATCTGCAAAAAAAAAGATGAAATCAGGTTGCCCTGCATCTGAGAATGGTTCTTTAGAGTATTCTGTGATGGTTTTTAATTTTTAGATTCTGATTCAGGAACAGAAAAAAACAGCCTTTTTTTCTCTTTTTTGACATTGATGGGATATAACCCAGGGCTATAGCTTCTTATATATTTAGAAATACCAATCTTAATGAGTTATTTGCACACGATCTTATGGACATCTTGTTTTCCTAACCATATTGGTGAAATGCAAAGTGCTCTCCCACACAGAGAAATAAATGCATTTTTTTAAAGAAGCAGAACAAGTACTTTAAATTTACATTCTCTGAATTCAGTTCTTTTAACAACAAAGTTACGGTGTTTTCTCATGGGAAAAATTGATACGTTTCAGTACTTAAATTAATTAAATTAGGGAGATCATCAATACAAGAGAGTATTTAAAAACAATTTATATATAGAATAATATATACTGATATCTAAATGAGACATGATTCAACCATATTCCATTCTAAATGTAAGGAATAAAATATTTAACGACTAAATTAAACCTTGACTTTAATGAAGAATTCAGCAAGTATGATATAGGTGTACATTTTAAAGAGAGAATTTTGTACAGTTTAGCTCCTACTTACACTAGGAATACCAGTAAAATACAGCAAGTGGGATTAGAACATAGCTTTCAATTTCTGTGATAACTCCTGGAAACTATTTAATTTATGTAGCAGATGTTCACTGAGTGCCATGCTACTTAGGCTTCTAAAAACTGCTGAATGAAGCAGCGATTCCTAATTGCTATCCCACTGTTATCTAATTTGTTCCTCCCAAATTTCAGTGTGTAGGCTGACCTGAACAGTCTATCCATGTGTCCTTCTCAGAGGCATGGATACACGACACACAGCTTTGGGTTATTTTCCAACGTGGCTCTGAGGTGGCAGGTCTGGGCTAGTTAACTTGTGAGCATTTGCAAAGCTTGATCTCATCTGACATGCTTAAGAAGCAAAGCTTCACTGAAGTGCATATGAATCAAGGAGCTAAGCTATACTTTGGCTTCCAAGGCCTCAAAAAGTCAAGATCAGAAATTTTTGAACTACTACGCTCCAACATATCAGGATGATCCCCTAATATAACTCACATTTAAATGTACACATTGATTTCCACTGCTGTAGAGATTTTGCTTAGCTTATTAGTCTAAAATATTCTGCAAAATGAATCCTCGTGTTTTGGACTCCAGGCTTCAGCCACTGGTGCCCATTTCCAGAATTCTGTTTAAAAGCAGCACTATTCTCACCACCTTTCATATCCAAAGCTGATTTTCCTGCCTCTTTGGAAGACTATTACACTTACATTTCACACACTGCAGCACACAGTAGATGCCAGAAGTGAAACTATCATCTAGTTACCACCAAGCTTTGCAGTGGAAGTGAGCAACTACAGGTCATGGCGCACATGAATGGTGGAAGAGCAAGACTCTTGCCACGTTTCCAGAAGCACTGTGTCTGCCTCTGGCACTGTCAGCCTGAAGCAAGGAGAGAGGTGATCACTCCTGGGGGTGCAATATATCCTTCCCTTGAGATGTCTGAATAAACATTTATGCTGGATTCAGCCAGACCTCAGGGGATGTGGTTGCACACATGCTGGAGGGTATTCTTGCCTCTTTTCTTCCTGTCGTTTTGCGAATCCATAGCGTTAGTTATAATTTAGCATTAAATGGGCAATTTCAAACAAAATCCTTTCAGATGGATCCATTCACAAAACTGAAAAGGAAACCAAACCCAGTAACAAAATCCAGGTTTCTACCTCAGTGTAAAAATTCTCACCACTACGGTCTTGCCTATCCATTTCTTCATCAAAAGCTATATAAGCAAAAAGATGAAATTGAACAACTCCTAAGTTGATAAAATTTCCCTAGTTTTTAATTTGTCAGCAAATGTACTTTTTTGGCAACAGAAAATTCTATTTTTTTGCTTGCAGAGAAGGAGATATTGAGCAAAAGAATAATTTAAAACAATGTTATGTGTATGAAGGCTACATTTTTTCTATTGAATTTTGAAATTTAATTTCTTTCTCTGGATCATTACACGAGAGTTTAGATATAATCTTCCACTTATTCATACGAAATAACATCTTTAAAGACATTTAAAAAGTCTATTAAAGCTTTCAGTTTACAATGAACATTTGGAAATGGTAATTATAGAACTGTGATAACTAACTTAAAGTTCAAGAAGACATGATTGGCACAATAAATAATTGGTTTGCTCCTACTTAATCTACATTAATGTAAACAATAAATCTCTTAAATAAAGATTGTGTGAATCTTCATTTATCTTTTATGACAAGAGAGCAAAGGTTATAGCTTAATGAATGGAAAGAAGCAACAAGGTCAGATTTAAAAGCCTCAAAGGTCAAATTTCTGACATCTCTGAACATCGAAAAAAACTCCTAACATGGTAATTACTATTTTGGTCAAGCCACTGAGGTCTATTTTCTATTTCAAAAAGAAAAGGAAAAAGCACTATACTTCAGAAACTTGAGAACCAGCACTTGGTACACACAGTCTGTAACCTATAACCTCCCTGTATTATAGACTCCTTCCATCACAGGAATAAAATACAGGATACAGCAATGAGAACTCAATTTGAGACATCACATGTCTATTAAGTAGCCAATGCATATCCACACCTGGAAAGTGTTCAGGGGAAAAAGCAACAAGCAGTCTGTGCTAGAACTGTGACACTGCCTAACTTTGAATATAAAGTACTTCCAGGGACTCCTATTCCTGAACCACCTCAGCTTTGGTGAACTCACAAGTAGTTCTGAATCTTTGCACACAATGGGAACATAGGCACTGATAAAAGGTCCAGAAAGCCACATAATTTTATTTTACATATGCATTGATTTTTGCCCAAATGGAAGATCTCTGTCATCTAACAGGGTTATCCATAGATTCAGAGAGTTGATCAGGGTCATTAATAACAATAGTAAACTGATCATCAGAACTTGACAATGGCTTTTTTTCAAAGTGGATACTAATGTATTGATGCCTCTGAAGTTCATTACAGCAGTAATAAATCATTAGCCTCCAGAAAATGATTTATAAGTTGGTTAAAATGCATTAGAATGGACTGTCAAACTACTCTACTGAGATGATGAGGCTGGTACGAAAGATTTTTTCTTCAGGTTCTCTAACAAAAATGGTGATGACTCAAAGTAATCATATCACAAAGACAAAAATAAAACAAATCACTGTAATGATTTACTTTAATAGCACATTTCAATCTTCATAAAAGGGTGAGTGAATTTTACTTTGAACTGCTGGATACATTCCTTTTATTCACTGCTGGCAGCAAACTCTTAACCTACAAAGCTCTGGTACTGACCCCAATGATTATATTTGTGTTTACTTTAACCAAAAGAAAGGTACTGTGTGTGTAACTATGGTTACTCGGCAAGGGTGCCTGTATAATAACAGTTTATTATAATGTGTAAGTAGCTTGTCAGGCATGCAGCTCTATGCCATAAGATTAGCAATGATAATATCACAGGAAGTATATGGGCCACAACTTGATACTCACAATGTTTATGTTATGCAAATCTTTTACTATATCACATTTACTACTTCTAGTTACTGCTTAAGTAGCTTAACTACAGCTCAGACCTATCAATATGCAACTTTCACACATGCTTTTAATTAATACTCATTGAACACTGAACAATTTATTCATGGTATTCAGCAAACCTCACGTTAACTCCAACACTCAGTCTCACAGGTTCCTCTGCAACATTACTGCAGTCATGCTAAAGGCCCTCTATGTTAAACAGGGGATGTGAGCGGTTCTAAGTTCCCATGAAAAGCTATTTCCACTTTGTTTTCTTCTTCTTCTTGCACAGCATTGTGCCTAAGTGTCAGAAATAAGCCCCAAGTGATTTGTCTTTACCCATTTGAACAGCACTTGCTTGAGCAAATAGGTCTTACAAGGAGCCCTTCAAGACTAAATACACTAAGGATTTGTCTGCAATGCCAAGAATAAAATAAAACAACATTTTCTGGAAATACACGATAAGAATTATTACAAACCCTACAGAGGACAACACAATAACATGTTATCTTCTCTCTGTAATTCAATTATAAGGGTGTATTGCATAAGGGCCATGAAACATTTAGGACCAGATATTCAAAAGGCCAAGTCT
This sequence comes from Sialia sialis, assembly GCA_009812075.1. Lineage (NCBI taxonomy): Eukaryota > Metazoa > Chordata > Aves > Passeriformes > Turdidae > Sialia > Sialia sialis. Next base: position 36,940,901 of record VRYO01001463.1, on the reverse strand, counting down.
GAATAGTTACAAGCTCAATTTTGTGTTTGCAGTCTGAAATGGGAGTTGTGCTTCTATCTAACTAATCTGGCTCTCTTAAGGTATCATTAGGGGAGAAGTACTTTGGAAATAAGAATGCCTGCAAAGAAAAGAACAAGGTGATCTGAATAGCTTTGAATAGTAGAGTTAACAGCACTAATGTTATAAGATAATTTCTCTTCCTATATTTACAGTGGAGTCTCTACAGGCCAAATCTCCTTTCTTTAATTTGTAAGAAATTCTCCACAGGAGGATGACAGGTTCCTCTGAATGCAGAAAGAGAGGGGTGGGCATGTAGTCAAACTTACAGAAGGTTGGGAATTTTTCAATTGCAAATTAAAAATGCTGTTTCTCACAAAATGGAGCTCTCAGACCAGCCAACATGGATGGGTAGAATTAAAACATCTCAGCGACAATTTCATCCCAAGTAAGCACCCGGTGAGAACCAGAAAATATAACTTAAAACGTGAATATTTTAATCTTAGTTAACATTTCACTGGTGTATTTTAAAAACCTTTTCCTCCACAGAGGCAAATGGTAAAATAAGGATGCCAAAAGTATAAAGGAACACTTGTACATGCTAACAAAGAAATCATCAACTAAGTAACCAGCACAGAAGTCTTCAAAAAGCCATGAAAATATCCTTAAAAAGTCTAAAAATGAGACAATCTCTATTAGAATTGCCAGTAGAAAATGTTTAGCTATGTTCTAGTCTGATTCAGTTGATGTGTATGTTTTGGAACAAACCCCAGGTCTTTTACATGGTTATGAAATTACATCTCACAAAGACTCCTTGAACTATCCCATGTCAAGGCAGTACTTTAATGCTTGATAAGCATAAATTGGCACAGAACAGAACAACTACTAGTGGCCAACACAAGCTCAATAGCACATAATGAGAATTTTTGCCCATTCAAGACATGGCACATAACTTGCTGGCCAGGTTACCTTTAGAAGGATTAAAGTAGTGCAAATCACACCAGTCTCTATCTGGCAGGAACACTAGCCAAAATTTGCCTGACTCTGTGCTGCTGCTACATCCAGATACAATTCTACCAAAACAAACTTTCCTCTTGGCACTCTGCTTATGTCCAGTCTTTGCAAATGAGTCTGTGGCTGTTCTCAATTCCTGCTACTGGACTCCTCCTCCAGCCAGTGGATGGCTTAGTGGGCTTGTAAAAACATACAGAGACTGAAGAACGGGCACAGGTCTCACCATGTGAGTTATAAAATCTTCACAGAAGTGCCTTTATTCATGCCAGGAAAAAACCCAGTGGCAAAATAGAGAACAATCTGGCTCACTGCATAACTGCCTTCCAAAAACCAAGACAATAAATAAATTATTCTCATGCCAAAGTAAAAGTTCTGCTATGGACTGAGGTTGAAAATTCTTCAGTTAAATTAATAGGAAGCAAAGTCATTAAATGCCTTTCCATCCTCATCCATGTAAAACTTGTGTTGTCACAATTTTAATAGAGCCAAATCAAAGAAGGACAGCATCCAATACATGCTGCTTATAGCAGTTTTCTGGGGTCTAGGGAAATGCTACCATCAGGATAAAATCTAAAATTATGGACTTGAGAATTGCAAATAATTTCCCTAGACCTGACAGTACTATTTACTTCCTCCAGCAAACATATGTATGACGATAAAACACCAAGTCTTTTCTAAGTGAAAAAACGTCACAAGACAACATCTCCTGGCATCAGGAATGAGTCTGTGATTACAGGATAGATTTTGGACAGTCCTCTAATTGCTGAGAGTGCTCCCCTGCAGGCCACCACTCAATTATTCCTTCATGAAGCACTTTGAAGGATCTCATCATTTCCCAGGTATTTTTTAACCATCATGTGCTCCTTGCTGCTGCTACCATAGACCTGTAGCCCCATTTCTTGACCCATGCCAGTAACCAGGAGGATTTTGGTTACGTTCTCCTAACCCAGCACACCTTTTGGGGCGGATACACTGGATATTACATTCAGCCTAAGGAAAGGAGGGATGGCCCATGAGCACGGGCATACATCAGGACACAACATTGCACAGATACAAAGACACAGCATAAATTCTTGCTTGCTTTTATAGCCCATTCCCTCCATAGGGGAAAGTTTTGGCCCTTTATAATCTGTCTATCTAATACAGACACTTACCACCATCTCCTCCAAGTGGAATGGGCAACTGCAATTGTTGGGTGATAAAAGACATTTATCTCAATCTGCTCTGGAAAAACTGACAATGAATGAGGATGATAAATCCTCGCTTAAGACCTAGGAAGCAGAGACTGACATAAATTTATGGGGTTTTTTTTTATAATATCTGTATCATTTGGTGGTGTGTTTTCTTTTCCCATGCTCAGATACAACGAATAAAATCCTTCAACTCAAATTGTTCATTGAAGAAGAATACAGAAGCAGAATAGCTTCTGCTTTATCTGACAAAACAAACAGGTATAAAATTAAGGAAATGCATTAACTTCACAATGAGAAGGTAAAGTAGATAATTTTTTTGTACAAGGCATCCATATTACAGGATTTTTAAGTACAAAAGACTTTTTACATACAACATTTTGAATCCCACCACTCATTTTTACTGCACCCTCCAAACACTATGTGCTGGTAATGCAGATAAACATCTTTTCCCCCCGTTTCATTCAGAGAAACAGAGCTACAGAAAGAAATTACTCAAGCAAAAGTAAAAACCAAGATAAGAGCACTTCTATGCATAACAAAGGTCTAACTCTCAGTCCATCAGAAGCATTGCAAGTCTTTCCAAATATTTGTATGGGATTTGAATCATGACCCAGAAGATACAGGAGTAGCCTTCTCTGTCAGTCATTAAGTCCTCAATCTGATCTCTTCTTCCATCATTCACTCTTTAACCTGTCTGTAGTTTGGACGGTGACCCTGTCAGAGGCACCTTGAGAATTGCACAGAAATGCAATGGGAGCATGAGAACTTCTCTGAAGGATCCTTCAGCAGTTCACCAGAGACATCATGTCTCCATTCTGTACTTAGTGCAATAGGCAGTAAAACTAAAGATGGAGATAAACATTCTGAAAAGATCTTAACATGATTTTTCAGCTAAAGGTAGCTTTGCTGATTGCATATGCTTGGAAACCTGAAGGTTCAGGGCTGAGAAATCAGGCATAAAAACCTCATATTCCTTCTTTCATATTAATATTAAATAATCCTCACTATTTTTTCCATCTTTAACTGGAACTGACAAATTTGTACTTGATCTTTTATACTAACACCCAAGGAATCATCTCTCCTTTCAGATATGTAAACACATTATCACTGACGGTAATGTCAGTATGAAGGCAGAATTTACATCAATCATTAAACTTGTAAATTCATATTTGACTGTGATACACTCCTACTTTGCATGTACATGAATAACTACTGATGAATGCTATGATTTACATTTCTGTGTAGCTGGATGTCCATCAAACTACCCAAAATGACACATTTAACTGTTAGGGCAATTAAGAAACTTACACAGAAAAATTATTACTGTGTACACACAATATATACAGACTGATACTAAGCTGAAACATGAAAATACAGTCCTATTTTAAAAGTAAATGAAATATCTTCCTAGGTAAATGGACATTATGCCATACACAACTATTTTTCATGCTTTGGAATAGCTGCTTTTCAAAACCTGACATGGGAGTTCTTTTGCCTTTTTTTCCCCCCTCTCTGCTGCAGGCCATTAAGGTCAGTTTTTGACACATACTCTGAACCAAGCTTGGTATTTTGTTTTATCATATTTCTCCTTCTGAGGGCTTAACAGGCTAGTCTTTTTAGCCAATATTTTAAAGGACTTGGCCTAAACGTAAATAGAAATTGCAAAGATGATAGGAGAAAGTTGTCTTTGACTAAAACTGGAGGCATTAAGACCCTGACTCAGCATGTATATTTTCAAGAATTGCACTGAATAGAAATTTCTATGGATTCTTATTTACTAGTGAGAACAGTAAGAATGTATTAGCTACCTCTCTGGTCGCTACCCAGAATTTGCCAACGTTTTGTGGTTGGTAATGCAGCAAGGCAGTATTTCTTGGCATGTCTGTGCAAAGTGAGAAGAATATCACAAGGTGGTTTTCTTGGCTATGACATTCCCAACAGACTGCAGCATGTATCAACAGAAAAACCAGTGACATGCCTTCCACTTCAAGCAACAGATACATTACATGCCAGAAAACAGCAAAACTATCCTTTTTAATGTAGCCACTAAAAAGATATCTAAAATTTGATCTATGCAACAGTTCTACCAAATAAACCATGTTCACTCATGATGTGTTTGACTGTATTTAGATTACTTATTATATAAAGATCATTATCCTTGATATAAAACTGTCACATATTAAAAAAGACCCTATATGCAGATAAAGGTTCCCCAGAGAGCATCTCAAACCCATACCATATTCCAGAGCTCTGTATCTCATATTTGGGGCTTTTGAGTTAACCAGAAGTCATACAAAAATACATGTAACCAGACAGCTCCTTATTGACTTTGTTTCTGAGGAGGCTTATGTACATTATTTATTCAGGAGCTGTAAGAAATAGAGGGCTCTTATGCAACATGCTTCACATTTGACAGATTCACATAAATACATACAGTGGTTATGTCACTGCATTTGGTCAAATCACATCCTGATTTTATTATATTCATGCAAAAAATGCATTAGGCATGTTGTTCTGACATAACAAGCTCTTTTGGAAGAGGGCCACAGCCAAAGCATGGCAGCAGTTTTGTGGTTACAGCTACAGTCACACATGGATGTATACTTTGACTCTTATTTTGGTGCCATTTATGTCTGGGCATTTCATAAAATAAGCCTTCTCTACTCCTTTAACTTTGCTACTGCTTTACTGCCACAGTGGTTAGTTCCTTGTTCAGTAATTCTTGCTGATGTGCAACATCAGACAGGATTGACTCTATGTTCTCCAGCTGGCACAACTGTACATTTTCATAAATTACACTAATATAATTCCTTATATAATGTAGCTGTGAGCAAGAACTGCAGACCTGGAACTCTACCTTTTTCCACAAAGCATGAATAATGATTACTTCTTAGGTGGGTGTGAGCACATCCTTGTTTTAGTAGATCAGTCTCACAAAAGAAGGACTGCACTGTGAATGCCAAGAATATTTTTATCATTTTATCAAACCTGAAAAAAGCAGTGTCTATCTGAAGCTACTAATTTATCACATTTCACCTTTTATCACTCCCAATTTATTCGCTTTTTTTCCTAAGTCAATATCTGCAATGTGTCCTAACTAAAATATGGGGAATCTTACTGACAGGAACAAATTTAAAACCTCTACTTGCCCACATGACTTAAAACACTTGAATATATCTCTGCAGCTGGGCTGGAGAAAAGAGGTCAGCAATTCTAATTTTGTAATACTTGCCAGTCATTTGAGATGTTCAGTAGGACTGCAATTCCTTTCCTAAACTGCTGTGAATTTCATGTGTTCATACAATTTTGAGACTTTCATACAAAAAAAAAAAAAAATCCATAAATTAAATCCTCCAGAGGGTACTGAGGAGTGGAACAGAACACGGTAAGTAATATTGCTACTAAATCACTGGAATCACAAGTGGAAAAGAAACAAACATCTGTTCTTCTATACATATGAATGGAAACAATGGAACATAGTAAATGAGCATGAAAATATCTCCTTGAGAAGTAGTATTAATCCACCGACTTCAACTGAATAATCTCCTCATAACACCTTAATACTTAATAAGAAAATAAATTATCTGTTTAAATGGAACATTTAGTCTGCATTCAATACAGCCTTGTCATGTTGACACTAGTAAGTTAATAAACAAGTGGGTATTAAATTAGAAGACAGGAATGAAATATACACAACTTGAATCATCTGAGGGGAAAATACTTATTTTCAGTCATCATTTTAAATTGTTAAAAACCTATTAGACAGTAAGATCACAGTAAATACACAACTTCAATATGCTCTAATTCTGTGCAATTTATGAGATTTAAGCAAATATCAGTGAGAGTTTTAATTTGGATCTCCCAACAGCTAGACAGGATTATTGTGAGTGTAATAGTTTTACGTTCAAGTGGGATTCTGCTGTATTAAACTCTTTGTTAAACAAATCAGTCAAGCTGTCTCTCTGGAATTTTAATTTGCACCTTTGTAGATGACCGGAGTTTCACTTTTAATGTTTGATTATTAACACATACTTTAAAGAGGCAAGATCTTACTGCTTAATATCAGTTTCCTTTCATTTTCACTTGAGAGGAATTATATTTTAGTCCAAAAAGGTTATCACTTTCTGTAGTTATGTATCTCCTAGGGCATTTAATTTGCAGTAAAATATGCTCTCTAAAAAATGTTGCCATGTTGTCAACGTAACTAAAATCTGTCTTTTTGTTAGGCTGCCAACATTTGCTATCATGTTAAGTGCAATAGTTCCATCCTTTCCCAAGAGCAGTTGATAGCAGTACTCTCAGCAGCATCACCAGAATCCATACGGAGACAGAAATACAGGTCGAAAGCTTCTATGACAAGGCAGCAAGACTTCCATTTTTTTCAATGCTGTCTCACACTGATTCTTTCCTGACAGGTAGGTAAGACATAAATGAATCATTTCATCCTGATTTTTAGATTTGCTTTCTTATTCAAGCCTCAGTCCAGAATTAGAGATGCACTTCTAATACAAGAAAGCCTTCTACACAGCCCCAGCTTCCCAGATATTCCTCTCCACTGTCATGTGGATGCACCATGCATCCACACAACCTCATCTGGGTTGCCAGAAAAGTGAAAAGCAAGTCCACCTTGCACCAAGGACTCACAGAGGGCTCAGGACACTCTTAACAGGCTACAATCAACTGATTCACTTTGGTCTCTTCTCACTCTGGTGTTCACACTGGAGTCAACTTTTTTCAACAGTAAAATAAGTCTGAAGCCTTTTGAAAGACCTTTATTAAATTGTGTGAAGAGCAATTATGAGATTGCCTTGAGTCTCACAGGAAAGATTAAACTATTATCTGATAATAACTAATCATTTGGGCATTCTCATGGAGTACAAAACCAAAGGGTTAAGCTCTTCATCTAAATAATGCTGTGTAGAAGCCCAAGATTTGGTCTCATATATCCAGTCGGATGTTCTGGATATTTTAGAATGGGCAGGTCTCACTCTCTTTTGGTCTCCCTTGTCTCATGATCTGACCACACAGACCTGATTCTCAGAAAATATTGGCAGCAAAAGATTAAATGCAACTGATACATTCCCCTTGCCTCGATTCTGGTTTCACTGTTCTGGTATTTTCCAAAAAACCCTTTATTGCCAAAAATACTCATCCAACTCTGACTGCTGTTAAATGCCTAGAGAATCTCAGGGGAAAGTGAAACATCTTCTTACTGTGGGATGGAAGCCTATGATGTGCACATTTTTAGCATAGAAAAAAGTAGTGATTGCTAGATATGAATGTGCAACTACTACTGACCTTCTCTGAGACATGACTACCACACCTTCTGGGAAGAGAGAAGAAAACTTACCTCTCTCATGATGAATCCATGAGATCAATTCCAAACCTCTCCTTTTTGTCACTGCATATTAGCTAACTGTCTCAAACTTTCCCTCAAAGGTAAAATTGAAGTTTAAGTCCTAGCTAATATCATTCTTAATTAGAAATGAGTAATGACATACCTTATATAAGATTTTATTCCCAACTTCAAAAGGAGCTACCTAGGTTTCCTTGGTGTCTTTACTTTGAAGAAAATGTCTTTTATTACTTATTTTAGTACAACACATTAAAATCAAATATCTCCTGTAGCAAAACGATTCAAGTCTCTGGAACTCAAATAATTTTCTAATAAAAAATGCATGAGACAAATAAATGCACTTTATGTTCCACAAGAAAAGGCAGTTTCAACAGGCTAATGCTCAGAGAAAATTCATTTTATCAACCAGCCATTTCATTCTTTGGTGCTGTTACAAGCTCCCCACGGTTGCTAAGCAACCATAATTCATCCTACCTTTTAATGGATACTCTGCTACTGCTGAGAACATTAAGGTGAAGAGAATAAATGCCTTGGGTGAATCTTGAAATCTTTCATTATGCATGTCATTCTATTTCTGTAATGCTATAATGCTGAAATGTTTCTGTGGCAGGAAACTGAGTTGTGGTAATTGCATATTCCACTCATATATGTTTTGTAAGCAGAGCAGCACGTACTTGTCTAAAATGAGCTATTTCTAACATGATTGAAATTGGACTTTTCTACTTCTAAAGGTAGTAAATAAATCTGAGGGGAGAAAAAAAAGAATAAGTCTGGAGGAAAATGTCTTAAAATTTTCAGCAGGAGTGACAAAATCTTATGGCAAAAATTGAAAGTAATCAAACAGGCTTGTTATAACAGAGTGGTATGTGAATATATAGCACACCACTGAAAATGCAAAGAACATGATGAAGAAACCATATATCCTGTGCAACTTCTATATTTTTTAAAACACATGCCATTCAAAGACAGACACATGTGCTAGACCAGGCATCTCTCTCTGCATTATTAAAGCAAACCTCATGTTTCAGCTGAATGCAAATGTCCAATATTATGTATATTTGCCACCTTGTTGTTTCAGGCCTTTCCTCCTCTTGAGATATACTTCTTTATACCAGCCAAGGGGGCCCTTGTACGAGTACAATTCCACAATTAGACCTGCATTTTTCAAATATATAGTGAAGATATTATAAGGTAAGATAGAGTGCTCAGACAGTGCCAATGATGCACTACAAAACTCTAAGATGGATCATTTTCTTTGGGTTCAACCTGCAGTTCTTATCCTGACTGTCTTCTCCTTCACACCTATATACACCATGGGATGTGCTCTTAAAAAGCCACTATATGCAGGTGAGACATGGATTAGTTTTTCCTTGTTTTGAACATTAGACTGAGATCTATGCTTCCTTTATGTCAGAAAAAAAATTACAATCAGATTTGGGGAGAATCTGGTTAGGTTTTTTAAAAATTTTTATGCACTTTTTCATGTTACTTCCGTATTTACATATGTGGGCTTGTCATCGGAAAACCTCAGTGACAAGCAGTATTTCAGGTTCTCTTCCTTGAACATTTACAACCCAGCAGAGGCTGGTGACCTCAAACTCATGCTGTAGCTGCACAGGCAGTAATCCCGTGTTGTCCAGGGAGGACCAGCCAGGGACCAGCCCTGCCTGTTTTGATGTTGGAAAGGAAGAACAAAGTCAACCGTTTTTCTTATCCTATGAGAAGTGGTTGAGGTGCAATTTAAAATTTCCTTTGTTAATCTGCTGTATTTTTACATGACCGCTGAACTTCTGAGTGTTTTAGCAAACAACTCTTTAACCACATGGAGTGAAGGTGGAAGACCTCTGTCTCTGACAAACCTTTTGAAAGCTGTTCCTCAGGAAAATGATCTGGAGGAAAAACCATATTTGCACACATATGAAGAGAGGAGAACTCATTGTTGGGCATGCAGTAAGAAGTGTGCATCAGCATACTCTGCAGTGACTGTACTTGTTGAAAAGCACAAGAGGAAACCAACACACAGTCATAACAGGAAAAGTAAGACAGAGTATAAAGAGGCTCCAAGTCAAAGATAATGCAAAGTTAAAATAAATGCATAGTATGTCAGAACAAATTATATCTTTCTTTTTTTCTTTTACTCAAGTATTCATTCATACAGCTTCACTTTTCACCAAAAGAAAGCATACTTGAATTTTCTTACTATTTTTTTCTTCTCTTTCCGTTCTTATTTTATCTTTGTCAACTACTAGTGACAAGAACCAAGAATATATGTTTTATACTACTGTCTGTTTACTTTCCAGTAAGAAAAATGTTGCCTTTCCTCAAATCACTGATGTTTCCTCCAAAAATGTCTCCCAGTGTAAAAAGAGCAGTAGCTTTGCTGTCTCATTTTCAAAGACTTTCACTCTTTGCTAATGCATATCACTCCTTGCCTTCACTCCAAATATTTTTTTGTGTGGAGTTTCATTAGCAAGGTTATATGCACCTGAAGAATGTCCCAAAAATTGTGTCTCCTAATGATTCTTCTTGCTCTTTTCTACTTCTCGGAGGCGGTGATATCAGACAGAAGTTACAGCCTGAAAAAAGTCTTAAAAAGCAGAATACTGAACCATTTCTGACTTCATATTTTTCTACATAGTTTACAAAATTATGGGGGAAAAAATAGCAGTTTCCCACACATTTAGAGTTGATCTAAATTACAATTCCAAAAGTTAAGAGTATTCATGCTTAGGTAATTCCACATTTCCTCTGGTGCAAATCTTCTTTGGCCAGTGTCATGCAGGGTAAAAAAAAAAAAAAAAAAAAAAAGATGCAAAATTAATGTTTTAGGCTTCACAGTAAGGTTAAAAAAAAGAATACTTAATATCATGTATCAAAGTAGGAAGAGAACAGCAAACTGAGACCTAACCACTGGAAGGTCACAACCAATAATGTTTCTGCAAATGGAAATCGGTTGCAGGAGCATCAAATGATAATTACTGTTTGCTGAAGAATTTTAATAGACTTCTACGTCACACTATAAAATGTTTAATTGTAACCCCATTTTAATAACACTATCTGATTAAATGAAAAGACGCCTTGCTGATTGCAATTACAATCTGTCAAACTGCATATTTATTTACAGTTTGGTTTCCTAAAACCATGAGATAAAAAAAGGAAACTCTATTCAGCTTGTCAGCAAACTATAATTATTGTGTATCCTTCTGTCAGTTTCTGCATAAAACTTTTGGTTCTAAAATGGATCTAATTATAACTACATCAACATTTTTATAAATGCTTGCTTTCCCTTCTTTCCCCATCTTGTCCTTCTGTCAATCCCTAGCAGTGAATTCTTTGTTGCAAAATCAGAAGGAAAAAAATTCTTCTGAGTAAACGACACTTGTTTCTCTGATTAATCCCTTCTATCCTAAATTGCTGCTAGAATACAGAAAACTCTATTCAATGTAAATATTATTTATGGCAGTGCACTGTCCTAGCACTGTGCTCAAGCAAAGCCATGGGATTAGGACTCTATTGGGTTTTTCTGCTTTGGCATTAATGTCTGGATATCAGCTGAAAAACTCTTTCCAAGAATATCATGTAGCTCATCTTCTGCAAAGTCTATTTATTGTAATTTATAACCATTCACAAGAAACAATTTGCCAGACAAACAAGAAACAAGTCCAAATATCTGAACACTAGTGTATGTATCAACCAGTTACAGAAATTACATCTCAAAGAAAGGTCTATTAAATCATCCAACCTATCTCTCAGCCAGAGCAGCATTTTCCCATATGTACATGTTCCAGTGCTTTAACACTACCTGGCAGACTATTCAGATGCCATTAAAAGGGTTTTTTCCCAACCTTCACCCATTGCTTATTTTTATCCCATTACTTACAGTGTCATTCCTTAGGTATCATAAACATCCATTCCTTCATCCTAACTTTCTAAGTAATGGATGATGATAAATAAATAAAATATTTAAAACATGCACATAAACAATTTCTTAAAATAACTCTGTAGCTGAACCTTCAAGAAGAGCTATTTTTCTCGATGCAGTTTATGGGCTCATACAGTCTGCATCATGATTATACACTAATAAGATTTGGGGAAAGCTGATTATTTTTCTACTGTTTCTCAAATGGGCAAGTCAACTATGAACCAAAACAGTCTGAGTTAATATACATCCTCTTGATTGTTTATTTCCCGGCTGTTCCATCAACAAATATATACCTATCATATAGTCTTAAACCAATATACACTTAAAAATATAAACACATACAAATATATAAGCCCACCTTAAAAATAAGTAACAAAACATTATGGACGTACTGAGCCAGGATCTAAGAGGTCAGGTTACTAATGTGATTTTTTTCTTTTTCACAGCTTTTCTATATTGTGTTTAATTATATAATAATCAAAACAATCGAAATTGTTTCCAAACAGGACGTTATATCATGATTTTTTCTCTTCAGTCTTGCTACACTTTGCACTAATTTTCCTAAAACATTTCAGAATTATGATAGCATTATGAGTGTGGATAATTATTGACAAACAATTTTGTTGACAGACCTTTAATTTTATATAGTGTAAAATCTAAATTCTCACAATTTACAAATGAATGAAATATCTGTTATGGAGCTAATTCTATTTCTTTTGAAACTCTGGGATAGCTCCTGCTAGAGTATGACAGGATCAACATTACACCAGAATATTTCTGAAAATCCCACTGAGGTTTTCAGTCAGTCACAGAGCTCCTAAAATGTAGTTGAGGCAGAGGCCACAAATGATGAAGTCAGTGCAACAATGCCAGCCACAATTAAAATTACATAGGCCAGACCCTGGGTAGAGAACTTCTCTGTTGTGAGTTTTCCTCTCCCTGAATTCACAAAAGCTGATGACAAGTGAGAAGAAACACGTGCTACGGAACCAGCCTGTAAGGGCTTGGTCTGGAAATCTGGGGCAGTGGAACATCACACTCTGTGGTTAAACAGATACTTCTCCCCAGAGCTGACTGCATTTCAAAGACTAGCAAAGCAATTCCTGCATCTTTTCCATGGCTCTTAAATAAGATTGCTGTGTCACTTCCAGGTTGCTTGAGAGTTTAAAAGTCTCAGCTAATATAATATGTGGTCACTGTAAAAGCTTTATATTAGATATGTTGTACATGGCAGTTAAGTCCTGCTTTTGTTACATGGCATCAGTCTAATATTGAAAGCTGTCTCTCACCACACTGCTAACCACCTTTGTGTAAGTAAGCATCAAACATTAAATTAGCTCCTGGTAACACTTTCATTATTATGAGTCCCCCTATGTAGTAATTTTCTTCCTCTTCCTTTAAGATCTTTCTTTTTCAACTTGGGATTAATTTGTCTTTGCATATTGTGAATTAAATTTTTGCTAGCTTTCAAATAAATTAAATGTTTTCCTCTCCTACATTATAGTACTTGACAGATAGGAGGGACTGATATTGCAAACATCTACTTGCACTGTTATGAGTAAACTATCTTCTCAGCTAATTAGTGACTGCAAAGCACTTCAAGGGACAGGAAAGGTGCTTCAGAAGAACAGACTGCCAATGGCATTATTTTTCAAATGCTGTCAGTTGTTTTGTGTACAAAAAAGAACTTCTAAAAGTTTTGCCAGTGGTTATTTTACACTGTATACTTTCTGTCAGGTAACTTAAGCTGCACTTAATAACCACATAAGGAATAAGCCTATTGCACTAAATGGTTTTTATGCTACTACATAAGAAAAGGGAGCATCATAAAATTCATTAAACTGAGATCCCACACATGAGTATTAAAGCATGTGTTGGAAACGAAAGCTTAGTTACTAAGTTAATCTCTGAAATTCTTTATGTGTGAATGAAGGTAATCTTCAAATGTATTAGAAAGAAGTCACATCTCCAAATTAAAAAGCATTGCATCCTCATCAAGGGCCTGATCCTGTAAATACTCCATGAGCAGGCCTTTTTTTTTTGGATTCTCTTTTTTTTCAGTTTATATCATTTTTGTAAAGATGAAGTGAATGTACCTATAACTCAGTATTGTTACAGTAAGGAAGCAGAATTTTGAAGACGTGATATGGAGTTTCATCTTGTTATCCATTATGCCATGTCTCACTTTAGCAACTAGGCTACTTCTCAATTAACTCAATTAGCAAAAGCACCCATTATCAAAGTTACTGTCAGGCACTGTAACCTCACTTATAACTAAGGGATTTGGCAAAAAATAGTATAATGCAGCCATGTACATGAATTAAATCCATTGCATTTACTTCAATAATTCGGCTGTAGTTTCAGTCTCTGTTTAACAACAACATGGATCCACAGTCTGGGGAGAAAGGGGATGTTGCAGATGCTACATCCTGTCTGTTACACTCCCTTTCCAGCAGAGGACTTCAGTGATTAACAGCGTGGTACATACTTCTATATACATACACAGACATGTAAATGTTCATATATATGTATATATGTGTATCCAGGTATATATGTATATGTGTGTGCACTCTGAGCACTACAGTCCACTTCAGCTCTGGGTCAGGGCAGGCACACAGAGTGCTCATCACCACCTGTAACATCTCCTTTGACTCTTTTATGTCCTTTCATGTTGGTTGAAAGAGGACATTTGGATAGACACTGATAATATGTAAAGTAAAGTGAAATTCCTTTGTTCACTTCAGATGAAAAGCATCCATTGTGGGGATTTGGTAGCTGGAAGATATGCACAAGCATGCCTTAGAGGTGCTCCTCACTCCACAATGCTTCTTGCTGCCACTCTGTACCTCAAGTCCCTTTTTCTGACTGCATCCATCCACGATATGCACGGAAAATGAATTAAGGACATTCACTTTCATATCTTTAGTGTACAAATATAGAGGCAACAATATGTACAATGTGCCAGAGGTGCAGTTCAAAGGTGTGTGAGAGAGGCTACAGAGATCCTGGATCACATGCATGTTAAAGATTTTACACACTGCCCACAGGGAATCCCAAAGTGGCATTTACATAGAGCATCAGTACAGGCTTTGTACAAATGAGGAGGAGGTGGCAGGGGGAACAGAGGGGCAAGCATCAATCTAAAATATATCTTTACATGACTGAACAGATGAGGGAAGAGTAGACATCCTTATATTTTAAGCATTTAATTGCCTTGTGAAAGAAAAAGGGATAAAAGCAACAAATAACTTATTTTTTTCTTCTGATTATTTCTTCAAATCTCAAAACGCTACCATGTAGAATATTTTTCTTCCATTCGTCATGTAAAAAGCCACTGGTAAACTCAAACAACAATACTTAAAACTCTGTAAAAACCACTAAAACAGATAAAAATCCCCTGAAACTATTAATTGGGCCATTTAAATTCCTTCAACTTGCAAAGCCAAGAGTGTTTTTTCCCTCAAAATGAAAAAAAATTTTTGCTAGACATGTATGACTCTACATATGCAAGATTTAAGGAGGAGAATTCACACTCTAGCAGATGACACAGCTGAACTTCCAGCACACACATGGCACCTAGAGTTAAGACAGAACATTCTGTAGTGGGGCTGCTTTTGTCCACACACCTTTCTACTACTCAACAAATTGGGATGAGATGTTGAATGCAGTGCAAATCCATGAGGGATGTGCAGTCTTCTCAGCTGCTTTTGAGTTCCAAAGAATGCAAATCCATGCATTTAAATGATGCAACAGGTGGAAATAGAGGCTACTCTACCTGATGCACAAAGCCCTCCCTTTCATCTGCACTGTGGGCTTCTCCTTCCTTTTCGTCTTCATAGAAGTATGTTCACAGTTTCTGAGAAAGACATTTCACTTCTATTCCATATACAGGACTTCAGATCACTAAGATTTTTTTTTTTTTGCCAAAGTGTGAGTCTTCAGAAACATTTCATTATCATGCTGTTCTCGACAAGTACATGCAATGTTAAAAGCAGCAGATTAAAGTCAACAATCTCTGCTGCTGAAACCCCTGAATTTCTGACATTTTCTGAGATTTATATTTCCTCTATTTGCATACTCTATTATCTGTTTTGTTTGACACTTGCAGCTATGATGCTGCTTATGCATTAATCACTCCTGTGAGTACTTCACATGTGAGGTGTTGTATAATCTACCACCCACAAACGAAGTCTTTCTCTCTGCACCACATTCATCTTGTCTTAGCCTGTGTCTATCTGGTTATAGTCTAAGAAAAAAAAATGCAACTAAAATTATTTCTTTTTCTTACTTTTTATATGTAGCAAATAAATTCCTATCAGACAATGGGTTACCACTGTGTAAAAGGCCACCAAAGCATTTTCTATAGAAGGCTGTTTTCAAAAATAAGATAATTGTTATTTCCTCTTGAAATTATACTGAAGGTGTTTTCTGACTGAATTTGTGAACTATGTGAGCCACGTGGATTCTCAACAACCACACTCAAATAAGCAGGATGCTGTGTTTCCCAACTGACAGTAAATCAACATCTTCATCTTCAGTTTTAAAAATGAGATCTGGAATTATTCTAAAAACAGTCCTGGTCATTGGTGTACAAATATTTTCCTACAGTTATGTACAAATATTGACTTGATCTATCTTTGAGGTACTTTTTTTGCTACTTAGAGACTAAGAGTGTAATTTTACCAGATACTACTTTAAGACCTGAAAAAAAAAACCCACCACAAATCCTTTCGCAGGAATTCTTGTCCTAGTTGACCTGAAGAAGGTGGGGTCCATCAGTACCCTGCACCCACAGAGTGCTTTCTTTAACCCTCTCTTGGGAGGGGAAAACTGTAGAGGTGCTACCAGCTGAGGTGGTACCAGCAATGTTGCCCCTTCCATGAATGCATGGACTAATGTCTTCTGCTGAGAAAGCCCCAGGGAAATGACCCATGGCAAGGTTCTGCTCTCCCTGCTGTAGTGTGGGGTCTGTAAGTCCAGTCCCAGGTAGAGCACATCTTTTTTGAGAAATGTTGCATCTCAGCTTTCTCCTGAGGCACAGAGAACCAACCACCTGCCAGAGTCCACTATAGCTAAATGGCATATCTCTATCACAGCTAAAAATGCGCGCTTTGTTTCCACTCTGGTTTTATACAGCTGTAATTTCTGACATCAGAAGTTTTTTTTGTAATAAAGAGCCTTCTAGAAGCAGATATGCAATATTCAGGTATTTATGAAACCTTGATCAAATTACATCTTAATCAGCTCCTCTTTGCATTCTTTCTGTTGTCTTTCTGATGACAAAAGAGTGGAGCAGACATCAGAAGAAAGGAAAGATAAAAATGATGTTCCAGAGCCCTTGATGGAATAAATCATCATATTTCTACTAGAGACAATAAAGTTATGCTGACAAATATGAGCTGGTTAGAGTGTTTGATATAACATAAATTAACTATTGTAACATTTTCCCATGCAAGGCTTATTTCAGTGAAAAAAACCAAAAACAACTGCTTTGAAAACATGGTGTTGTTTTTCTTTGTTGTTGTCTGGCTTCTTAGGGGTTTATTTGTTTGGTTGCCTTGTTTGTTTGTTTTTCATTATTTGTTTTTTGGTTTGGTTTGGGTCGTTTTAGGGAAAAGAAGAATACAAAGTTGCTTAATAAGAGAAAAAAACCAAACAACTTTAACACAAGATGTTCCATGACCTTAGCTTTATGATTTGGTGGTTCTGATGGCAATAACTCACTGCAATAAAATTTGGGGTAGCAGCAGGTCTGTGTAGCGTAACAGTAAATTTTGATGTAAACTGAAGACCAGAGACTGGTAATGAGACACAAATGCAAAGTATTCACCAGAGACAAAACATACCTGCTACCACTGGCATGCAATACAAGCTAGAAAAAAGTATCCAAACATGATTCAAATCTTAACGCTTAGGTTGACACAATTTTTTTTATGTTGTTGTTATGAAAGTCATTCATCTTGTTTATCAGAAATAATGAATTTCTGTTTGACTCAGTAGCTTGCACTAACGCTTAAAGGTGCACAAAAAAGAATCAGCTGTATAGGTCAGCCTCAAGATGAGTCATGAATACTGAATTTAAACTAAACATGCATGAAACCAGTAAAACAAAATCTTTTAAATGCATCCGAGGTACAACAACAACAGACTCCTTTGTTGCATGTATTAGCAACTGCACTGTGAATAAGAAACACAAATTCCATTCTACCTGAGATTAAAAATGGCAAGGAAAAAAAAAAGTAGCTGTCTGCTTTCTTCTTATACAATGCCACATTTTGTTTAAGATATTAATCTCTCATGGGTTGCATATCTAAAAAATATAATTAATGAAAAAGTATAATGTAATTGTTCAGGCTTTGATGAATTGGGGCATAATGTTAAATAATTATTCATTGCCTTTATTCTTCTGTCTAAGTGTGCAAAAAAAAAAAAAAAAAAAAAAGCAGCTTTTTTATTGCTTTTTTTAATATAAGGACCTGGGCCTTTGTGACATGCATTTTATTTTAAACTAATGCTTCCATTATTCCACATTTGAATAATTATAGCTGACATCATCTGCTCTTCCGTGACCTAGAAGATCTTTAGCTCTAGCACACTGTTACATATTTTATGCATTACATGAAATAAAACACCTCAAGATTTCAAAAATATTTATTTTAAAACAGCAATGAAATTGTCTGTAATCACATTTTCTGCTCTGCTTTGAAAGCAGCATTATTCAATATGCCAGTGGTCTTTTCCATAAACACAACATATTAGAAATTCATGCTGCTCTAATATATCTGAATTCCTTGATGTACTGCACTCCCTATAGACCTAAAGAAACATTTTTGCTTCAGTTTCATATGTCCTGCACATTACCTACTGATGTGGTGGTTGTCAAAACAGTTGTACAGTAGCCTTGGAATTCAAAGTGTGCCTTGACTGTGTACTAAAATTGACAATAAACCTAAGTATATACATTAAGCTGGCTTTTGTTGCCAGCGCAAGTAGAGCATTTGGGAAATAAACCCTCTGATTTTATTGTCTTTTAACATATTTTTCGCTTTAAATTTAAAACCCAGAAATTTGAAGCATTTCAAGAAACCGAAATCTTCTACTTCTTTCCTGTAAATTTTCTATACTACCATCATGAATCACATTTTCTAAAAGATCAGCACAAGATTACAAATGAAAGCATTCCAAAAATTGGTTGGGGGTTTTATCCCACCATGTAAAAACAGCATTGTTATTTTTAACCCTGGTTTCTTGCAGAAAAACCAGCTATCTATATGATACACTAAAGAAGCTGGAATGTCTATAATTTTATGCGTCCACAGAAAAACTAATTTTATTGAACACATTCAAAAGCATTTTTACAGATAAATACATATTCTCATACAACATGCAATTTTTGAAAATGTTAGAAGGGTAATAACTCTTGTGGTCCTTGAAAATATCCTTTGGGATATTTCAGGAAAATTCACACCAACAGAAAAAGGGCTGGCAGATCAAGCCCCAGCCGGGATCTAACCAAACTCACACAGTCCTCACCTGCTTGGAAACCAGGAAGGGATCCCTACTCCATTATATAGAAGCAAATGTGTTTGCATGACCATAAGTATATTTTCATTAAACAAACAGTTCTATTTATATCAAATTGCATCCAATTAAGAAGCAGGAATAGAAGTCATTTCCATTTTGAAGGAGGATTTTAGAGGGCTCCCAAATTGGGGCTGGACTATGGGTTAATACCACCGCGACTCACATTCTGCACAAATTTTGAAGATTTCTGAAGCCCTGATATCCAGATATAATGAGCACCTAAAGAAATCTGTGTGTGACAGCATGATAGAAATTAAGGTGCATGTGCATGTGTATATTATATATGTCAACTAAGAAGAAATACAGAAATATACAAACATAGAAGTGAACTATATGTGAACTGACAGCAGAATAATGAGAAGGAAAAGAAATAGTGGTTTTGTTGTTTGATATTTTTTTAATAGTGGGCATGCAATATGAAAATCCAATCAATCAAAAAAATCCTCAAAGAAAGTTATTTCCAAATTTAAGACACTGTCAATGGCAATGAGAAATTTTTACCTCCCAATATTGTAAAATTTTTTTTAGAAAGAATTCCACCATGCAAAAATGTGTAAGAAGCCGATCCCTAATATGAATTCACTGAGCTGGTAGTGGGCTCTTATTGTGTGTATTTAAGCACTTCTGCAGAGGAGAATTCTTAGAGAGATTGGGATAAATCCTGCCATCCTTAATGAAAGGGATTTCATCTGCAGCTTGGAGGGAGTACTGCACAGTATGAAACAGGCACTTCTGATGGGGGGAGTTTTGAAGGGGTTTTATGAAGGGTACATCTTCAATTTTCAATCTGTCCAAAATCACAGAAATCCTCATCTGAAAACACCTGGTAGTTGAGATGGAAGAAAACCACTATACTTAGTGTATGAACTATTTTCCAGTTGTTTCTGAGCTCACTGAGATTCCTTTCTCACATTTGGCTAGCATTAAGTAATACTTTGGCTATAAAAACACAAGCTGAAAAACACTCACTAGTTCTAATACAGATAAAAAAGAAGGTATTATTGCTAGAATCTCAACATGGGTTAAAAACTAGCTGAAAAAAAGGATGTTTAAAGTAAAGAAAAAAACCAGATTCAGTCAGAGGCACATTGAAATGCAGCTGAATTTGTCCCAATGTAAGTAAAATTTGCTGAAGATGTAAAATTAATTAGGGATAGAGAACAGCCAACAGATTAGTTTCTAATAATATTTTTTCTAAAAATACGCATTAGTGCCCTGAAAAATGAAGTGAGACACATGTTTTCCAAGTACACTAAACAGTACTTGATATGCTAGAAATTATATGGAACCAAGGGTTTAGATAGATTGGAGAAACTTACAAATTATGTTCTATATGAGGCAATATAGGAGAGATTTAGACAAGAGCATGTTAAATGGATCAGAGTTTGATGAGATAGTAAAAAGGAAACTTGGAGATGAGTAATAGCACAAGAAAAGAGTCATACTGAAGAAAAAATGTTAAATGTTCTGGAATATAAAGATTCAAAACTAAGTAAAGAATGTTAACTCTACAAAATCCCCTGTTTTTCTTCATCAGTGCAAAGCTAAAAGAACAATGGGGTCATTCTGCTCACTGAAGAAGTCACTGAAGTCACTTAAATTATTTCCCTCAAGTTAATTTCTCTCAAGTTATCAAATGTAAATCAGAGAAGCTTTACTGCCAAACAGTTTGAACTGTATGAAATCGAGGTGTTAACATCATACCAGTTGTACTAAGATGAGCTGTAGCTTCATCCCCTGCACAGACAAGCCAGATCGAGTTAAAACTCTTGCTAGGTAAGAGGCACTCTTGTGCAAAAAGGGCATGCAAATTAGGGATAAGAGTTGACTTAGTACATGACACCTCTAGGATCATGCTTTATTTATTGAACAAATTCTCAGAAATTACTGTCAAAATTCAGCATGTATTTTCTTGACATCTGATTTTCATCTCTGCTGATCCTCACTAAGTTCCAATAGCAAAATTGCCTAGTTATATTATTCAACTTTTCTGTATTTACCCTCAATGCGATTATTCACTGCCATGATCTACACACTCTCAAGGCCCTTTGCTCAGAGCTTGTTGCAAAAGGTTAATGTGAAACATCACAGCTTAAAAGAATACACAGTTCTGAGCCATAACCATGGCTCAAAAGAGGTCAATTCAATGAAATACTGTCTGTCTTGACTAGAGTGTCAAGCATTTCTCTTACTTTTTCAAGTGCTTTCATAGCTCTGATTCTCAGAACCCCACACAAGATTTCACTCAAGTTCTTTAATGCATGCCATCGGCTTTGTAGGCAAGAAAGGAAAATATAGGATCTTTCCATAGAGCATATTTATATTTCTCTATATAAATCTGCCTCTCCTCCACTCCTCCCATTATTGAACATAATCCTGGGGTCAGATTCTGACCACAAAGTGTGCAACATCCTAGTAAATCAATAACAACTGTGCAACATACAAGATGCCAATACTTGTGCACTCTGCTTTTTGGACATCTTCAGAGGGAATGCAGAGCTCCTCAAAATCATGGTAGCTTTATTTTAATTAAGTTGCAATGAAGCAATGTGACAAGGCAGATTTCTATTGCAAACTAAGTCTTTGCCAGTCACTGTGGCTCCTGGCTCTGGGGCTGTCAGTCTGCGGGCTGATGGGGAGCTGAATCTAGATCCCTCACTTCCCAAACCTCCATGTGTTGTGTCAGCTCTCAGGTTCCCATGACTGATTGATGTTTTTTTAGATAGTGTGGTGGGGAGCTCGTAAGATGGGAAGCCTAAACAGCCTCAGTCCCTAAGTGCAGAACTTTTGGTGAGAAGCTCAGACCTTTCTCCCTCTAGGAACAATAGATTCCTATCTTTGGCTGTTGGGATCTGTAGCTCCTGGGCAGCCCATTTAGCCCACCTAGTACTTTAAATGCCGTGGGATAGACACAATGTCAGGCTCCATCCTCTTTCATGGGATTTTTACCTCTTTGGGTTAGAATTGTACATCAATGTGAAATAATCTTGTCTGGAGCTGCTATGCAAGAAGTATACTTAATTGTATACTTAATAGTAGAGCCCACTTGAAAATTTAACATGTAAAGTAGCTCTGCAGTTGTTGCAAGCAATTTAACATTCAAAGAAGTGATTTATAATATCAGGCTTCTCAAGATTACGACCATAATGACTATCTGACAGACTTTATAAGCAAGTTGTCCAGTAATTTCAATTGGATTCTGGCTGGCTAAGGACTGGGAACTGTAAAAAGGCTGTAAGATTTGGCCTAGAATCAGAAATAACATTTGCTGTTTTCCAAACGTGCGGTAAACAAGAAAGGAGATATTAAATTTTTGTACATCTCTCAGCACATGCAAATGAGAATGGAAAGAGCCTCATCAGACAAATACAGAACAACGGCCATCTGGATCCAAACCCTGCTCCAGCAGAAGTCAGAGCCTCTTTCTGTCATTATTTACATCCAGGAATTATTTACAGCAGGAATACTTCTACCCAGGCAGTAGAAGGTAACACCCTGGCTTTGAGGAACTCAGCTGAAAACCCCTTCACCTCTGCTGGGGAGATGATTTGACATGGGGAATGCAATGTAACACCCAGTCAGGCCAGTGCACTCCAAAATTCGAGTGGTGCAGTGTTGGTCCCCTTGAAGTCTGTATTTCCATGATTTTGCACTTAGAAAAGAAGGGAAAGACTAAAAGTGCTTACCACAGAGAGGGAATTGGAAAGCAGTGTCCCATCTTGGCCAAGCATGTTGGAAACTGTAATTTCAGGTAGATCCATGTTTTGAGGGTGGAATGGAAGGAGGCCATTGTGGTTCATGGGATGACACAGAGAGTGGTACCCAGACTCTATCTCATTCAAGTGCACCAGGGAGTGGTCAGGCAATGACGGAGGAGTTATAGGAGGTATGTTAAAATCTTCACTTTCGAGACTTGGGCCAGCAAAAGACTGGGAAAAAAAACAACAAATGGAAAGTGCTATTAAAATCATATGAGTACTGGTTAATAATAACAATAAAAGTCATATAGAACAAACAAAAGAAGCAAACTCATATATTTCCAAGCAGCACGATCTACAATTTAACAAAGAATAATTTCAAGACCGTATATATATATACAAGTGAAGTCTCACCATTATGCATGAAGGAAAAAATGCTTCTAAGGCATAAGAATCCATGATACTTTTCCCTTAGAAGAAAGTTTTTTTAAAGAAGGTGAACTCAAACGGATTTCAAGGGTCCCATTAAAATGTGTGTTCATCTGAATACCTTTTTCATGGGAATTGTGGAAAAGGGAATGTAATTTATAAAATTAATATTGGCACAAAATGGTTCATTTTACTCCCTACTACTCAGACCAAGAATTACATAGTGAAGAAAGATACCACTTTTATGCATGAGAGTGCTATGCATTTACTCAGCTACAAATAAAAAGAAATAGTGTGTACCTAGCATGAGTACACTTTGTGTTTATAAAAATACATTTTGAAGTGTCCAAAAAAAAACTTTTCGTTTTTTCTTTCTTAATCTATAAACTGAATTATACATACATTTTGTCAGTTATCTGAATTAGTAACTCCACCAAACAGCTGTTAGTCTTTTGTTGTCTCCTGCCATTAAGTCATCCAATTCAATCTGATCCAAGGAAAAGCCACAGGCAAAGTCAGAGTAATGCACCAAGGTGGATAATTGCTATTATTTCTCTACAGCCTTTTTGTATGGCAGGTAGGCTCATTTATGGGATAGGGTGAGTATGCGCATATTTCTTAAAAGGAAAAGGTGAGCATAACAAAGAGTTAAAGAGACCAGTTGCAATATCTCCGCCTGAAAGCCTGCTCTGCTGTTCTGAGAACAGCCAACTCCTTTGCAAAGTGATCAGTCTTTGCACATCCCATGCCCACAGTGAGGAGATTTATAGCTCAGAGACTACTCCCACCCTTCCTGCCCCTCTTCAGCACAGCAGTCCTGCTCTGAGTGCTGCTTTTGTTAATTCTGGAAATGCAAGGATTTAAATACATTCTGCTCCTGAAAAATATCACCAGAAAGGAAGAGCATGAGAGCACAATTTCAAAGAGCAGCTATTGGAAGAAAATGCTTTCCCCAATATGATTTTCCAAATGGAGGACAGTACAGGGTATGAATTCATGCAGAAGGACAAGGGAAGAATCAATGGCCAGTTATAAACAAAGGGATTTTTCATTAGTCATCATAGTAATAATGTCCTTCTGATGCCTGAGGTTACTCTCCTCTGTTCCAGCATGTATATATAAATCTAAATCAGACCAAAACAGTCTCAAAACAGTTTTCATTGAGTTGGTGATCACAGAAAAACCTCCTCTAATGCACATCGTCATGGTTTTGGCTGCTTTGTTTTTTTCTCCAGAAAGGTTTCAATTTCTTTACCAAATATCTTAGTATGAAATAGAACAGGAATTCTAGACTGGAAAGGCCAAAGTAAAATGCCCACAAATGAAAACAACAGAACAGGGTTAGACAGTGATATCACCACTGTTATGTGTGAGGACTTTGATTCTACCCATGCATTTCAGCTGTGTTTCTCACCTCCAGCACTCCTTTTGCCCCAGCTTTCTCCTTAATGGCAAGCTGGTGTGAATCTACTGACCTCTGTAAGTTGCATTTGCCCCCACTTTTACAAGCTATGATGCAGCAATTTCTCCAAGGAGAAATACAGTAAAAATAGACCCTTACTAAATGGAGAGAAGGCTTAAACATGGCAAAGAGAACATGTACTCAGTAACATTTCATAAATTTTTCAAAACCAAATAAAAGTAATAGGGACAATGCATACTCTACTTAGTAGTTAATTACTATTATATAAAATACATTATGAAGAAAAAGGAGTTTAAATTAGATCTTCAAGTGAGTTTAAGATCTAAAACCACAATAAGTAAACAGCTAGGAATAGAAATGAAGGAAGAGATAATGTCCGTAAAGCTGTCCTAGATCAGCATTATCCCTGCAGGCACACCTAGATTTGGTAACTATAATACTGGTGAGCTTGGATCCATGTAGCCTACAGCTTCTAGGAGGGATTCATTAGCTGGGAAAAGATGACATTTATGTTCAACAGTGTCTTTTCTACTGTCCCAAAAGACTTAGGGCCTCAAAAGGGTTTTCTCTCCCCTGATTTTGCAGAGAGAAAGTATTAACATCTATTTTACTTTTGATTCTTTGTGTTTCAATTGTGTCTTTATCTAGCAATACTTCAAAAATGGTGGAATCAATTGAACTTCCAGTAGGATATTAGCTTCACTTATTAAGAAGGAAGTATAAAGCACAAGCAGCTCCACAATCCAAGTTGTGTCATGTGTAGGTATATAATAATGTTATATATACTATATGGGTTAAGCATTTTAAATAAATGGTAGTTCTCTGATTAATTACTGGAAAAATATCATACCATGGTTGTTGCTTGTGAACCAGTTAAGAGTGTATTTGACCCCATATCACCTACAATATCATTGTCCACTACACTTAAACGTAGGATTAGAATAGCAAAAGCCATAATGACAGACCAAATAACATATCTTTCAAATTATATTTCCTATGTTTCTCTATTTTAATTTTTTTTGTTAACATATAAACTATCGGACTATTTCAGTAAAGCTTGGCAGAATCCAAGCTATATGCCAATGGTATGGAGAGATATTCAAACATCTGCAGAGCACCCTATTCACCTTACACTTTCAGCCAATTTGATATTTCCATGCTCAATATTGTGTGCATGTAATGCATACAGACATAACTTCCTCAGGGAAGCAACTTCAACAGTGATTTGCTGGTATTTATTTGTCTTGTCCAGGAGCTTGGTTCAGATGCTTGTAATGATTTAGCTCACTGGCATATCAAACCCAAAATTCCTAGATAGATCTGCAGCAAAGCCCAACATATCCCAGGAACGAGGTTGTTGCAACTGTGCCTGGAGGAAAGGCACGAGGAATGGGACATGTGCTTGTCCTGTGAATAGCAGCTACAAGCTTCAAACACCCACTCCTACTCTCCTGCCACCTCTCTGCCTGCCATTGGAAAACCAATTTTAGAAACCATCTGGGGTCCCCTTGATGCAATTCATCCACTGTCGGCAATGGGCTCTCCTGGAATGATGTATTGTCATCTTCTGTAAAGGGAAATTTCCGGGAAATTTACCAAAAAAGCCAGTATCCAGCTTAACCCCACAGCAAGAACTCCCACTCCCAAACTGGTCATTATCCTGTCCCAGCCTCTGGGCTTCCTAAGAGCATAATTTCTTCCAACACGAACCATTTACCAGGAATTTCTCATTAAAGCAGTTATCTAGCACCCAGAGCTACATTATCTACATGCTACCTTGGCATATAATTTTATGAGAAAAGCTTGCCAGAATAAAATGATACGAACACTTAATCCTGACTCACTGTTTTACCAAATCCAAACTTTTGTTTCTGAACAAGACCCCATTGGTCCTCTTCAATTTACCTTTTAAGCCACTTAGCCTGGTCAAATCCAGCAACAAGCTATGGAAGGAGGGGCAAAACTGGGACACTGAGAGGAAATGTATGTCAGGAGTCAGTTCTTTACTTTGGCAACACACAACTCAAATTAGGGCTACACATCCTGCTGTGCACATAACACAAACACAAAAGAATCTAGTATTTACTTTTGAGGTTACTCATCAGGAAAATAAGGGAAATGCTGGCAGGAAACACAAATACAGCCCCTTTCCTTAAGTACTCTACAATGATAACTGCATATTGGCCAGCAAAACTTACTTATGTTTCAAAATAATTTTAACATAACTTTTAAAAGCGATCAGAGAAGGCAAATCAAAGAAGGTTCAAACAGACTGACCACAAGGGGCAGCAAGCTTTCAAACATCCAGTGTAAATCCCTCTGGAAAGAGCAGAATTGTTCCTATATGACAGCACAGAAGACAACATTCACTAAGTCTGATTTGTGTGCTCAGTGGTTGCATCAGTCACCATGCATTTACTCAACAGAATCTCATATTAGCAGCAGTTCCTTAAAAATTGGGATTTTGCCTATAGATATTTAATTTAAATGATATGAATGGTTCTGCCAACTATGTAGAGCATGTCTTAATTTTTCATTTGCACCAAGGCTTCTGCATCTGAACTGTGGAAAGA
>VRYO01001463.1:36693712-36908712 GCA_009812075.1 Sialia sialis | reverse complement strand
TGCTGATAACCTGTTTTTGAAATTAAAAGATAGTAGATCAGGAAGAGGGAGGTGGAATATGGTCCAAAACAGCCATGGACTGCAGCCACCCAGCAGCCTGCCCAGGAGGCATTGTCTTTTCACTGTGGAGCTGTCTCTCAAATAACGAGGAAAAGGTTTCCAATTATTAGCAGGATTGTGCTAGACTTCAGGTCAGGGTAGTATGTACCCATGGGACTACATCGGGCCATGCAATGATTCGCCGTCTGAGAAAGCTGCTTTTTCTCAATCCTTTCCAAGGCAGCCAACTCCTGCCCTGCTGATGGAGACTGTTGTAGGCAACAAGATTGAAGATCTGTGTCTTCTGGCAGTACCCTGAAATTCTAGCCTATCCTACAGGGAAGGGCCAGTACAGAGCAAGAGAGAAAAGCTATTATGTGGCATTTATCGATCCCTACTTCACATAAGCAATAGTTAGGTCATTAATAATCTAAGAAATTATGATATAAAAATACATTAGTGCTATATGTAGGATCATGTGCATAAGGCAACATCAATATGAAAAATCTCTCTTTTGGATCTCATTCCATCCTATTTCACCCTGTAGCTGTACAGGAAAAAAAAACGTTTTGATACCCATGGTGCCCCCTCTATCAAAGAGCATGCAGATCTATTTTAAATAGATCTCTCTGGCATAGCTCTGGGAAGCAGGAAAATACCACCTCTGAGCAAACAGTATTCCTTCCTCTGCCTCAGATCTTTTCTTCCCATTAGGAAAACAGGGGTATGTCCCAAGTCATCAGATCCAGGCCTGTTCTCATCCCTTCCCTCTGGACCTTGCAGGGAATTTGGCAGCTGAACTCATTCACCTTAACATCTATCAAGCCTCAGGAAAGATATAAATGTGTTAAGCTTTGTGCAACACACTCCTGAATTACAATCCATATTGTGACTAGGAAGAATTGCAAAATAAGCCATATAATTTTATACCACGCTGTGTGTGGCCCACAAATTACAGGAGGTGGAATAACATAAAGAGTAATTCGTGTCCAATATTTCAATTATAGGTGAGGGGAGAAAGCAATAATTTATGGGAATCTCAAATGCAGATCAGTTGGCATAGTTTTATTTTAAAATGATAAATACTTTCAGATCCAAGTGCAATTACTAGCGAAGATGTCACAGTTTTACTGTGTATGTTTGTTAATATGGCTGGCATAACTCTTTTAGGAGATGCCTTCAGTGTAGAGTCCTGTACTACTACTGCTATATATTATAATCAAAAACACAGTACTTACACATATATATAAAATGTACACAGAGACAACATTGCCAAACAGCCTTTTGGGACAGTTTAAAAGAATATCATTAATTTTTACTGTATACTTACTCTTCTGGCTCAGTTCCAGTACTGACTTTCTGTAAAAATCATTTCAAGTATAGAATTATGCTATTTGCTTGCAGCAACATCACAGGAACAGTAGTGAGCCATATGTTGCTACTTAGCAACTTGGTCTGTAAGTCCCAAAGCATGTACTGATTTGAAAATTGAACAGAAATGATAATTATTGTTGAGGGATGCTGTGAGGCAACTTGTCTTGGATTACCAAACTATGCAGATGTTTGATGCTATATAGCAAAAGGAACAAAACTATATTTTTCCTGTCCAATGGCTGAGCTTATATTTATGCTATCCTAAAGGGGATAGATTGATTAAAACCCATAAAATAATAGAAGGTGATGTTTTTCTGGATATGAACACTTTGGAGTAAACAGAAGGAAATTGAGGTGCTTTTCAGCACGTATCAGGACTCCAGCAATCCTGCTTCTATGGTCACCTAATCCTAAAGACAGCCAAGTAGAAATCCTTTGGTCTTTGGGGTTACATACCCTGACTCAGTCTGCCAACCCACTTCCCAAATAAGCTATGTCAGACTCTGAAATTGGAAAATTAGGCTTGTGTCTGACTCAGTCAGCATGATCAGAGGTTGAATAAAGGTTTCTGATAGAACTATGTGCCTCCTTACATATGTAATTCATATTTTAGTTAACAGACCTGAATACATCAAGAAAAACAGAATAATTAATTTAATCCTCACTCTGAGAGGATTCAATCCCTATCTCTGGTCTTGTGAGGGAATGGCCAAGTTATTAAGGGTGGGAAGGAGCCTGGATTCCTCTCACCGACATTATGCAATGGCAAGACTCATGACCAAAAGGTACAAAATAGACATAGGCCAAAATTATTATTAGAGCAACTCTGCTGTCATCTGAGAGAGAACATTTCCTTGTCTCTTTTTATGGCATTATGTGTTTTACATCCAGTTACAATGAAAGGAAAATGAATAAACAGTCCTAAGACCATGGTCAGAAAATACAACTGCATCCTTTACTGTTCCACTCCCTAGCCCTGTAACCTGCACAGTCTTTCATGCTTTGTTTTCAGAGCAGGAAATATTGTAAATTTTTCCCAGTTTTAACCAGCAGATTGGATCTTGAAATGGTAGTCAGTTCACCAGTTTTGGCTGACCACCAAACGCTTATGTCCAAGAAAGGAACACCACCCCAGTACAGCCAGTGAAGACCTCACAGATGCTATCAATGAAGAGTTGTTTAGCTCCTTTGAGGAACGACTAGCAGTTGTCTATGTCAGGAACAGCTTTGGGAAGGCTTCTCTCACAGTCGCAGGTTCTTGACGAAACATGAGAGGCAGGTTTTGCATCACACCCCATATTCCTGCTCTCAGTGAAGTTGTTTTGTCTCTCTTTTTTTTTTTTTTTTTTTTTTTTCCTTTTTTTTTTCCAAATACTGTTATTATTACAGGCTTTCACATATGCTCCAGCCCACACAGAGCTGGAACACCTCTTCTGCGAAGGCAGGAAAGCAGGCTAAAAATGCTGGGGTTTTTCAGCTTGGAAAAGAGAAGGTTCCAGGGAGATCTTAGAGCAGCTTTCCAGCACCTAAAGGGAGCCAACAAGAAAGCTGGAGAGAGACTTTTTACAACAGCCTGCAGTGATAGCTCAAGGAGGAATGGCCTCAAGCTGGAGGAGGATAGGTTTAGATTAGATATCGGAAGAAGTTCTTTGCTGTAAGGGTGGTGAGGCACTGGCACAGGTTACCCAGAGAGGTTGTGGAAGTGTTAAAGGCCAGGCTGGGTGGGGCTCCAAGTAACCGGGGCTAGTGGAAGGTTCCCTGCTCTTGACATGGGGGTTGGAACTAGGTGATCTTTAAGGTCCCTTCCAACCCAGTCCTATGGGCTATGATTCTGTGTACTCACTTAAAACCACTGCACCAGGAGAAAATCCCAGCAAGGGAAAAGAGGCCGTGACAGCCCAAGGCTGACAGCCACTCTCAACCAGGCACCCAAGACTGATTGACTGGTGCACACATGGTAACAAAGCACTCTGCCAGCTGAGCTGCTTTTTGCCACATGGATCCCCCAACACAGGACAGAGAGGTTGCCTTTGGGTTTTGAACTCTATCTGGGAACCAGACACTCCAGAGTTCAGCTTTGCCACGGTCAGATTTTAAGTCTGTAAGCCTTTTTTGGTTCTAACTCTTAGTAAGAATTCAGGGTTTTCCGACATCTTTGAATTTGGAAATGTCATATTTGATAGATTTTTTTTTTCCTTGAAGACAAAGTCATTTGCATTTAAAATACCTAGGCCTGGCTCTTTAAAGGTACTTAAGGAACCTTATTTTCACTGCAACCAGTGAGTGTTAGATGCATAAATATATCTGAGAATCTGGGCCTTGTTAGCACATGTAGAAACCGCATAAAAGATTAAAACTTATACTCTTAATTTTTCAATATGCCATTTAAATTATTTAAACTACATGCATACACAGTACAAAAATATCAACAGAAGAAAAATAATTCTGATGTATAATGTGGATTTGCAATTCTTTATTCAAAACTATTTAAGACAGACATAATGATTCTCTGAAAGGTAGCAGCTGCCTGATAACAGCAATCATTCACAGAGTTTGTATTTCTACTGTTTCAAACAAATTCAATTAGCCCTTGCACTTCAAAACCCTTAAGGCAAAAATGAGATGATACTAGGCTGCTTTAATCTAATAGTAATACTAAAACTTGTCAGTACAGTTTTTGGATTAATGGTTAGAGAAAAATTAATAATATAATTTTTCATTTTTTAATCAAACAGTTCTATTCTAAACTACCTCTGGATCTTGGAGGCTTCCTAGCTGAATAAGTTCAATCATGCACAATTCCTAAATGCAAAGTACGCTATTGGTCTCTAAAGGCATTTCAGAGTGACTTCAACAGAAAGCTGGGAAGCAACATGGTGGAACACTTTAAAGATGATCTTTTTGATTGAATCATGTACTCATCTCACACAATCTCCTGCTTTCATGCCTCCAATGAACCTGTGTACCTGAAGAACACTACTTCATAAAGACATTTAGTTTTGAATGCGCACTTTCCAAAGCTGTTGATTCCTAAGTTACATCCAGCTTGCCTGAACATAATTACTATTCATTCAAACTTATTTCCCACCTGATGAGCGTTATACACATAAGCCACCTGGTTCTGTCAGGCCAGACACTGCTGGCCTGAAATATTGCATGACATAGACACCAAGTCTGGTTATTCATGGCAGCTTCTGACACAATCTAACTCATCTGCAGCACTATCCCCACCACTTACTGGTGCAAACTGAAACACGTGAAGTAAATGAAAAATATCCCCTACATATAAAGGTAGCAACAGGTAGACAACCCAAAACTCTCAAAACTCTTTTTGTTTTCAAGCAGTAATTAAAATTTGTAATTCTTAGAAGTCTATAGGATCTTTGAGGTCAAATGGAAAGGTAGAAAACTTTTTTAATATGCAGCCAATATCAAAATTTAGTGTGTGTGGTATCCCAAAAGGAGAAGGGCTCAGAAATGTCTTTAAAGATTGTACATCACATTAAGCCTTTTGGGCTGTAAGCTACAGAAGGCTTACATTGCTTTAACCCCACTGCTAATTGCGCTAGATGCTTAAACATTCCTCAGACATAGGATTAGTGTTAAAAATGTAATTCTTCAACTGTTCTATGAGTGATAATTAAATCTATTTGTGACATGTATAGCTTATAATGATTAACTTGTCTGCAGTCAGATAAACAAATAACCTGCACCTGTACAGACTTTATTTCCTGAAGGTAAAACAACTGTTTAGGAAAGATCATGCTGGCAAAACAGCTGCTTGCATTCTGGAGAGGAAACAAGGTAGTATCTTTCAACAAACGCCAACTCTGATGTTTTATCAGCTCTATCTCATTAACTGGAAACAAGGCTTAAATGCTTTGTTTATAAATTATGATTATTCCTGATTGCAGCAGTTACTGATAGTGCCACTCATTTGCAATGCAGCTCTTTGAATTTTTTTAATTACAATTTGAAACAAGGCAGAGAAGATTAATTAACCCACCTGGCTGGCTGGCACGTAGTCCTGGCTTGGTTCTGTCATACTCATATACATGTTCTCACCGTCAAACTGCAAAGGAAATAATAGTAAACATTCAGCAAACTTGATTTTTTAGCATTGACTGAAAAAAATGGTTGCTATAAAATAATATTACAGCCTGGTTTTACAGACTTGTAATTGCATGTATGCATCTTGTCTTTGATGTTCCTGTTGTCATCCTTATTGACCCTGGATGTCAGTGATTTGGAGTAATTAGCGCTCTAGTAATTACAGCTAGCAAGGAAAAATGAATGGTTTCCTTTCATCTGCAATCTGTTTTAAAACAAAATGCCTCATTTTGTTCACCATGTATACATATTGCTGTTGGTTGCAATGAAGTACTAAGTGAATTGCACACTTACTGAGAAAAGGAAGATGAGAATAGAATCTGCACTAAAATGCATCCTAATGGATTCCAACTTTAGCTTCTGAACAGGAGTTGAAATTTCAAAGCAAATTAAACCCCCTCCAACTGAAATGTTCCCATACCAGAAAGTAGGAAATACATTTCCAGACAGTTTTCAGACATCTGAATGTATGAAAGAGTATACCTCCCATCCGTATGGTGTAAGAGGATAGTTTGCTTGATGTGTGAAAAAAGTAAACATTCATAATCAGAACTGCAAAAATAACCA
The DNA here is from genome assembly GCA_009812075.1 of Sialia sialis. Lineage (NCBI taxonomy): Eukaryota > Metazoa > Chordata > Aves > Passeriformes > Turdidae > Sialia > Sialia sialis. Next base: position 36,902,622 of record VRYO01001463.1, on the reverse strand, counting down.
TCTGTAAATGATAAATACCATTCCTGGAAATATATACAATATAGAAAAGGCTTCTTTGCTTTTTTCTTTTTTTTTCTCTCCTTTTTTTTCTCTTCTCAATTACAGCTAAGAAGTAACGGAAATGTCATAGAAAGGAGTTGATTAAAATCTGAAGGTCTAGATGGAGAAAAACTGTCAGATCTGAAGCCTCATCCTGTACCAGCACAAAGAAGTGTTAAACTACTTATTTCTTACATCGTTTGGAAAATGTCCCCACAGAACTCTCATCACACCCACTCAAGTGGCAGTGCCAACAGGGCAATGATAGTCCCAGAGTCTGCTCAGGAGCTAGGGAAAATCTTTTCAAACCTTTTAAGCAGAAATTAACAACAGCAGGAATTCCTATCTCCAGTCATCAACCACAAATTTCCAGCTGTTATGAGGTCTGTATGAAATAACTCACACCCAACCCCTTGTGTGAATGCTTAGAGTGACATATTTTGGACTTCAGCCATTGCTTTACATGACACAGCAGCTTTTTTAAGAAGTCACTCCTACTGAGATTGCTCTGCTCCTGCAGAAGGTACCCATGAAATATCCCATGGACATTTCTTGACCGGTGTTGAGCTTCTGGCGATATTCCACCTGCAAGGTGAATTATATTCAACTACCCTGAAGTGGCAAAGTTAAACTGTGTCTTTGGCAGACAGCTCTACCAATTTTTGCTGAGGTGGCTGAAAAGGTTTCGGCTTCCAGCTGTTCATCCTCTTTCTCTGCCAGAGGCTACAAGGCTTGTAACAGCAGCAATAACATGAACAAGTGCCAGCTCCTGGCACAGCAGTTGATGGTTTGCCCTTCCTGGCCAGAGCTATTTAATAGTCACAGACTATCTGTCAGAAGTGCTAGTTTCATGAGAGGGAAAGGATCATGCCACAGACATAGATCTGCCATAGGGAATACAGTTTTTCCAAATTTTGACAGAATAATTAGATTCGATCACAAAATAGAGATTGATGCTTGTTCCTTTTTTTTGTTTCTTGTTGACATGTACAATTTCTTTTAGCTTTCTCATTCAATAATGTTCTTATTTGTAAGCATTCAAAGTAGAGTTTTGGAGAAAAAATTTTAGTGTCTGGATTGGAAAAAAATTGCATTGTTTCTTCTACTCAGATGGACAGGTGAAATTCTGAAGAGAGATTTCACAGGCAGTAGTTGGAAAGCAAGCACTCCAGTGCAAGGCCTACAGGAGCTCAACTTATTCAGCTTGTCAGATGAAAGGCTGAAAGGTGCCTTGATCAGTGTGATTGGTACTTACACCCTGGAAAGATGTCTGATAGCAAGATGTCAGCCTTCCTGACAGTGGTATAATGAGATCTACTGTTGAGAAATGGGAGTTACAGAAATTCAGCCCTGAAATAAGATATAAGTTCCTACTTTAGGAGGTAATTAAGCATTATGTCAACAGCAAACTCATCATTCCTCAGACATTTTAGAATGAAGTTTGATATCTTTTTTTGGAACAGATGCAGGCCATATCATATTTATAAGAAATCCTATGGACAAGATAGTTACACTTGCTGGTTATGGGAGTTCTATCTGCCCTGGAAACCATCATTCCTTGAGTCTCCTCTTTTTGAATCTCCCTCGTTATCCCTCTTAAATTTGTTGTGATACAGTGCAAGCTTGGCTGTAATTCAAATACTCTATTGCATGTGTTAGTTGCAGTGAATATGAAGAAATTTCTTTTCTGCCTACTGGCTAGATACAGTCAAGGATTATTTCAATTTATTTTGCCTTCCATAATCCATGAGACTATGATTTAAGAATCTTTATGAAGTATACAGTCTTTCATATAATTCCCTCTTTTGAATGTTTGGTCATCTGTCCTTGCTCCCAAGCTTACAATCACCAAATCTGCATTCTTTGAATAATTTCCCTAAGGCATTTTCCATGAATACTGAAATTTTATAATTCTGTGTGTTGTTCTTGGATTATCTGCCTACCTAATCAGTGCCTTGCTATTAGTGGTCCCCCTGGTATGATAGGATATTGGATCTCAGCCTCTCCTGTTTGCTGCTTGTGGCCCTATTTTAGCTCTGAAATATTTTTTTTCCTGCCATGGTCTGTGGGCTATATGTGAGCATGTTTCAGAGAAACCAAAACAGAAAAAATATACACAAGTTTAAACTTTGTGGCCTTTTGAACTTACATGACAAATGAGCTTCTGCAACATTTTGGATTAATTTGTTAGGGTAATTTTTAAAAAAAATATATTGATGCATAATGTTTGTAAAATCTGAATGACCTGTTAACATCTGAAAATACCCAGCAGCTTTCTGATTTGTTACTTAATTTCTTCAGTATTCAAGCATGGAGTTTAGTCACTGCAATATTTAGCATCCGCTTGTCAGAAGTATGTGCAAGATATTGTAGAATAGGTTATATAGGTCAGGAAGATTTGATGGTATGTGTATTTCTTGTAGTGTTTATATATGCAGATTGTGGACTGTAATGCATCAGCTGACAATAACACTCTTGCCATACTAGTATTTGTACTACGTTTACTTCTGCTTAAATTATTATCTGCCCTCAGTCTGCATAGCTACTTGGCAGTTCCTAAGACTTTGGATATGAGCCTGAAAACACCCATAATCTAAAAGGATGAAGCATATACATATGCATTTTGTACAGCAGGTATTGCCAGGAGATACCTCCTTCAAGTTCTCAATGTTTACTAAAATGTTTATAAAAGAGTAAAAATATGGTCTTTGTATACCTGAATAAAACAAAATATTTACTGCAACACTGATTTGTTTATTCATCATCCCCTTCCCCAACTACCAAAGCAGTGAGAAATAGAGATGACCTGTACATCTAGCCAAAAAAAAAGGGTACATAAGCCTTCAATAACAAAACGTTCAGAAAAGCTGATGCAGCACAAATACAATGCTCACCTTGCTCAAATGTGATAATCCCACATCAAAACAATAAACAGAGGAAAAAATGCCAACAATTGGATCAACAGGAAAGTTCTATTAATATGTTTTTCCCATCTGTTTAGAAACTTCCAAAACATGCCCTTAAACCCCAGAAATGAATATTGAATAATTTCACCTTTAATAGACTGCCTTATAACATGCAGGCTCTGCAGCATGGCACCTCTCAACAACTCTCCATTCATACTACATCCACCTGGAATTCAGCTTTATAGGCAAAGTGATGAATGCAACAGCAGGTCAAGCAACTTATCTGGATCAGAGTGAGTCTAAAGACAAGTAGGTATGGCTCAAAGATGTCTTCAACTACCAGAGTGTTCTTCCTCTACTCCATGCCTCCAAAATTGTCTTATTGTACTCATCATTCTCAGGCTGGCAATCTTAGTTTTTAGTCCCTAAGCTTTCCTGCCACTCACTGTGCTTGATTTCAAGCAAAGAAACAGCACAAGCATCACTTAACCCGTGGATGATTCATCCCAACAGAACAGATGAAACACAAAGGCAGGCAGTTAAATGAACTGTCTTTTATGAACCTATGTATGATGTATATGTATCATATGACATTTCATATAAAGCTTTCCCAATGTGTCTCCAAGATCCCTCAGCACCATTAAGAGCAGATTTCAAAATCTTTCATTTTAATATATTAAATGTGAATGCTAATACAATATTCTGGTGTGTGATAATAACTACTCTTGACAACATTTCTTTTCACATTAAAGTGTAACTGCATGAGAAGTTTGGGTGAGAGCAAACGGAGAACATGACTGCATTGTAATATGAAAGGAAATATAACTGGGAGCTAGTTCTAATCTCAATTCAGGATTGCATAATAGACTTTATTTAAATTATTATTATAAATAAAACATACAGACCATACTGTGGCATGGCCAGTTAGAAGCCCCCTCACAATGACCCTTTGTAAGACAAGTCGTAATGTTCAGCATCCAATGAGCACAAAATGCCCAACTGCTGATATTAATTTAAATTGTTACACAATTTACTCTTAGAAGTTAGGGATGTAATTACATAAACATTGACTGACTGTAACTGATGCAAGAGGCATGAGAGAGTTTAGCAAATGCCCAGAGTGGCAAAGCTGTTTTAAGGGATCCAAGGCTGGCTTCTGCCTTCCATTAATATGGCATCATACCAGAGTCACACAGTGTACAGCCAGGAAAGCCTGTTTTCATCTTCCCTTTTAAATTGAGGCAAACTTTATCAGCATTTATAACAGTGATCATAAAGTAGCAAAGATTGCAAGAATAGTATGATTTTATTCATTTTGGATATGCTTTAAATTACAAACAATCTACGTGGACTATGTCACAGAGATACTATAGGTAGAACAGATAAAAAAATTTCTCACAGTGACACCAGTGTAGAAAATGTTTATTTGATCTCCTACATAGACAGAAAACTTTGGAATACAAATGAAGGGCATAAGATGTCAGAAAAAAGTTAGAAGGGCTTGAGAACCAAAGAGGATATCTGGAAATAAAATATACAGTAATTTCACGATTATAAACCGCACCTTTTTCATTGAAGAATCCAGCCTGCCCCAGTAGTGCGGCTAATCATCAGGTGCGGCTTATTTATGGACAAATCCCAGTGAAATGCCAACCCGGAAATGAGAGGCGGCCGGGAGGGCGCCTGGGGCTGCCTTTAAAGGCTTTCCTGTTCTTTGAAAACTGTTGCAACTTGAGCACCTGACACCAAACCCCACGCTGATGCGATTCTTTTACTGACTCGTTACTTTGTTGCACATGGATTCTCGCTTTAAAAAAAAAAATAAAAAAATTGTGGCTTATATATGGACAAATCCCGTGGTCAACCCGGCTACCCGGCTGTGCGGCTTATAATCAGGTGCGGCTTATAATTGTGACATTACTGTATTTATATTTTGGTACATATTTAAATACTGGTAACTGCATGTGCATGTGCATACAGTGATTACAAAAGCAGATTAATATCTGCATTAACTTCATGTAGCTTGTTCAGATGACAGCTACCACATACACACACATGCTAGCTTTGTGTTCTTCCATCCACTTGGGCTACCTTTTTCTATACCAAGTTATTCTGTTTTCATTGCCAGGATCACCTGCTATCTGGATTACAGGGAGGATGACATTTTTCCCCTCTACCTCCATCTTCTTCCTACATAACATTTCTTTGCTGTTGTGGTGAAAAGAGGGTTTATTTAGCTCCCTTTTTCATCCAGTTATTGACTTCTGAGGGTATTGCATAATTGCTTTTTCTTTCTATGCATATATATATATGTGTGCTCTAAGTTCCTCAGGCACAGTTATATGAAAGGAAAAAAAACCAAACAAGCACGTGAATGTTTGAGCTTTTTCCCATTCATGCTGAAGAGCAGCACAATGGGAGAGTACTGCATCTTGTCCAACTGCAGTGTGGCCAGGGAAGCATGAGGAATATGAGCCCAAATGGCTTTTGATGCCAAAACATGCTTAGGACAGGGATGTGGAAAGGGAGAAGCTTTGGACAATGTTTTGTGCACAAATATATCCCAAAAGTAATACCCTAAAATGTAAAGATTAAAGGAGGAGAGCAAAGGAAGAGATTATGATATTGGTGAAAGGTGCTATGTTAATAAGTTCATCTTCTGGATAAAGCCACTTGGACTTGACATTCTGATTTCTTCAAAGGATCTTACAGATCTTCAAAGCCTGTTATTAATCACATAATCTAAATACAAATTTCTCCCATCTTAGGTTTGAACTGGAAGACAGATTTAGGCTTAAATATAAACTTTAGTTATATCATTAAACCATAGTTTACCTTACTCTGATGGTGCCCCAGCACAATTTGTTATGTTTCATTTTAAGAATTTGCAATAGTGTTGTGTAAAACGATTGTTTATTTCTAGTGGTTTAGTGATTTTACTGCTTACAGGTTATATATATCATTTGTAACTTACATTATCTAAAAGCCACTAATCCGTAAAATCTTTAAAACTAGGTAATTTTGTTTATTTTAAACCAAATGCCAAGAGTGGATATTGTCTCATGTTGCTTGATGACAAAGAGTGATATTTTGTTTTACTCAGAGCTGCTGAAATCAGACTAAAATAATAATGGGATACAACATAAATCATCAAATTGCTATGCTAAAGGAACATTTGATCTTGTTATGGCAACCATTGAAGATAAAAACAGAGATGCTCTGTAAACATTATACACGATGGAAAATCCCTTTCTTGACACAATTTGGCAAAGCGGTACATTTGTATTAAATTGAAACTCCATTTTGTCTCCTAAACTCCATTTTGTATGCTGTACTTGAACACATCTAAATTCACCCACAACATGTTACAGTAATGCATTCCAGACAGGTACCCTTCCCAGGAAAGAGGCTTGACACCTCACTGAAGGACTATCACAGGAAAATTGTCAAAAACCAATCTACTACTATCAACTTTGATTGTTCTGCCGTCTTCCCTCCCTCCTTCCATAAACCTTGTTTATCAGCAGAGGAGCATACTGAAAAACCACGAGATTGGGTGAAAATGCCTGAATGGCAAAAATAAGTCAAATTCTTTGCAGAGCTGGGTGTTCCTCTGGGCCATCCCAGCTTCGGATGGCCAAAGGGAGGTGATTAGTGCAGACTAGCAGGACCTGGAGGAGTCCTGTCCCATCTGGAACACTAGGAGCTCTCCAGGATGAGAAAGTTTGATAAGCCAAGCAACAGAGTGGAGATGGCATGTCTCAAGACTGTTGTTATTATGCTACTAGTTTTCAGGAATAAAGTATTAGGGAAATCCTTTTGTCTCCTTCCATCTTCTTCCATGTTGCTGAAGAGTCTGAACCAGGAATACGGGGTGTGCTGTCTTTACGTAGTCCACAGTGACACGTGGACTAGGCAGATTGGAGTTGGGAAGGAATCTGGCCGGTCTGAAGGGCAGCCTCAAGGTGTGTGAGAGCACTGGCAGCAGCCTCAGAGCAGGAAGCGAGGCTGCTGCTTCACTAGGAAATGTTGTCAGACATTTCCTATCTTAGAAAAAGCCAGAAACAGCAACAAAAACTCTCTTCCCACAGCACCCAACAGACTTGGACCCACTCGGTGCTTGGATCCAAGTGTGATAGGGCTTGCAGATCAGCACTGCCTTTTCTACCACCTGGCTTTCAAAGACAAAATGTTTTGTAAATACACCGCTTGATTCTCCTCAAATGAGAGCATTTTTGTCTCGTTTTCCATTTATAACACCTGCTATTGCCTCAAAACAGAACACAAAGTGCTGTCAAAGTTTTCTCTCAGATTTTCATGCCTGTCTCACACATGCCCAGCCTGGACCTACCACCATTGCATTCCTCAAGCTAACTCACCATCTACCTCTCTTACTGGGAGAAAGGGAGGAGACAGAGTGTTTGCTGAGTATATTCTCTTAGGTAGAGTGCTGGCTGAATATCTAAATATACACTGGTAGTTAAAACCTGAATAATGGCACTACAGCATTTGTGTTTTTCCTGCACTTAATAGAGGTTAATGTGAAACTGCAGGAAAGGTGAAGGGGAGTGTTTAGCTTCCCGCTTGGAGCCTGCATGTGTCAATGCCTGACAGAGCCTTGAAGTTGTTAGCACTAGCTGAATGAGGTTACAGTGCTGAGCACAGCGGGCTAAAAGAAGTAGAATCAGACTGATAGAAGGAGTGGCAGAGTCCAGGCACAGCAGAGTGTATCAAAGACAGCCCAGGGGAGAGCGGGTACTGTATTAGTCCTTTGTGTACATTTAAATGGAAGACAGTGAACATGCAGAGATGAACTCTGAACTCTCTCAGCTGGGCTCCTGCTCCTTTTAACCTTGGCTCTGTAAATAAAATAAAATAAAATAATAATAAAAACTAAAAATAAATAAAATAAAATAAAATAATCCTAGTATACTGGAGTCTGGACTCCTATGCTCAGCTATTTTTTGCATATTGAACATTCATTAAATAAACATACTGAGATCAAAGTAGCAAGTGCTTTTGTTATTACTTTACTCAATTCACACTAAATTATAGATGTAGACACCCACTGGGAAAATTGGGTGATAAGGTGGAAAGGTTTGAACAACTAAGATAAGACCCTTTTTTTCTGCCCACAGCAGCTGAGGAAATTTGTTTAACCTGGTAAGCTGGTAAACAACACCAACAGACGAGACCAATTTCACTACAAGGTCTGAGCCTGCATCACAGAAGGTGAAGGGAATTGTGCCATTGCTGGACAGGAACTGGATCAGGAACCAGTAGACTGGGAAGGGAATAGGAATCTTCTTTGAAGTCCAGAGTATTTTTGTCAATGTTCATCTCTGCCTCATCATGTAAAGTGGTAGATTATGTAATGAAACACAGGAAAGCTTAATAAAGAGGATCTACAGGGAGCAAAGAATTGACTAAAAAGCATTTTTCATATATCCACATGAAGAGCTCCCTGTGCTAGAGAATGGCAGAAGAGAGGTCCCATGGACCATAGTCAGTGAATTTTCCACAAGGACAGAACCACTGCCTTGTATGAGTACGGTTGGAATTTTGTAGGGATCCACGGGCAGAGTTGTATCTACTGTGTTATTTATAGTGAAGGAGACATATAGTTCCTATGGGTAAGTACATCTCCTTCTGCACAGCAGAATCATAGAAATAAAAAGGGGCAGAACAACATCAACCAAAAAAGCACAAGCAAAATTCCACAACTACTCTGAAATCACATGAAAGAGGATCTTGAGAAGCAAATAAAGGTGACAATTGCCAGAAAAATAAACAACCTTGCCTGAATGACTTACGTTTGAAAGAGTAAGTGGGAAAAAAATACATGGCATATGCAGAAATATTTTCTTTATCTATACCATATTTAAAAATCCTGTTTTAAATAGTATCACCTAAGAACTTAAGCACTCTAGACTAATGCAGCAAGTCATTTGGATCACATATACAATGTGTAGTAAAATTATTCTGTTGAAAGGCATGACAATGTGAAAATACTTAAAATCAAGCACCCATTCAAATATATGATAAAAATAGGACCTAAGAGCTCAGACATTTAAAGAAACCGGAATACAGTATTTAGGTATGTACCAAACTCAGATGGAAAAACTTAAGTTTTTGATAAACCAAATTATTCAGCGCAGTCTGATGGGATCTCATTAGAGAGAACTAATTCAGACCTGGAGAGAGTGATAACAGAAATGACTAATTGCAAGGACTGAGGAAAACATGGACATCTGTTAAATGACAAGTGTTGTAGGGCCTGATTTACAATCATAGTTTACAAAAACAGCTACTGTGGCAGGCATGTGGACAATCCTACTTCCATCCACAATTACTCTGGTATATGAGCATCTTCCTTAATTTCAACAGGATTATTTTCATTAAGAAGGCTATACATGTTTATTTCTCTGTCTGCATCAAATAAGAAGAGGGAGCTCCATGAATGTTTATAAGAATCTGAACCAAGATAGATTTTTACACTTACAGTTGCAACAGATTCAGAACCTTGACAAGGCTTGTAACTTTACTTACTCCTTTGCTAGGATTGTCTACAGATTACTAAGATACCCTGGCAGAACAATGTAGAGAACTTTGCAGTATTCTATCCTAAAATAGGTCATTTGGGAGTAGATGTGGTTAGAAATGTTCAAAATATTACTCAAAAGGAGAACAGGAAAAGTTGTTTTACTTTTTTTCTTACCAACTTCAGCGAAGGTATATCCTTGATGTGAGATCACTTATCTGTTCTCAAAAATTCTAAGTATTCTCTAAACCTTTTAAGATAAAACTTGACCTTCAAGTTCACTTTATGACTAAATTATCCCATGAGTATTTTCATCTTTTCTTTCAATTTTCCCAAGTTGCACTCATAATAGCTTTTTTTAAGAGTCTGCAGCAGTGTTTCCTTTATACAATCGATATATTTTAACAGAAAAAGAGACAAGTCCATGCAAATATATTTCTTTTCTTTTTTCAAAGTTTTGAAGGTAAAGAGCTAAAATATAAAGCTATAGTTGTACTCTCTCTTATTAAAACTCTTGAAAGAAAAAAAATGTCCCACCTCTTCCTCCCTCCTGCTTGAAGAACAGATGTCATACTCAGCACTGTCTGCTGCACTATGAATCTATTACTGTTGAACACTCCTCACAGCAAATCAGAGAGTGAAAGTTACTCAAACCTGGCATTACCAGCACCATGTTGTCTTTCAAAGAGGCTGTGCATATCAGCACGAGACAGTCACATTAGTGCTGAGAGGAAGCTCCTCGAGCAGGCAAAGCCATCCCCTGAATAACAGCACAGTAAGTTTCACAGAGCATCCACAAAAACTTATTGTGAATTCCTTCCTTACAATTCCAGCAATGGCACTTTCATGCATTTCCCCCTTTTGGTTCAAACTCTTCAGCCATTTTGCTGTTTTATCTTAAGGCCTTTTCCCATCCCTCCAGTCTGCTGAGACTAATGACTTCTACCTTTTACCAACGCTTGTGAACACAAAGACAGATACTCTATCCTCCTCTCCAGAAAGCCACTTTTAAATTCCTTTAACCTTCTCTGACAACATGCTTTTTTCCAAGCATTTCATTTTTAATCACTTAAGTGCTTCCCTTTACTGATATCTATTTCACCATCTCATGTGCTGTCCAAAATGAATGCAGTGCTCCAGTTAGTCATGGATAATCCTGAACAGGTTCTCTATTCCCAGGGTTCATCCAGACTGGGGTATGCATCAGCCTCTTTCTTTCTGCACAGTTTATTTAAAAAATGCTTTGCTTTTTCCAGCCCTTAATAAATGAAATCTTTGAAAGCTTATCCTGATTTATGAAGTTGGGAAGTTGCCAGATAATTAGGATACATAGCATGATCTATGACATATGGTGAAGACCTAAGCTCCATGGATTTTGACCCAAGTCAAAGCTCTGTTTTTTTCTAAATAAAGCATTTTCAAGGTGAATCTAATGATGAAGCTGACTTTTAAACATTTACATGAGAAATGAAAAAGATGCTTTCACCACAAGAATCAGTCCTATTCTGCCTCTCCCTCACACATCAGTTGCACATCAAGGCCACAGGCTGGGCCTTCCCATATCACTTCTGTGGCTATCAACTTCCTAAAAATATCTGTTGATGAAGACTTGAATTCATCTCTCTCACATATAGTACAGTGTTCTCACTCACAGGACATTATTGACTGGCATGTCTTTCTAGCTTTGAGCAGAAATAATTTCAGCCTCTGAGAAATTCCACTAAAGAAGAGAAAAAAAATTGGCAATTATCATCTTGTCAAATTAATATTGGCAAGACTCTGTCACTTCAAAATTTGCAGTGTGATATACTTCAGAAGTCCGTGAAAGCAGTGAAACCAGCTGAATTCTGTTACACTGGCCATGCAGAGACAGGAGGGAAGTGCTTCATTTTTACCCCGTGCCATGAAGGGAACTGCAGGCTGGGCTCACTGCTGGTCAGCCAGGGCTCTGATTCACTGGCAGGGATTCTCCACCTGCAGCGGTCTAGAGAGACACAGGTACTCTGAACCCCATGGCCAGAAGAGTTATGGACAAGGTGGACACAGGCTTCCCTCATTTTGGCCGAAATGACAACAGCCAGCCCTTGCAAAGTGCGTGTCAGCAGTTTTGAACTGGACCATGGCACCAATGTAAAAACAAACCTCTTGAAATACAGATAATCCTATGATTCACACACTGCAGCCTGTGCTTCAGTACACCGAAATAGAAGCAGAACTCGATATTTGTTAATCCTACTCTAATTATAACAATCTGTGTTATAACCCCTGCTAATGAGCTAACATATTTTTTTAAAGTGTGTATTATAACAATGTGATTAAAGCTTGATGGAGCTGTTCTTATGCTTTTATGATATAAAAATGGTTTCTTATTAGCTTTTGATGCTTCATTTTCCCCACAGCGTCACAGTATCTGCTTCTGTTTTACCCAATTGTACAATAATTGTTGTTTAAATTCAGCAATCTCATAGCCTAGTCAGACTCTAGCCATTTGATTAATCAGTGAAAATACTCTATAACAGTAATGCCATGGAAAATATGCCTTATCATTTTAGTGCTCAATATTATATTCTCTCACTTTCCTGTACAAGCTACTGAAATATTAATATACTGTCCTCAGGATTTGATAAAACATGTGATGAAAATTATCATAATGTTTTATGCCTAAAGACCATTAAATTAGTGCACATTAAACTAAAAATATATGGCTTCAATAATTTTTGTTTAAATATGTTCTTTTTGCTTGGGAGACTCAAATACATGTTGAAAGTTTTAAAGTTATGGAGGAACTCACTAAAATTACAGAGTCAGTGGTCATGCCTAAGATTATGTCTCTGCTGTACATACCTAAAATGAGCTTTCTTCACATAGTCAAACATTTCCAAACTAAACCTTTCCAATCTAGAATAACTTAATTCTTTGTTTATTTAAAGCCTCCAAGCCACATCAATAAAGAGGGAACAAAGAAAATCAAATGGGAAAATTGTGCTCAGATTTGCAGGTATACAACTCCAGCACAAACACAACAGCTGCATAAATATTTCCAAACCCATATTTGGCTCCTTCCCTCCCACATTAAAAGGCAAACACAGCACCAATTGAAATAATCTTGGGTTTCCTGATGGAGCAAAATGTTCTTGATTTGAATGCAATTCAGAATTAAACACTTTTCACGGATGGGGCCGGTACCAGATCACTGCTCTGGGTCTATATTGGTATAATCCAATTGCTTTCAAGACTGAAATTAATTAAACTCAAAATTTGACTCCTATTGAGGTGCTGTTTTCTTTTTTTCTCATTTTTAGGAAAACCATTACATAGGCTCATGCATTCAGCACACAGCCTTTTTGGGTGTGAGCAACAAACTGTTTTGTGATATTCTTCTTCTAAGAGGAGTATTAAGAGACTCCAGGGTTTTGCAGAGGCTCCTGAGTCTTAACAACTGTATTCATAAATTGCTAGACATACAGTATCACTGCTTCTTCCTGTGCTTTACAGATCATTTAATACTCCCCAATTTCCCTAATGTCAGTGCCTACAAGTCGAAAGTTCAGAAATAATAACAGAGTACGGATACATAGTGTCATTAGATTCATGTTTTGATAGAAATTTAATTTGGTGTTTTATTAATTTGTTTGAAATAGTAACTACTGCCTTGAAAAGTATAAGGTGATTAATTTCCAATATTTTTAGATCATATTAACAATACACAGTGTTTTGACATGCCTAATAGTTTTACTCATAATCAAGATTTTGCATTTCAGAAATTCTTCCAGCTACATGAACCAGAACCTTACAAGCTAGAATAGTCAGAACACTGATTTAAAAGCATGGAAGTATTTTAAACATTACAGTGCATCACTGAAGATCTTAACACAGATGGAAATGTGAATTATATATGTGATTTTCTTACTGTTAAACACAGCTTATTGGAAATGCATAACCAGCTCCTTTTTAAGAATACGCAGCAAAAGCAATGTCATGTATTATGCTACAGCAGGGAATTCCCTTCTTTAGACAGGATTAGCCAACAGATTTATCAAGCAGTGTCTAAGGAAAGCAGAGTTCAAGTTTAGGCTCATCAATAATACATAAATAAACTGGACAATTAGATACAATGTGGCTATCTTGTCAGACAACTTATTAACCCATAAATGATATACTCACTGCAGACAGTGTAAAAAGAGTAGATATGCAAAGATAGGAAAGACCTGAAAAGAGAGAGGAAGGTACTGTACTCCTCAGAGTGTTTATGGACTTGATAATTGTCTCCAACTTTCCATTTTGAGCTGAGAGCTATGATGTCTAGACAAAGGTGGTTCAGCAACATTTCACTACCAGTAATCACGGGTTTTTTTCTGATAGCTAAAAATAAATATACCATATTTTCACAACTATAAGGTGAACTGAAAAGTCTTAAACTTGATCAAAAACCGGCAGTGTGCCTTATAATCTGGTGCGCCTTATAAATGAACCTTGAGTACTGAAGGGATCTCAAAACCATTTCTGTTTCACATTGCGCAGCAATAAACATGAAGCTCGGAATGGAATGACTGCGAGCAGGCATGCACACCTCCGTCGGGTCTGTCCCTCGTGATTTTACGCTAAAAGTTGGACACAGATCAACGTTGGGGAAAAGAAAAAGTGTGCCTTCTAATCCAGTGCGCCTTATATATGAACATAGTTTGAAAATTTACCATTAATTGATACTGCACCTTATAATCTGGTGCGCCTTATGGTCATGAAAATATGGTATTCCTTTGCTCTTCAATCAGTGGTCTAGGGAAAAATATGTATCACTTTTCCATTTATGGTTACTACAGTCTCAACTGCAACTTCATCTGCAAGTTTTACAGAACATAAATTACATAAATACAGTCATCCCCAGTGTGTAATGTCACCCTTGCGCATTGCTATGAGACAGTGCTACTCCCTTTTCAGTTCCTAGAGAAGGGTAGATGAAAGCAGTCAGGCTTACGTCTGGTTTACACAACAACACCAAGAGGTCTTAAAAGGCAAATCCATGGTGTTAAACATCAAACTATGGGACATTGGATCATTCTTTACTATCAACAAACTCAAATTTGATTTTCTTTTCTGTGCTGGCCTGTACTTTTCAGACAGAAAACAAGAAAACCTGAGGTATGAAGGGCTGTTGCTTTTTTTTTTCCCCCTCAGCCAAGCAAAACAAAAAGTATCCACTTCATTTAGGATAAACAAGTAGCAAGCAAACTTAGTGCAAATAAAATCTTTTCATATGCACATATCTGCCTCAGTTCAGAAATTATGACCATTTGAAGTACAGATTTCAGGATTTAACTCAGAATTAAACTAATATTTACCCAATATGATGTTTTTCATGCTCAAGTACTCCAAAGTGCTTTGCAAATATTGACTAAATTCTGCCTTTTTTACTGTGTTCAGCGCCCCTTGACTCCAGTACCCATTTTAAGGGGTATATGGAAAAGATGAGTTAAGGGCTAACATGCCTTGCTAATGGAAATGTAAATTATCAGTGAAACAGAGCCACTTCTGTAGCAAAAAGGGGGCATTACTCAGAATACCCTCCAGAGCAGTATAAATTCAGGAATTTATCCTTGCCAGAGGGAAAAGTAACGTGGATGAACTGAAGAAGTCTATGGTGACTTCACTCCGTGGTCACAGTGCCTCAGTTAAACAACATGGACAATTTTAACAAGACTCAGCCTTTTTACTCTAGATTCATTTGAGTAAACAGTCCTTCTATTTTGCATCTGAGTACTTTTGAAAAGGCACTTTTATGTCTTGTTCAAAGACAGACCGAGTCTGAAGAATAATGTTCCCCTCCTACATACAAGGCAAACTAGTTCTCAGACCCAGAATATCACCCCTATGGGTTCCTAAACCCCAAAGTAGGCAGATGGCAACTAAAGCAGGCACAGCACCTGCAGAAAAACTGGCATGGAAGCTGGACTACAGGAGGATGCAAACCCGGGTAAGAAAGACCACATCTTTCCTAGGTCAAGATCTTGCCTTTTTCAAAAAAAAAAGATGAAAAGAGTAGAAAGCCAGGCAATAGAGCCAGTTCTCCATCTCTGATGGAAGACCAGCTGAACTGTCTATATGATTTGCATATTTTTCTTCTGCTAAATATAAAGGGACTTTAGGGCAAATGTATCAAACTTTAGACATATAAAAGTTGTGAGCCAAACACCGCACACCACAAAGTGAATGGGAAGGTGTAAAGTGTGCATTTACTGTCTCTGGGACCAGGTGTCCTGTGTGCCCTCCATCCCTGAAGAGCTGAAATGGCATCACTGAGGCATTGTGAAATCACATCAGAATCCCAGTTCTCTGCTTATTCTGGAGACCAAGGATAGGGATTATGAGGAATCCACGGGATGGTTTTGCCTGCTGCATTAAAAGATTCCCTTGTCTGAGGGTGAGAGTTCTGTGCATGTGCCACTTTTCCCAAGAGTAGGAAATAATAAAGAGTGGGTCAGATTGTGGGATATGGATGCAGGAATTTTATGCAGCACTACCTGCAGACTCAAACTTGAAAAAGGAGCCATGAAATGAAGAATTTTCATAGCTGCAGTCAGTCTATGGACATGCTGATAGCACTGCAGCATGAAAATATTGCAACCCTGCCCACAAACACAACCCATTATTTATTAGTTCAGACTGTTAGTGAAAGAAGAAACAATTTAGCACAATGCTTAGAAGCAAAATGGACTTCTGAATTGCTGTAGGATAATTTGTACCTAATTTATGAGTTTTTGCAGAGCTGTGAGATGCTTTGATCTGTTTCATATAGAAGTTGGTTGAAAATATGTTTCTTAGAGTGAAGTATGAGGTAATAAAAATGTGATTAAGGTGTGCTAGCAATTTTATTTTGGCAACTTTATGCTGTGCCTTTGAATTCCAGTATATATAAAGTTTGGCTCTTTTTCAGTTGATAGTCTATCAGTTGAAGACTCTACATATACAAACATTAATAAACTCACAGACAATAAAATAAAAGCAGTCTAAAACTACATGCTATAATCTCTCTCTTTTAAAAATAAATGTAGGAAGTCATAACATATAGTTTATAATTACGATATCCAAAGAATTTCAGTTCAGTGAAGCCAAAGGAAATTGCTTACTATGGAACTAAGAATGCGATAAAAAGAAAATTAGGCACTGGCCCTGAAGCTCAAACCCAAAGTAAATCACATATTTCCTCAAGCAGAAAGGGAGTCTCATTTTTCATGGGGAAAAAACTTTCACAATAATGTTAGAACACAGAATCCAACTACTGATCAGAAGATACACATTAAAAGTGAACAAAACCAGTTCTAAAATCCCTTAAATTGTAAAGATATTTCTTTAGAGCCCTTATAGTGATAAGCCTAAAGTAATTGTGGGAATTACATTCACATTCTAAACTTGGACTTCTGTTTTCTATGCAGAAAATTCACCCCAGTCAGAGTACTGCTTTAATTAATAGTTGGCATAACACAAGATGTCTTTCAAAGTTTCTTGTTCCTATATCCCTGTAAAATGTAAATGAAAATTAAGCTTCACAGGGTTACAGTAAACAAATGCTCAGTGGAGGCAAAAAAAAAAAGAGTTTCCATGTAAAACTATCACTTTCATATCTGTGTAAAGATACTTTATCCTCTAACAAAGGGCTAATCCATGAAAAGCTTCACTAAACATTTTCTTGTACTATTCACATTTATGAAAGTGCTTTCTGGAGCTTTACGGAAGGTTAATGCACTCTCAGACTCTAATCAATGAAAACAGTGTGATTTACACAATCTATGTTCTTTGTCGAATTTAAGCAGTGTATCACTGCAGAAGATCTTTTCCTGACAGAAGCTTACTGTATGATGGAGATGCTGGAATCCTCCTTACACTGGTTGTGCCTGGCATATGCCTGTGCAATGATAAAATGAAAATTTGCAGGACTACCTCAGGCTATCCAACTCCTAATGCTCAAACTGGTGGATGTAGCTCACCAAAGGCATGTAAAAATAGGGTATTTTTTTCACAGAAGTAAAATGGAATTACAATAAAATTTGATGAGTATGAGTTACATCAGAATTATGCTACAAAAGAAAAAAAATTTGGCCTCTCAGATATTTACAATTAAATAGAGATTACAGTCAGTTGATGAGTTCCTATCACTCAGTACCTATAGACAAGGACTACTACCATAAGCCCAGTATATCTAATGACTGACTGAATTCCCTAACTTGACAATGGCATTAAAAAAAAATTTAATTATTTCACAGAGCATATCCATTTCCCATCTATACTAGGAACAAAATGAAACCTGTTCATACAATTTATATTTTCTGGACAACCTTTTGCAATCACAAACCACTGCTTACCCAAACTGCAGTATAGGTAAAGTAGATACAGATTCACAGCCTGATTGGCTTACCTGAAGCTAGTGCATCATTCATACTTCTACCTGCCTATGCCAGCTAACATGCTGAGCCCATAAAGCACATAGAAAACCATGCAAACAGGAAAGGTATATCTCTGGAAAGTCACATGAGGCTAGAGAATGTATTCTTCCCTGTTGCTCCAGAAAATGCAGAATTATTAATGCAAGAAAATAATATTATTGGGAAAAGTTGTAGCAAGATGTTAAAACATATCATTCCTATGAAAAGTTCACTTGGAAATTACATTATTTTATATCAAACAAATAAACTCCTATTAATGACCTTAAAGCCAGTGAATTATGCTAATCTAAGTGATTACAAAATTTCAGTCTAACTATAAGGAAGCACTGTATTAATATTTAACGGTACTGCAGCATATCTGTTACTCTTTAACCAAATCTAAAGGCTGCCATGAAGGATTTATGTGTCTTTTTGGTCATTCCTCTCCCCATCAGATCCTTTACATTCTCCAGCAATATATTTTTATGTTCCATACATACTCCAATATTCAGATAAAAACAGAAATCAAGCAGTGCAATCACTTCAGGCATAAGAAAGTCCAAAGATAACTTAGAAATTGTTGCAGAGATAGTTATAAAAAAGACAATAAATGTCTTCTGATTTTAAGCAGCACATTCTGAATGATGGGATAAGGGCTTGTTAGAGAGGAGGTGAAATTCTTCCTCTTCTAATCTGGTTAACATTTTCTGAAGAAAGCCACAGGGAGTACTTATGTTTGGAATTTGCACAATAGGAATTGTGGTATCTGCAACAGCGTTCATCCTTGTGTGAACCATTACACACCCTAAGTAAAGTAAATGAGTAAGGAATCATGGTGTGATTTTATGGTGGGAACTGAGAATTATTTGGCTTGACACATCGAAGACATTGTTTTTAATCATTTTTTCCTTGACTAGTCTTGATTCTTCAATCCTCAATGGAAGGTATGTAACTCTGCATCTTCTGGGGAAATTTCCACAAGAACACATTCAGATAAGGACTTAAAATTGAAGATACATTAAGTTATATTTAGCTTTTCTTAACTTAACACTGAAAATGAACTAGTAAACATGGACAAAGCATTTCCATAAGTTCTACAGAGGTATGAGGAAAAAGCTCCAAACAAATAAAGCTTATGGGTAAGGGGGAATGTTAATAATAAGGGTAACAGCAAGGCAAATAATTTTTATGATTTAATGTAATAGGTTCAGAAGTTCACTAAGAAAAATACAGCAGAAAAAGAGATCAGACATTTAAACTGATCTTTCACATATCTCACATAAATCTCTGCCATGCAATCATTAAGATTCTACAGTTAGAAAAAGATACAATCTAGGGGTACACATTTCAGTCATTGTTAGATCTGATGCATTTCTCCCTCTGTTCATCACTGTGTAAGCTTAGGAGGTGCATGTACACACACATATTACAGGAAATATTTTTCACATTGTACTAATAACTCATTGATTTTTTTCAGCAAATACAACAATATGACACATTTGAGAAGGACTGCATTCAATTCCATTTGAAAATGAAGCCCTATCAGTCAAAATAAAATAAAATGAAATTTATAAAGGTTATATCATATTTATGCGCTTACTAAATATAAAAGTCAACATATGGTGCAATGTTACCATATGCTTGATTTTGTAAGAGCAGATTTCCAATGTAGTAGGAGAGTTCCCCACAATAACAGATCATTAGCTTTGCATTTCCTTTAAAACATTTTTTGAAGAATAACAGCCAAAAAGTATCCAAGTATGAGACACATGATCTATATGCATAGTTATAATAGATCCAAAACACAAAATGGACCCTACAACATTTATTTGCACAATGTACATATGTCTATTTATTACTACTTAATGAGCTCTTATTGCTCACAATACAGCAGAAGTGAATGAGTATTTTCTGATCTACTAGGTGTATAATTTTGAAAAATACATCAAAAGAAGCAAAGTTTTGATACAAAAAAATCTCTTTCAGAATAAGATTGTGAGGAAATATTTTTTCTTGTTGTTCATTGTGAGATTATATAAAAGCCACAGTTTGATATGGTCAATTTTGGTTTGGACCCCTGCCATCAATTACCTCTAATGCAGTTTAGATACTCTGCAATAAATGTAAGTGCACTTTAAATTTAAAGAATAAATTACAAGCTGTCAAATATTATACAGAAAAATGATGGCATATATCAGAAATCTAAATATTTCAGTGGAAACACTGTTGATCTGCTGAGTTACACCGCTGTACACCTGGTTCTGGTTGCTTTAAAAGGCACCTCAGCTCCTTCTTCCTAAAGGGATAAATATTGCCACTGGACAGCCAATGAAAATTTTGGAAATTCCATTCTTGGTCCTGTTTTTGATTTCCCAGTGTGAACTTAGGTTAAATATTTCTTTATGCCAATGTCAGCAAAATATTATAAAAGTACAACATCAATCCCTATTTTGAGTGCTTTGGGGAAGACTTATTTTTAAATGTCTTTTGAAAGCTTTTTGATCTCCAGTGCCAATCTGTCAGAAAAGAAGCCAAATAAATGCCAAAAAATACCCTGTCACTAGTTTGCCTTTGGTGTTAGCACTGTCTAAAATGGGTGTATTTATCTATTCTGCTTGTACCTAACTACATCTGTAAAGCATTACAGGTGAGTGCACTGGAGCTAATGTTTGAGGACCCGGCTTGGTCAATTAAAGCTGGACAAACTCAATTTTAAGTGGCAAAGACATCATTCATTGAGAGACTAAAACACATATTCCAGATCGTGAAGCAACTCAAAAAGGTGAAACTCAGGCTTTTTCTTGAATGGGTGCCCTCTCTCCATGGTACAGAGCAGGCAAACAAGCAATGGATTCGTTCAAGCAAGGACCAGTCATGACTCTTGCACAGCCAGGGGCTATGACAGTAGTTGACTATAACATACAAAATACCATGAGCATTTTTCAAAACAGAAGAGACCTCCATCACCCCAGATATGCACTCCCACAACCCTGAGATTAAGGCCAGCTTCCCTTTGGGTTTGTAAAACTAATGTTTCCAAAATTAAATACAGCCAGATAGACTATAGTCTCCACAAAAGGGAACATTAAGATCAGAATAAAGATTGGAGAGACTTAATGTCAAGGATTGCTTCCTGAAAAAAAAGAATAATAATAGCTCCTGTGAAGTAGTTGGCATCATGCCCTTTGATTGCAAAATGGCCCCTGAGCCTGTTTGTCTGAACTTACCAACAATTTACTCTACAGATCATAGCTAGAAAGAGCTCCTTAACATCTTGTGTTTGAAGATGTAGCATTTGATGATATCGAGGAATAGTTATCTCCAACTTTGTCAAGCATAACTTTGTTGGCATGACTGCAGATAAGGCCCCTTAGATCTGGATCAACCAATCTACAAAAATATTTTAACCTTTTTTTAGCAATAACTGTTTAAATCTGCTGCCAAATGCTACCAGGGTACTCTTAGATCATGAATCTGTTCAATGCTACAGCAGTGAGAAGAAAATATCTCTGCATCTTGTGCATATGCTAAATGATTGGAAAGACTCCCACATTTACTTCTGTGGACTTAACATAAAGTCTTGAATGTTAAAGAGGTTAACCAGATTTGCAGGAAAACAAAATTAAACTAATACTCATGAAGAATGGACTCTATCTATACCAACAATTTGTTAAGATTAAAAGGATGACATAAGAACTTAGGGGATTTATAGTTAGGCAGTGAAGAGCAGAGAAAAGAAATTCACTGGAAAATTATAATTAAAAGGATACAAAAAATGTAAAGTGTTTTTGATAACTTCTAACTTACAAAAACCAAGAAATCAAGATATATTTACTCATCCAGTGAGTTCTGCTTATAACGTTTGGCTCCAAATTAAAGATTCCAACAAGGTTGAATTCAGACAGGATTTTACCACCATTCACTTCAGCCACAGATTTGAGTGCAGTTAACTCAGTCAAAATCTTACCGAGATTCTGTTGATCAGTCAACTGGCCATAAACCAAAAAATGCTTGTCTTTTAAAAGTATAGTCCACCAAGAGCTAATACATTACTTGTAGTTCACATATATATATGTATATATAACTACACACACAAAAGTAGCCACTGTCAAAGCACTATGAAGTTTTCTGTTCTCAGTCTCTTGTCAAATTTACTCAATTTACCAATCAAAAAAGCATCCCTACAATTTCAAGCCTGTAGGGTTAACAGAGTCATTGTAAAGAAAACTGTCTTTTGTCTTCCTGCATCACTGCTAACGACAATCATTCTATATAATTTATTTTTTTCAAAAGAGAGATAATGTTCAAAAGAGAATGAGAACTAAAACAAGAAAGTGTAGTGCTAAAAGTCTAAGCAATTTCATAGGTTTCTTATGCTTGCAAGAACCATAGAGAGTAACAACTGCTATGTGGCAGCAATGTAAATACAGTGCTCACATTAACTTCACTACAGTTCCTCTTCAGCTCCCTCTGGACTAAGAGGAGCTTTGCTTCCCATCCCATCACCTTCTTCTACAATGCACACAACAGTGGAAAGCAGGGCAGGCATATGAAGGACTACTTAGTAGCTAATGTTTTAGCAAAAATACCCAAACTAATCAGCTCTAACAGTTAAAAAGAACAGGAAATATGCAGAAGAAAGAATAGTAAAAAAATATTTCTTAAATAAAAAAGCCATACTTAAAAACTAACTTAAGCATTAAGTAATTAAAATTATTCATACAAGCATAATTTTTATTTGAAGAATGTTCACAGCAATTATTTAGTCAGCAATTTATTCATGTCATATAATTAATAAGGCCACAATAGCTTCTTGTAGTAATGATCACTTTAAAAAGTGTGCAAGAGATGACTGGATTTGTAGCTGACATTCTCCTCTTTAGTTAAAAAATCTACTGACTTGACTATTTGACTCAGGCAAGATATCTGTAAAGACACCTAAATCCACTGTATTTTGTCGTCACTAGTCCCAAGGACTAGGTCCTTGGAAATTCTCATGACTGTATTTAATTACAAACTGTTGAAGAAAACATGAGATTCATGAAGTTCTGGCAATATGAAATATGAGTGGCAAGCTCCCAGAACCTGCACAGGCTTGTCTGGGTTCACGCTCAGATTGGAAGGGACCCCAGCACGGCATTTGTCCAACCTCCTGCCCAGTGTAGGGTCAACACTGCTCACATGAAGTTGCTCAGAACTTTGATCAGCTCAGTCTTGAAAACCTATAGCAATCAAGATTCCAGTATCTCCAAATAACTGGTTGCATAGGCTTAATTGTCCCCACAGAGAATTTTCTTTTCTGTCTATCCAATAGGAACATCCCATGTTTCAATTTATAAAAACCCTGTCAACCCACCATGACCTCACTAACATGTCTGTCTTCGCAGAAATTCTCTTGTGGATTCTGATGGGGGCTGCTCTTAAGTACCTCCAATATACCTCTTATTTAGGTTAAAAAGAAATCTTGCTATGTCTCTAACAACCTTGGTGGCTTTTTATTAAAATTGTTCCAGTTTACTAAGTGTTTCTATACTAATGAACCCAAATCTGGACAAGGTATTGAATTATTCTGTGCTCTAATAATTATGAAGAAAAAAGGAATAATGTCACTTTGAACTACTGGCAGCAGACTTGTTGGTACAGCCCAGTAACCTTCTAGCCTCTCCCACTTCTACAGTACATTGCTGACTAGTGTTCAGCCCAACGTCCCCATCAGGGCCCTCAGATCATTTTCAGCAGCATCTCAGATGGCCAGATCCTTGTTGATGAGTCCCTAGCCTGTACCAATTCAGGGGTTGGTTCAGCCCAAGCGAAAGACTTTGCATTTTGCTTTTGTTGAATTCCTGAGGTTCTTTTTGGATGTTTATTCCATATTGTGTAGGTGTCTCTGGGTGGTGATGCTTCCCCCAAGCATAATAACTGGCCTTTTCAATTCTGTGCCATTTCCTGACAAGATTATGTCAACTATGAACTCCTCCAGGCCTTTGAAAAAGATGTTGAACAGACCAGGTCCCAGAAGAGATCCATGAAGACCTCTGTTTTTAAGGAACCTCAGGGCAGTATTATAAAACATTAACTGCTACAAGTGGAGTCTGACCAGCCATCCAGTTCCTCATCCATCTATCTTTCCACCCATCTAAACTGTATTGTTCCAACTCAAGTACAGGGACGCTGAAGGAGATCAGGTCAAAGCCTTCATGAAGTCAAGATCAAAGATCCACTACTCTCCTTTCACCCCCAGATCCACTCATTTCACCACAGATGGCAGAGTAGTCGATGGGCATGATTAGTCCTTAGGAGGACCATGCTGCTATTCCTAAGCACCTTATTCTCTTTCATGTGTGCAAAAACAGCCTCTGAGATTCACTCAGGAATCAAATCAGCTTTAACCAGCCTGTAGTCCCTTAGATGATCTTTCTTGTTCTTTTTGAAGATGGGTGAAATGTTTCCTGTCTCCAGTCATTGGGAATCTCTTCCAGCCCCTCAACAACAAACGACAATGGCCTCACAATGCTTTCAGCCAGTGCTCAGTCAACTGGCTGCTCGCCATCCAATCCTGCGGACTTCTGTGGGTCAAAATTTCTCAAGAGATCCCTGCCTTGATCCTCTCCTAGTGCAGGTAAATCTTTTCCTTGAATCCCATCTCTAAGCTCAGAGGACCATGAGATTTTGTCCGTGGACACTGAGGTATAGGCAGCATTGAGCACAGGTTTATCTGCATTCACTTCCACTATCCACTTTCACAATCAGGATTCAGCAGCACCACCACATTTTCCTTGTTTTGTTTTTATTTATTTTATTATTATTGTTATTATTATTGTTCTTACAATGACAGAAGCTCCTCTTGCTGTCACTCTTTGCCACTTCATGTGTGCTAAATTTTTCTCAACACCTCACTCTTAACATCTCTCTTGAGATTTGCAGCATAAGCTCCTAAAAGTATCCACCAAATGCTAGAGATATTCTAGGAAGCATTAAGAACCAGTAACATATTAATTTCAAAATTCAATGACTAAAGCTTAGGTAGTTCCAAGAAGCTTATCATAAAACTCCTGAATCAAAACTTGTATTGTATTGTTTTTCTCTTGAAAAACTCAAACCCATAAACGTAAACAAACTGCAACAGTTGAAATGAATGACAGGTGCAAGGAGCAAGTTCTCCAAGAAATCTCCCTTGCAAATGCAACGCTGCAAGTCTTACAGTTGACCAATACATCCTCCATGGTAATGACTGTACGTGGGAGCACAGAGGCACAATTTGGTGTTAAGCAGCAGGTTACAAAAGTAGTCTGCAGCAATTCCACCAAAAGCATCAGGAACTGCTCCCAAACTTTTTCAGTGCAAAGAAAGAAGCTTAATTATGCCATTCTCCTTAGCTCCTACTTCATTTTCATTGCCCTCTCCACAAGCTGGCACTGGATTTGTTTGCTTTGGTGTTTAATTCTGATGAGAAGTTTATTTTCATAGAGAATTTTCTCAGCACAAAGATATTGGGAAGTACAGAAACAGATTACTCTGGGATGAAACAAAACTGCCAGATGTGCTGCAACTGTTAATGAGTGTTAAATCCCTTGTTTGGGATCTATCAGCCAAGTTTGAGTTGATACAAAGACACACACCTACAAAAAACAAATCCAACAACAAAATGCAGCAAGCCCATGCCTGGTCCTGAGCACTATCTGTTTCTTTCCACAGACCTGTTAACCTGCTTCTGCAGGGGGGTTTTTAGGCTCTACTAGCTTAATCTACCTCTACGGATAAGAGCAGTAAAAGTTAAGGAACTCTCTTGCCACTCCTGATGACTCTGAAGTCATAGGCTACCACAGAAATATAGGTTTTCCCTTAAACCATCTCTCTGTTCAACATTATGCCCAGGAAATATGCATCCTATGCAATTATACACGTTCTAAAATTAAGTTTTGGAACAACGTTTTCTGATGTCAAAAAGCCTAAGCCTGCTTTCCACTTAATATTCTTTGCTAAACTGCATTTTGGGCAATGAAAAAGGACACTTTCATTGTTCTGAAAAACAGTATTGCTAGGGATGAAAATATTAAAATTTATTATTTTAAAATATCAGCTCTTTTGTGTTGTTTTCTTTTATTTAATTTTTTTTAATCATTAATATACAGGCTAAGTTACAGGTAAAGTTTTAGAAATAACAATATGACAATTGGTCACTCCTAAATACAGGTAACACACAAAATTTAATAAAAAACAGAACCCTGTAAATCAGCTCATTACACATCCCAAATATTTAATGAATTTGAAATTTTGGGACTCAGTAACACAAAATAATATTGCATTTGACACTATATCCTTAATCCCAAACAAAAACGTTTAAAACTTTTCATGTAATTATTCCTATGAAATGGGAATTCCACGGCAATAACGTCTTATGGACATACTCTTGGCATATTATATGGATTTCTGAATTTGCATTAACTATTATAACATTTTCAGGGTTTTTTTTTAACAGAAAAAAAATCTATTTATTCAATTTGAAAAGTATGCAATTACTTTCATAATTTTCAAGATATTTTTAATTGAAATTAACTGATTATGTATTATATAACACAGATACTAGTTTTGCAGATCTATTTTTCTGGAGGAATGCCAAATATGTTTTTTGTTTCTTTTAATAAATAATGTGTGAAATGACAAGAATATACAAGTACAGTGTTGAAGAGATATTGCTTTCTTACCATGAAGAAACCTTTCACTGCAAGTGAAAACTAAACAAAACGGACTGTCATAAATTACAGTTTGACTAAATTCAACATGCTCATTCTATCATCAACTCATATTCAGCAATATCTTTGTACTTTTGCCAGTGCCACACATTTGCATTCTAGTTAGAATCAGGTAGAATGACCTCTGCAGTCCTCCAGTTTAATACAGAAGCTTGCTGCTACAGCTGGTCTGAATATGACCCATATACATGTCTGATCCTCACTTCTAAACAGCCTTTGCAACTGCTAGCAATTCACTTATTGGTTTAGACTCACAACAAAGAAAACTATCCAAAGTTTAGTCAAGGAGGAAAAGAAATAAATGTTGATGATGTTAATCAGCATGCTACAGCTGGTTTAAAATGTGATATCACAATACTTGTTTGAATTATATGAAAATGTCATTGAAAAGCTCTGAGAAGGAAATAAATGGTATTGGAAATGATAATCTCCTTTTGTAGTCTGTAGACACATGTTGGGAATGTTCTAGCAGATCCTGAGACAAGATACAGAACTACCATCATTTAATGAACTTGAGCATTTTTGTTGTGTTCATTGAAGAGCTCATCATGGTACACGGCAGAAAAATAATACTCATTTACTTAGTTATGATATATTTATGAACAAAAGGCAAAGAATGGGAAATTATTTATAGCCGTCTTCAAGCTCTAATGGTAGAAGAGCCTTGTCTGAATCTAGAACCACTGTTCTCACCATAACAGAACTTTGAAAAACATAGTAAAGCCAAGTGAACTTTTAACAGGCAAAAATTAATAGTTCTTATTTTATTTGCTGATCAACCTGTAAAGGGAAGTGAAATATACATTTTAATACTTTAAATTACTATCTGAAAAAGATGAAGACAAGGATTTGTGAGAAGTGGTGAGTCTCAAATTTCGTTTGATCACATTAATGAAAACTTTGCAAGTATTCTGTGCTTAAGTGGGCAAATTGCAGTCACAGCTCTGCTAAAAATCAGTTTGCACTCATTTACTCATCTGCTGAGATTACAGTTTTCTGTTTTCTACAGTAATAATAAACATCATTAAATGCTCAGCTTTGTTAGCAGGAGTCACTGAAAGGTCTCCCCTCTCTTTAAAAAAGTAGAAAAAGCAATGTTTGAATGTGAACCTATAGCTCTGGCATAGACTAGTCTGTGACTAAATGGTACTCTTTCAATTTAATTGCCATGTGGAACAGATTCCTAAGGATGGACCCTGATCAGTAAAATAGAAATATTCAGGACCAGAATAAATTGTGTCCCACTCAGTCTTAAACACTCTCTATTGAACTTCACTAAACTATTATTTTCAAATATTTAAATAATTTAATCATTTTAATAATTTAAATTTGAGAGGTTTTGCTGGGGATTGCGTGAAACTGGGTGTGTTTTTTTAATACTTAAGGATAATAAGTCATAAGTCCAAAATGCCTATTTTTAAGTAACAGTAGAATCACAGACTCACACTTGTTTAAGTTGGAAAAGATCAAGTCCAGCCATTAGCTGAACACTGCCAAGTCCATGACTAAATCAGGTCTGCAAGTGCTCTATTAACACATCTTTTGAATACCTCCAGGGATGGTGAATCCACCCTGGGCAGCCTGTTCAATGCTTGACTACACTGTCAGTGATGAAATTTATCCTAATTCACAATCTAAACCTCCCCTGGTGCCACTTGAGGCCATTTCCTCTTGTCCTGTTGCTTGCTTTTTGGTAGAAGAAACCAACCCTCACCTTACTACAACCTCCTTTCAATTAATACTAGAGAGCAATGAGGTAATCCTTGTGTCTCTGCTGCCATGTGGATTTCCATGCCCTACCTCCAGACAGCAGACCAAAGGATCTTGCTTGCCCTCTGTCCATCAAACATCGGCATGCTGCGCCCAGATTTAGCTTTAGTGAGCCAGGTTTTAGCCTTTTCACCCTTCAAACCTAATTTAAAACTCTCAATGAGCTCTGCTAACTCCTGTGCAAAGACTCTTTTCCCCATTTGAGGCAGGTGTACCCCATATCTTGCCAGAGGCCTGCTGTCATGAAGACCAACCTGTGACCTCTCCCTTCAGAAAACTTGAAACACTATAAAAATAAAAAAAAATTGCTAACTGGAAAAATAACAGTGATTGCCAGAGATACTGTTTCACAACTCTGGTACAGAATTGACAATTTTAGCTGAAAGACATCTTCCAGTATGAGCCAAGGTTGGTGACAACAGAAAATGTATGATGATAACTCTGGACTCCAGAGTTCTAAGACAAATGCAGAAATGATGAAATGGAATCAAAGTTCATTAATTTTAACTTTCAAATATCCCTACAGCACCATATTAGGGTTTCCAGGCATTCAGTTCTTTTGCAGACATTTTTGATAAGAAAGGACAAGCTTTTGCTGCGGCAAATTATGTGAATATACAGTTAGTTAGGTTTATAAAGGCTAACATAAAACCATGAAAAACCTGCTGCATTATGGCACTGTCATGGTTTATCTCCAGCTGGCAACGAAGCATTGCACAGCTTCTAACTCATCCCCCATCCTCCTGGGTAGAGAGAATTGGAAAAGAAAAACTAATCCTTGTGGTTTGAGGTGAGAGCTACCCAAGACAGACAAGTGATGCCCAGTTGCTCACCACTCACTGACCAATGCCCAGCCCATCCCCAAGCAGAGATCAGCCCCTTCTAGCCAGTTCTCCCCAGTTCACACACTGGGCATGATGTTGTATGGTTTGGAATATGATTTTTGCCTCGTTTGGATCACATGTCCTATTTATGTTACCCCACCCGCCCCCAGCTTCTCATACACCTGCTCACTGGCAGTGCATGGGAAACTTTTTGGTTTACAGTAAGCACTACTCAGCAACAACTAAAACCTCAGTGTGTTATCAACATATTCTCTTACTAAATCCAAAACAAAGCAGCGTATCAGCTGTTAGGAAGAAAATTAACTCCATCACAGCTGAAACCAGGTCAGGCACTAAAGTTGGCAAACATGAGTCCGGAATCAGAAAAAACAATTTTTCAGCTAGGTCTTATTTCAGGGCTTGCTGCTGTGTAAGCTCAGCTTGGCCAGGATCAAGGCCCAGCTAATGACAGACACCTTAGGCAGACTGGGGAATGCCTAGCATAGCAGGAGAAACAATTTATACGTTGTGCTCGTAGGGGTTTGACACTTTTCTGTGTAAAGCTGGATCACATTTTTACCCGTCTGTCATGAGCACCATGAAGGCTGCAAGTTCCTCGGGGCAGGAGCCTGTTAAACACTTAGCACAACACAGGAGCTCTGTGCTAATAATTACCATTGCTATTAAATACACTGTGGCATAGCTGTTTCAGTAGCCTTACCCTCTTATTTCTGTGAGGCTGTCAGTATAATAATGTTATCCTGAATTTAATACAGAGGTTTGGGGAATGTGAGGAAATGCTCTATCCGTTTTCCTGATCTCCTGCAGTGCTAAGCAGCACTTTTGACACCAATATTCTCTGGTCTCACTGCTGTCAAGAAAAAAAAGTATTCACACAATTAACATGTGACATCATACAGTAATCACCCATCGGGAAAACTCTTAGCTTCCATGCATATTATGACTGAAAAGCAAACACATTTGCTCCCAAAATTAAAAGCACCAGATCTTTCCTCATGCAATGTAACCACCTTCAGTTCAAACTGAAATCACAATTCCCTGATCCATTTCTCCCTCATAGAAGACAACTCTTTTATGGAATAATATAGATAGGAGTCACCAGATGAGATCCAGGCATGGAATACAGCATTTATATACAGATTTTCATTCTGTGTACACAACAAGGAGAAGAACACTGCCTTTTCCAGAAGCATCTGTTAGTGCTCTCCAAACCCAAACATGATAGCAGTGTGGACTGGCTGAGCAAATGCAGTGAAAGCCAAAGGCTGAGGCACATAATAGCCCTTCTCACATGTAAGAATTACAAAACTCAGTGTAAAGACACTGCTCAGATGGAAGTATGTGATGTGCAAACTGAGAATCCTACTGCAGAAAGTCAAAGATCTTTTAAGATCTCAGGTTTTGTTGTTCTTCAAGTTAGGCTTTTCTAGACGGGACTTATGGAATTGGGAAGATGCAAGAAAAGTAATTTTTAAAGTATGTTTTCTAGTCAAAGTTTTGATTGGACAGAACCTGCACATATCAAATCAGTGTCACTGTTTTAACACAAAAGTATTAACAGGAGTCTAAAAAGCACATTTCTGTCCTTTGTTTACACACGAATTCTTATTTATACAGATAGATATTCCACACAAAGAACTAAAAAATGTTGAATGAGGCTAATATTGTCCTACATGCTTTTGTGACTGCATGACTACATAAAGGAACACTTAGCCCCTCCACATATAACGTATTGCACATATGCAAGCTGAAGTCTGTGTGGATGTTTTTAAGAATAAAATAAAACCTCCAGGTTTAAAGATGCTAAATTGTTGATAGATTTTCCATTTAAATGCAAATTTGACTTTTGGTTTTAATGGAATAAGTCCTTTTTTCCAAAATTTTTCAGTGAGTAACATTCTGAAATATGGGAGAGAGCTGGCAGTCCGAGATCTGTCTAGATTTTCTTGGTATAATTCTTAGTAAGATAATATTGGCACATTTTCTTTTATCAATTCATCCAAGTTTTTTATCATTCATTTTTGAAAAGAAAATGAAGTGCATTGTACACCTTCCAGGTTAAGTAAAAAGGAAGACAATTTGTTTTTAGATTTTTGTGCTTATGGGGTGGGAAGGAAAGTGGATTTTGCAAAATAATGATCTCCTGGTAATGTAAAATACAGGGAAAAAATGAAAGTTCAAGAGTAGCATTATGACCAAAATTCACTATGTGTTTTTTATTATGTCGGAAGAAACTCTTTTAAGAAATGGAAATCACTACATTCTATTGATTCATGCACAGAATCTTCAGACATAAGTCATCAGTGTTGACACTTTCAAATACATAAAACGTGACATCTGCTCCTACAAGCTCACTACACAGGCTGTAAATCATCAAAGAGAAAAGCAGTTCAATGTCATTTCAGCCACTGTAAGCTATGGTTTACAACTGAGAGATAAAAATAGTCATACTGTCTCTATGACATCTAAACCACTTTTCTACTGCAGTATTCTATGTTCTGATTTATCTTTCTGGTTGAACAACACACAATCAATTGTAAGCAACTAGTGTAGTTTGATTCCAGTCAACAGCAATTTTCTCCAGCTTTATCTTTTTTACCCCTCACTGCACTGACTTTAAGTGATCTCCCAGACCCACCGTTTTCCTTGCAGTGTTTTGTGGAGAATCTGAGGACTTAAATTTGTCATTTAAAAGTGTAAAAGTACAAGAAAAATGCATAACTTTTATTTAATGGCTTCCAAATACTTGCCAAATCTTTTTTGTGTTATATCACATCTACGTTCACACTAATGAAGAACGTATGCATGCATTTTTCAACACTGATATCAGGGATCACTGTACAAGGTACTTTTAATGTGCACCATTCCTCCCCAAAGAAAACAGTACCAAGTATCTTGATCCCTCCTTGAAAGAAATGCTAAATTGCTTCCTATAGCTACTTTGTCAACCTAATTATTATTCAAACCAATATTCAATTTGCATAAAGCACTAAAACAGTTTTTCAAATCTTCAGTGATTTACTTCATTTAATTATGAAGTGAGAACATGACTATTGCAAGTGGCATATTTTGTTATTATTAGCACCTAAGAGATCACAACATGCATTAGGATTCAAATATTTTTTGAACAAGAAAAAGCCCAAGGAGGTGAATTATCTTAACAACTAGTATTTAGTATTAGTGTTTGCAGTAGAAATAAAACATTTATATGGCTAATGAAAATGTAAAGAATAGACCCATCACCACAACAAGTGACACAGTGATCCTGCAACACACCACACATGGGCAACTGCTAGCAAGCAGAAAGCAACAGAGCAGCACATTAAAGAGCCAAAGTCCAGGATGAGCCAAAAATAGTTTTTTCCATTTCCAGGTTGTAAAATCTTCCTAACGTACACAAAGACAAGATCATTCCTTTCAGTTTTATTTTACTTTACTGAGAGACTTGTATGAAGTTCTCTGGGCACACCTCATTTTCTGGGAAGGACATTAGCTTTACCCTTGGAAAACTAATGTCCGGAATCTCGCGTTTAAGCTACCAGGCAGCCACTCCAGAATCTACTTCCACAAGCATGCACTCACCCAAAGTATCAAAGAAGCCTTCTCACACAGAACTTCACCCAAAAATCACTAATGCAAAAATAGTTTTACTAGTGACTACGTTAACAGTTTTCCAATGGCAGCTAGTACAACTAGCTCTTAACACTTGTGAGTTTAAGTATGAAGATTGAGAATTTTATCATCATCCCTTCCCATGTAATGCACTGTTTCTTGAATTTTGATTCCATAAGCTGTTTTTTAGATTTCAACATAACCTATCACTTAATTCACCAAACAGGTGTAAAGATCTTTGAATGAAGTGAGGAAGCCATCCCCAAGTTTCAAATTTAATACAAGTCAGATACACACATCTGTGGAATTGCAGAACCACAACCCTCAACAGTGTCTTTTCAGGGATGCTCCTGAAAAAAAGACCTGAAAGCCAGTACAGTGTGAGCAGCACTGCCTGCCTCAACCTATAGTCAGGACTATCTCCCTGTTTGTTCACTCAACTTGTAATTAAACCCAGGGAAACCCGCTGTTTTTCTGGCTAAATACACTATGCTTCAAACCATATACTGGTGACCATAAGGCATATTCTGCTGCATTAATGATTGAAACCTGATAGCAAACTATGTGCTATAGCACAGTATCGCTATCCTGCACATACACACTGTCTGCTGACTTTGCCTCCTTAACATGCCTGTAACTTCTACAGCCACTGCACTTTGGTTTTATAAATCCCAGTTTCCAAAATCAGATTTCAGAGATTTGGCTGCAGGGATGTCCAGAACTTATCCCATTTACTATTTCATTCTTACTAAATACTTGCTTGCACATTCCCAAAATACAGTCTGCTGTCAGCCAAGAAGCCTAGAAAGCTAAATCAGATTTCAGACATTCGCACCAGAGGTTCTTTCCAACTCTCTAACATAGTCATATGGTCTAGCTCTTAGCAAGATTAGAAAGGCAACATTTTTTCACACATTTCCACGTAAAATCTTGATTTGTCATGTCCGTGCGCACATACGCGTACATAGAGGAAATGAAGGCACGTGTGTGTGCACACGTATGCACCTAAAAGCAGATAAGCAGATCTTATCTCTATCCACTGAAACATCTCTTTTCTTTCCAACTGTTCCTCTGCTGAATGCTACTTGACAACGTGTTCATAGTTCCCACTGAAACTCAACAAAACAATGTGGACACTCAACGGTTTCAAAATATCTGAGGCACAAACACACATATAACTGCATGGAAGAGAAATAACAGATTAATTTATGGTTGTGGAACAGGATAGGTCTGCACATGAAAATATTTATAAACCTGATGAATAGTCTGTTTTTTGAAAGCTAATCTAATTACGAAATTCATTCCAAAACCATAAATTATTCCCCCATACATACCATGCCTCTATGCTAAGAATAAAGAGATAGCTTACATTTTGTAACTGGATTTTTAAACATTAAGGTATTAACTTTACCATTATCAGAACTAGTAGAAGTATTATAAAACTTCTTTTACTTTCATTGGAAAAATTTACTGTATATCTGAATGTTTATTTCTATATTTGACTGGATGGCACCAATACATATTAATAATCATCTTTCATGAGGGACAGTCCCAAAGGCATTTCAAAGTAAAATACCTATGTTTTTTTCAATTTGTAGTTCCAAAAAGTTTTCCTAGATGGATGAGTTTTGAAAGAGTTTATACGTTAGCTTCACCAATTTCCATAAATATCCAGGTTTTCCCAAAATTTAGCTGCTTCAAGCTGTAACAGGCTGGTAAATATCTTTGATAGGGGCTGCATGAATTTAGAAACACCAATCCTTGAGATGTCCCAGTGATTTTGGAAATCACCACCTAAAACTGGATCTTTGAATATGCAAAAGCAAAGAATTCACCTACTTAGGCTACAAAAATAAATCCTGTAACGTCACCAGCTTCCATAATTGCTTCCTAATATGCAATGCTAAAAATTATCTCTATTCTAAAAATTACTGTATTCACAGAGTAAGACAGAAGTACTTTGCATTATCAAGTCCCTCATCACTTGCAAACTTAGTTCCATGGCAAATCCTTCTGCCCATAAAATGGAAGAGAAATTCTTCCATATGCTGTTCTATTTGCAGCTAGTTTCAATGAAAACTTATTTTCAGGAGAGGGACAGTTGTGTCAGAAAAATACTGAATGAACAGATACACTACTTTTTCTCCTGCATGAGCTCTTGGAGCTCAATTATTGAGGAAAACCTCCTCACCACCTTCATTAGGAGAACTTGGCACCTTGTGACAAAAGGCCCACAGGGCAGCTCTCTTCTATCCATGAAAACTATGAAATCCAATGCAAGCAGCCTGTGGCCAATGGGCTTACCTGAACAAGTAATTTGTTCAATGACAAAATAAAAGCTGAAGAGTGAGCCATCATGTACAGGTGACGGGAAATTGAGAATAAAAAGCAAAAGGTATATCAAATGTAATTTATCTAGCATTACATGTTATCTTTATTATTTTCACTTTGTTGCCAAATTGGAAGAACTAGCATGTAACTGGAAAGAAATTACTAGTGACAAATCTATTAGTGTATAAAGGGAGATATTTCTTACAAGTACCTAGAGTTATATACAATCTTCATGCTTTACACTGAACTCCCACTGACACAAATGAAAGCTTTACACAAAGAGTAAGCACAGAATGCCTTCCTCAGTTTGTATGCAAAAATCTGCAGCTGAGGAAACATTTTACCTAACATAGGAAATTGCTGACTGGGAGCATCTGGGGAGCAGACACCTCACATCTAAAACACAAGAGTTGGTATGAAAAATAATGGCTATTGTTTTTTCCATTGACAACATGAGCATTAACCTAGGCGCTATGTACACAGAAACATTATCAATGGATTATTTGCAATTTATAAATGGGTTTCTGTGACTTCACCCCTTTTTTGGATAATATAGAGTACTGTCAGTTATTTTTTCACAATAAAAATACTTGGCAATGTGACGTAGAATGTGTCTTAGACTGAAACAGACAAACTGAAGTACGTTTGGAGTTTATGTGGCTGTAGTTGTGTGCTTTCCAGAAATATACTTCTTCCTTCAGAAATTGTCTTAAACGATACCTCAAAGAAAAAAGAAAAGCTTACGTCCTACATCTGAGAAGTTTAAGCACTGAATACTTACTTAATCCACTGTCAAAACAATGTGGAAAAATGAAAGGAAGAAAAAGTTAAATTGTGTGACACTAAGAACAACAAGCAGTAAAAAAAGTGCTTGTTTTTATATCCCTGTAACGGGCTCAAAAATTTTCATGTACAGGTAGCGATAAGATGGTTTCCAGTGACAGACTCCTTAAAGAACCTCAGCTATTTGTCCTTAGCAATTTCTAGCCCATTTTACTCCAGAAAGCTTGGCATCATCTCACCACATTTCATCGTGAAATCACATATGGCCCTGCAAACAGAATATTTCTCTTTGAAATCTGCCATGTTCTGTGACTGCGCACGCAAAGACCAAGGCTTTTTTACCATCCAGCCTAGTTAAACTTTCCTTGGCTCCCTTGTAGCTGTTTCTAAAAGGGCTCTCAGACATTGAGCTAGGCCAGGTCATAGTGCCCCAAGCTGGGGACCTGTTCCAGGCTTCTGGGCAAGGAGATTCCCTGCACAGTGGCAAAAGTCTTTAACATAGTCCAAACCTGCTTTTCACCAAGTCTGCCTTTTGCTCCATCCATCTGTAATCTAAGGAACATGGACATTTTTACATTTTGTGACTACTAATGGTTGACCTGAAGTATTTCACGCCAAACTACATGAGCATGCTGTTGGCTTCTTCAGCAACTGCTGTTTTCTCTCCTTTCTCTATTAGCATCCTGCTGGCCCCAATGAGGTGCACATAGTTTAATAAAAGCACGTGATGGCACATCTGCTTTTGTACGCTGTAACAGCTCTGCCTAGCTGTCAAGACATCAAAAACCTGCTCTTCCTAATACATTATATAAAAATCATACAAGAAACAAAATTTCATATGTACATTACATCATTAGCCAGTGATTAGGCTTGTAGGTGATTCTGAGGAAAAATCTAAGATCACATACTAGGGGCTCTCAATGACATTCCCAGTCTCATAAAAGGGTCATGGTCAGCATATTCTCATCCATACATGAGAGCTTGTATTCCTTGCAATAAGGTTGCAACATTGCCAAATTCAGGATTGAGTTTATGGCTCTTGGAGGCAATTACAGATAATTTTTGAGACTTTGGGGTATATTTTCAGGGTAATGTGATTTGGCCACTGCAAAAGTTTACTGTAATTCAGTTTAAGACTACGTTCTCATTGGGGGTTTAATTACCTATTGATTTCAGCAGAACTGCTGCCCATCACTATAGTAGACACCTTTTGTGTAAAATCAATAGCAATATTAAGTCTCTTTTCAGTGTAAGGTCTGGACTGTGGGCTAAAGAAGTTTGTTTTCCGTTTCACTGTTCTTACACAGATTTTTTCAGATGTTTCTTCGAGAACTGTACTGGAATCCAGAAGCTGTTATCCACACAAACTGTTCCTATTAAAGACTCATTTAGATCAACAACACTTTTAAATGTGTTAAAATTTCCTACTCTTGACATGACAGTTTCAGCCACTTCTGGTTTGATCTGTCTTGTGATTTCTACAAAAAAAGCCTTCAGGAGAGAGAAATTTACCCGTGCACCACTGCAGTGAATTGTTCCATGCATTTTTAGTGTTTTTATACCATCTGAAGCCAATTCGGAGCAAGAAGCATTCTTTACCTAATCCAATTTATGTAGTCAGACTAAGCAAGAAAAATGAAGTCATCTAGATATTTTGTGTTTGTTTGGCTTACATGATTAAGGAGAAAGGAATAGAAATTATATTCCTTTTGGGAGTAAATTCAATTCAATAGTATTGAACAACTTCTATGCTTTCAAGGTATCTTCCAGGAAAGCATTCCTTACACATTTTCATTTATCATTTCGTGTTTCTCTAAACCATCTTTTTTAAAGCTACATTGGGGCAGAAATTGATTTAAACCAAGCCCATAGCTTTCACAAGGCTCATTAAATGGTAAAATACATTCTTCACTCTTGTTTGTAAAACTGATACTAAGTTTTTAGTACAGGTACTAAACTGTTCTCAGTACCACCAATATTTTACTGGATTTCCTCTGTCTATAAGTTATAAAAAAACCCAAGTGAGTTCACTTATGAAATATTTGTTAGAGAAACTTCACTCCTACAGAGCACTTTTGCAAAATTTTTTATATTCTCAAAGTTTAATGTTCAAAGACCTCCTTGTGTTACTTCTGTTTCTACTTTTTCTTCACTGATACTCTTGAGATATCCTGGTATACATATTTAATAGTTTCCCTACTCTTAACTTAATCTTTGAGCAGGACAAGAAAGCAAAACCACAGATTAATTTCAAGTAGGCTGAGATCTCAATCCAACTGATGGTACTTGAAAAAGCAGTAGGAAAAATACAAACATCTCAATTTCATCAGAAAAATGATCCTATTTAAACAAAAACTTTGGGAAGGATCAGCAAAAAACAGTGGTGAATAAAAAATAAATGACCCAGTGGAAATTATAACATTTGTATGATGAGAAATAGACACCAGTTAATCTAGGCTATATTCCCAAAATTTATTTTACACTGCTTTAATTTTTGGGCTTCCTCTTCACTGAATATGCCCAGAAAAAGGTAGCTTGTTATTACATGTAACAGTTGCAGGGTATGGATGAATGGTGCTACAGCACTTAAAATTACACATGCGCAAACATGATGGAAATTAGTATTACTGTAGATATCAAAAGCAAACAGACCTAATTAAAGAAATAACTGCAACAAACCCAGATGCAACCCAAAACAAAAAAGGACAACTCCAAATCTAATGAATCCTTTGAATATTAATTACAGAATTCCTAACAATACACTGGGAAACCTCTCTTGGAGAATTCAGTTTACTGTTTAACAGTTTCTGACTAATTTTATTAACCTGTACATCTGAGAGGATCAACCCCCTCTGGGTTTAATTAGAAGAAAATTCAATTTAAATCTAAATGTCAACAGTGGTTACTAATTATGGCAGGGCCCTGGACGAGACATCCAGTCTGTAATCAGGCTGTTCTCTGCTAACAATTAACAGTTTCTTTCTGAGTTATGAGTGCATTAGGATTTTCCTTTTTCTAAATAAATATGATTCAGCATGGGGCACGACTAATATTAACAGCACCTACTGCTACGTGCAGACATGCAGAAGAGGTTGCCAAATTAAATTACAGAGATTTCTCAAACATATAGCTGAATAATAAGCAGCCACAAAACTAGGTCAGGGTCGCAAGCAGTCAACCACAGCCCCTCCCCCCCCAACATGCAAAATAAATATACCCACTATCTCTGAATAGAAATCAGTCTTTTGTTATGCCCTTTGTCAGGAATATGTTACTGCAAAATGATATTTATTTCCACAGTCTTCGCAGCTGTGAGCAGGACTGAATTAATCTTTCGAGAACTGATTTCATCTTCAATTTCATGTTTATGATTATGAAATGTAAATGTATTACTGTAAAGAAAAAATTATAACAAAAGGCATAGATGTAAGAAAGGCAGCTTTATACCCACAGCTTTCACTTGCTCTTTACTAATGAAGCAAAGAGCCAGTTAACTCTTAAATAAAAACAGACGTTATAAAAATGCATTGTAGAGAATGTGTAGAAACATAAAAGCTGGGGAGACACCTAAAATAAAATCATCTAAAAATCTAATCAGAGCAGAAAATGTATGATCTAAAACAATTACCAGAAACCAGAAATATGACCAAAACTAGGATAAGGTTAAAGGGCTTAGTCATTTAACTTCTAACCAGCCCCCAATCTCTCAATGCTACAGCTAAGGACAATACCGAAAATGCTGATTACAGCTGAGAATTGTAATTTCTCAGTTTGGGGACAACTTTTTTTAAAAATTACAATAATCTTTTCTGAACCATTTCATTTTGATGACCTACTAATTAATTACATCCATACCCATAAAACAGTAACCGTGCTGGGTTTTGTGGAAGCTGTTGACAAATTTGTGTCATTTCATCTTGAGAATTACCAGCCATTGTGCTTAAATATTCCAGGCGAACTTGTTTTGGGATTTGTTAGTGGTAATTTCTCAAGATTACTATCTATGACAGGGAAAACAGAAATCAGAGGGTATCTGCATGGAAATACTGAGGCAGTTCTATGAATAGTTTTAGTTTACATAGTATAACCCTAACAATCAAACATGCAGGTCTTGGGCTGCTCTTTGCTAAACAGGAAAGCTGTTTTCTTTCTATGCTGAAACCCAAACCAATATAAAATTATATTAATAAAAAACCTTTGGTAGAGAATATCTTAAAACCATGCACTGGACTCTATATTAGTCATGCACATTTGCACTATTTTTTGACCAGATGTCACCAAGTGGCAAACATCACTGTTGATAAAAGCTTATATCAAATACTATAATTACAGCTTCAGATACGTTCTTAGTAGTAAAGACATACCCATCACATCAGATGATGTGAGTACAGTTATTTAATTTAGACCTAAATTTATATATTTCCAACTAAACCCTAAACCTAAAATCCCTTATGTATGTGCTTGATTTTAAATCTGTGAGGAGTTTCATGTCCTTCCCAAGAGTATTCACAGAACAAAATAAAAAGTAAATATGTATATATGTATAAAACACTTCTAAAGGTGTTAAGCAGGTGCTCATTGTTAAGAAATAAGTAAGCACCTCTATTTAAGAAAACACTTATGGATATTAACCACTGCATATTACATATATTATGTAAGGCATTCCTGAGTAACAGTAAATCAAGCACATCTCAAAAACTAAGCATCTTATTTCCCCTGTTACTGAACCTGTGTGGCATTTTTTACCCTCAATAATGAAAAGATTATTCACATTTTAAAGTATAATGGAGAATATGGCTCTTAAAGCCTTATGATGAAGTGAGTGGCTGCTGAAGATGTTCTACAAATGTAACACTTGAACCTGACAAGAAAATTACGCAACCATGACTACATTTGGATGCTCCAACTGAGATTAACTGCATGCTCTCCACACACACCAAAGCCTGTTGATACTGGCAGCTTCTGTACAAGTGAACTTCTGCAGTCAGATTGAAAGTGGGTGTTTTAAGCCTATTTTTGTCATAACGAACGTTTGATACCTGGCCTCCCTTGCACCACTGGCTCCACCCCAGCTCCTCCACAAATGGGATGTCTTTATCCACCAAGAAAAAGGGAATCAGGACAACTCAGCTCCTAACCATACTGTCAGAAAAAATGTGTGAAAAAAAGCAGGATTTATAAAATTAAATAATTTGCAGTTGAAATCTGAAATTATTACTTAGTTCCTGGGAATGAAAGGAAGAAAAGCAAAGACAAGGGACTTTCCTTCCTCACTGTTCAAGCTGTGTTAAAAAAAATAAATGTCCCTAAGATTAATAAGGCCATAGATGGATCGCCAAAGGGTAACTTTGCATCTCACTGGGGCCCTGGTCCCAGTTTCCCACCTCTTTATTCACTTTATTCCGTGTCTCCTGCACTCTGGAACAACCCAGGAACTCCAAACACCAGCACAAATCTAGGATTTATGTGATGTTATTGTCTCCCCACACCTGTCAGTAAATGGACATTTGTTTCACAGAAAAAAACCCAGGCTTTTATTTGAATTCAGCTTTGCACTCCCACCCCAGGTGATTATTGCATTTCTCAGGTGGTTAAATTCATGCCTCCTTTGCTTTCATGCCTTGTAATTCTTCCTGAAACATGTAACAGCCGCTCAAAAATACTCAGCTGGCTGAGTTTTGTTCTCAGCTAGAACCGGGCAGGGCTTCACACTTTCCAAAATACTCTGTTTTCAGTTCCTTTAATATATCTATTTTAAACAACTATTGCTAAAATTGCAAACTGTAATGACCAATGATGTAAAATATTTTGTATGCTCAGAGTTTCAACGTTAAATCAAGCTAAGGAACAAAAAAAAACCACTTTGTCTTCTGCCATGCCTACTACAAAATGCAATTTAGGAAAACTATCAAATCACAACTAACATATTAGTTTTCAAGCTTCATTAGGCAAAAGCAAGGGTCTCTACGTACTATCTAATCCCTGAAAGCACCTATTTCTTCTCTATGTTCAACTGAAGCTAAAGTTGAGATCTTTTTGATAGTAACAAAAAGGAAGTTCTTTTAACCACAGCTCAATAATAAGATGAATGGAAAAACAGTTGGTTTCCTTCTGCTTCAACTGTTTACCTTGATCTGTTTTAAGCAAAAAGAACCTGTATATATTCTTCATTACATAACAACCACAAGCTACACAAACAAAAAAAAACCCCAACACCATAAACCACTGTTTTGTTTTCATGATTGAACTCCTACAGTTGAATTTTTTTCTAAGCAATTCCACTTCCACCTCAGAACAAGAGACTTAATGACTTAAAATTACCACCTAAAATACATGATACATACTAAAGGGCCCCTTAATACAGAGCCATAAGGTAAAGACCTAAAGGAAAACCATTGCAAACAAAGTAAACTAAGGAGAGCTCTAAACTGTTCTGTGAGCAACAGAGAAATTAGAACCCACATGTATATGCTGGTTAAATAAAATTTGACATGATTAGGTAGGACTGAAATCTGGTATGACAATTCTCATGACAGAAACTTATCAATAAAACCTGAAAGGAAAGTTAGCCAGGAGGAGCAGGAATGTGGAACTCCACATTAAAAGTATTACTTACATGCTCAAGAACTGCAGGCTAACTCAGAATAGTTGGATGTGATCAACAAAAATGTGTTGTTTCTAGCTGCCAACAGATGACAAAAACTAGAAGCAAGCCTCTAAAAAGTAAATATGTAAATATGGAAATATGTGGAAATTCACACAGGTTTCTGAAGACATAATTTTGATGCTACTGATAAAGCATTCTTGAAATATCTAAAAATTCCACATCTATTCTAAACATAAAAGCAAATAAGGTAACTTAAAATCATTCTGTGCTAGATCTCAGTTTGATAGATAAAAATAACATGATCATTGCCTCTAACTGGCAATTGCCTCTGTTAAAACATTCCAAAATTAATTTCAATTACAACAGGCAGAAATTATGATGTGGATTTCTTTCTCCGCAAAAATTCAGTATTTCCAAATAATCTGGA
The DNA here is from genome assembly GCA_009812075.1 of Sialia sialis. Classification (NCBI taxonomy): domain Eukaryota; kingdom Metazoa; phylum Chordata; class Aves; order Passeriformes; family Turdidae; genus Sialia; species Sialia sialis. The sequence continues at coordinate 36,859,591 of VRYO01001463.1, read as the reverse complement.
AGAAATTTACAAACAAAACTGAACAAAGTAGTTATTTTAATTCTAAAAAATTCTGAAAGTCAAACTATAAAAAACTTCACAATTCTGCATCATGAAAGCATGGGTTTTATTTTTTTTCTGTGAGACCCCCATCTCAGCAGAGATGAAAAGCAGTTGGAGCAATTTTTTTCTTTCATATATAGCAAAGGTAAAAATGTGGAATCTTGAAGTAAATGAAAGTCATCAGTTTACAAGCAGAGAATATAAAAAATAGAAGGAAAAAGTCTGAAGAAAAAAAAAAATTCTGGTATGATCAAATAGTGTCAACAGCCTAGGAAATCTGGGCAGCAGCACAGCTTTGGTCCCAAAAGTTGGTAATGAGATTAACTGTTGTGGTACAGAAGATAAGTGAATCTAATATACATTTCAGAAGGTGATACATTCATTTTTTTGCAGTGACAGTCAAATAATTGTGATTTCTTTCTAACTATGTAGGATACTAAACACTAAAGTAAAGTGAAGAAGAATATGTAATGACATTGGATCAGGGAGCTTACACCCAAAGTTTTAGAAAGGATCAACTCAGGAGTTTTTGAGCCCTCCCTTGACTTATCTGTTAACTAGAGTTTGAAACACTGGAGAGGTTACAGTGGGCTTGGGACAAAGCCCATAATACATTTACATAATACACAGAAGCATAAATAAGATGACATGCATATTAGCCTGACTCTAAAATCATTAGATTCCATTAAACAATACAACAAATAGTAAAACAGCAAGGGAAACAATAGCATTTATTTTAAAGTAAGTGAAATTTTCTTTGCAGAAAAAAGAGTCTTTCCAGAAAATCCATTTTTCGTGACAACACAAGCCTGACTAGAAAGAAACAAATTGCAATAAGATAGTTGTATTTCTTGTATCATTTAGATTTTACTCCACATTTTTTTAAATAGTGTACAAACTCAATATAACCCACAATATACAGCAAAACCTTGCTAACTGAGAGACCACTAAAAACAACTGCCGTTGTGGAAATATCATTGTGAGAAATGCTTCAAGGCATGAGTTCTCAACCTGGTGCTCTGAAGTATCTCTGTCTCTCACCCAGTAAAATCTGGAGGAAATGTAAAGAGCTGATGAATTCACAGATACCAAATGGAGAAGATGAGCCATAGAAAAGCATGTGAACAGTGCACTCATTTGAACTGCTTTTGAACACAGTTTTGTACATGTTGCATTCATAAATTAACAATGGCAGACTAGAAAATTATTAACATGTAAAGTCACCTGCCCATGAACTGCTGGAGTAATTTAGGTAAGAACCAAGCAGTCAAAAGCAAGCAAATAGTCTACTGTAAGAAAGGGAGTAAAGAATGCCAGCAGCTCTGCAACAAGTCACCAGTAAGACCAGTACTGGAACCCCATGTCCAATTCTGACATGTCCATGCTTCAAGTAATATCCCAAAGCATTGAGAAACATTTGGGGGCCAAAAAAATAATGTATTGTCAGAATATATGACTCTAATTTTCAATAATTTACCTTAAAATAGGGTTATGAGATGCTTTCAACACAAACTGCAAACATTAACTCAAGAAATCTTTGCTACTGATGAGCTCTTTATAGATAAGCAGAGGAAGAGATACACTTAAACACGTGAAACAGGTAATTCATGACAACGAGAAAACATATTTGACTGAGAATAACACCTCACAGAAGCAACTTATCTAGGAACATAGAAATTTTCCATAAATAGAATCCCTAAATTAAGACTAAATGTAAAAGCAGAAGTTTCCCATTGCGGTTGTTTTCTTGGCCTCTGTGTGAGATTGAGGTGAGCCTATGTATGAGAAAAGCACCTTATAATTCTAAAAGTCTATGTCCAAACCAGAGATTAGAGTTACCAACAAAAGGTGATCTATTATCCAGGTTGATCTGTAGCAGCTCATCTGTACAGCTGAGAGAAACAAATTCAAGACAACAACAGTTTTGTCAGGTAGACAGAACCTTAGCCAAGGTTAGAAAGCCAAGTGTTAGAAGTCGCAATTTGCATCCTTTGAGACTGCATATAAAAGCTCTGCTATTATTTAGCAAAGGATCATCTTCAAAAGTTCTAACATCTGCCTTTCCCCTGTGACATGTGTAGGGGAGAATTCAGTGAGTTTAGTAAGTGACTGATTTAAACACCTATATGTCATCAGAGGGTAGATAAATATATGACCAATGACAATGCCTCAGCACTTCAACTGTTTGCTCAGAGGTAATGACAATCCACGTCTCAAACGATCTCCAACCTCTTTCACTGAAGCAGAGCTAAGTACGCAGTTCTCCACCAATTACCATCAAACCTATTCTAAAAGAAAATGCCCTATAATGAGAGTTATCACAATACTTCTAAGTATTCTATTCCAGCATTTTATCTTCATCCTTTTTACAAGCTGAGAGTGGTTATTAACATTCATCTTCATGAACTAATAGTCATTCTTTTTGCCTTTTTTTCCTGGACTGTGTCAAATTTGTCTTCATCCTCCCAGATGTGTATGGAGTACTAACTACAGTTGCACAGTTTTTGATGGGAAGTACCTAAAGAATTACAGAAATATGGAGTCTCAAATCCTCAAAAGAAACTTAGCATTTACTGAAGTCTATTGGCACTGGACGCTACATAATTTGAAGATCAAGGTTATGTGAAGTTTGGTCTCAAGAAGTAGCAAAAACATTCTTTTCGAGGTCAAGTCCCAGAATTCCATCTGGTCTCAGAAAAGACCAGAGTGCAAAGAAGCAATTTATCTGTAGAGGAGTTGGCTAAATTGCTTCAGCTGTTGAGTAGAACTAATAACAGCTTACACTATAAAGCATATGATACATGCTAAACTCACCACAAATCTCCCAAAGGTTTGACAAGGCCAGTTCACAAGGTCCTCTGTTCATTCAAACTTTAAGTAAAAAATACACTCAGGACAATTATAAGGCCAATATTGTGAACAGTTTTTTACATAGGTACACAGGATAAAAATCTTTTAAGAAGGTAATTGCTATGCTGTCACTCTGAGCAGGCAAAAAAGTCAGAGAAAATGCCCAGTTAGAGAGCCTGAGAAACAAAGGGTTTAGCCCTGCACAACTGACAGATTTAATGATAATGGTTTTGATTGTGCAGGCAAATAAATAAATAAATAGAACATCAGACTTGCACAGAGTAGGTTTCAATTACCTTCTAAAACCAGTGCTGCACAACTACATAAAAGCTATGAAAAATCAACATCTCTGAACAATCTAGAGCTAGATTTGATACCTGAGATCCCTCTTCAAAACACCAGTGACACCAGGCAAAGGTGCTTTCTTCCAAGAATGGTTTCACAGTACTTAGGCCTGAGAAAGACGATGGTTTACTCCACAGTAGTAAAAAATTACCCCTTCTGAATAAGAAGTTAAGATACTTATTCTTAAGTATCTCCCTAGGCACCATGGAATTAATTTTCCAGAGTATGTTGAAGAATTTGGAAGTGGCAGCAGTGTCAGACTTGGACAATGTTAGGAGACAGTACGTGAAGCACTCATCCTGTGTAGAACTCCATCCTGCTCTGGGCTGAAACCATGTGGTGAAAAGGGTAAAAGATATTGGTCTACACCACTGATGTCAAAGAACTTGATAGCAGGGAAACCCCTGCGCACTTATCTGAAGGAAGTATTATTGCACTACTCCAATTAATCCAGTTTCTGTTGCTCCCTTAGCATATTCTTATTTGTGAAATCACAAACATACCTCCTACTAGAGCTAAAACCATTCTAGAGTTTAAGCACTGTGATATCTCAAACTATTCCAATTTCCTTCTGATTCTGAAATAAGAAACAAAACAGCTTTAATATTTATGTTTTCAAAAGGATGATGATGACTTTGAAATTTTCAGTTAAGGAGCTACCTTGAGACTGTTCCAACAGCAAGGGAAAAGAGTAAATTGCACAATCTTGACCTTTTAAAATGTTCTCTAATATATCATGTAAAAAAAAGAGTACAGTATTAAATAAGAAATTTGTTAGCCTTCAGCACAGAGGCAGGTTTATTAGCAAACAACTAAGTGGAACAAAAAATCTATAAACCTGATCTTATTGAAATAATTACAGAATCTTTAATGTCCCAGTAGGCATATACAGAGAATAAGATGGAGCACACAGAAAGAGCACAGTAATGAAAACAGACAGAAATAGGCCATTCATCCTACCTTTTACTTAGTGCATACAAACGACTGTCAGAAGTAGAAGACAACACAAAAACGATTACTGACCAAAAACCAGTCAAAAACCTCTTTTATATTACTAAGTTTTAGAAGTCTTTGGGATAAAATTATAACGAAAACTGGCATTCCTGAGAATTAAATATTCTTTCATTTATTTGAATGGCCAATTGGCACCTTAAAAAAACCAAAACAACCAACAACTTGCAACATTGAAAAGTCAATAATAAACCTATTTGAAAAGTGCCTCCTTAGAAGAATCTCACCATTCAACTGTTCTGTATCTTGCCCATAGTATACTCAGTGGACATTTAAAACGCACATTAACTTTTCAAAATTTAACCAGATGAAAACCCAGATATATTCAAATATCACATTGAGAGCAAAAGATCAGCTATCTAGCTAGCTAGAGCAGAAGTATGTGTCCAAGTTAGCAAACCTGCAGCAAACTTATCTTTCGAATTTCCTTTAATTTGTTTGGCTTTGAGTGCAAAACTTAATGGCACAGAGAAACTGACCCGAGCCAAAGCAGTGAGGACAATGCTGCTGTCTTCCTTGGGGTAGACTGGAAACCAGAATGTGACTTCTCCACCTGAGAGATCTGAGGTTGTTCAGGCTGGAGACAAGCAGGCTCTGAGGAGACATTTTTCAGCCTTTCAAGATATAATAATATATTGTTTAATTAAAATAGATTAATATCTTTATTAATGACCTAGATGAGGAGACTGAGGCCACCATCAGGAAATTAGTGGAATACACCAAATTAGGTTGAAGTGTCAATCTGCTGGAGGGTAGGAAGGATCTGGACATGCTGGATAGATGGGCCAAGGCCAATTATTTGACAAGACCAAGTGCTGGGTCCTACACTTCGGCAATAACAACCCCTGCAGCACTACAGGCTGGAGGCAGAGTGCCTGGAAAGGAGCTGAGTGGAAAAGAACCTGGGAGTGCTGGTCAACATCCAGATGGACAGGAGCCAGGATGTGTCCACGTGGCCAAGAAGGCACATGGCATCCTGGCTTGGATCAGAAAGAGTGTGGCCAGCAGGACTAGCGCAGTAATTGTCCCTCTGTACTTGGCACTAGCAAGGCTGTACCTTGAGCCCTGTGTCCAGTTCTGGATGCATCAGTTCAGGAGGGAATTTTAGGTGATGGTGCAAGTCCAGAGAAGGGCCATGAAGCTGGTGAAGTGTCACAGTTAAATCAAAGTGGAGAGGGCTGGTATCGCCACCAGCTCTTTAACTGGTATTCCCACCAGTTCTTTATTCACAAACTCTACATGCCTTTTTTTTTTTTTTTCCACAGACCTTTCTCTCATGCAACTCTGACTCCTTCCTTCATAGGCCTCTCTCTGATAACTCTGACTCCTTCTCTTATTAGCAGCTTCACACAGCACTCATTCCTTTTCTTACAGGCAGTTCCACATAGCTCTGACTCCTTTCATTCTGCATGACTGGCTAACCCTAAGCTGTCCCTTTCCTGTCACCTAACTCAACTGTCCCTCACACAACATCTTCTTACCTTGTCTGTCCCATACATGACTACATGTCTGCTACCTCCTCACAACACAGCCAGTAGCCTCCTTCTCTTATTCCAGCCAACTCACAGTCCCAAGCTCCAAGAGCTTGTAACTGTGGCCAGCTAACCCACTCCTTTATATTCCCCAAACTGATTGGGCAGGCACAGACATTACCACTCCTTGGTAACCAATATAGCTGCAAGTCATTGGAGAAGATTCCCTCCTGCACTATTCCTTCAGCCCAGCTCTCCACAGGGAAGGAGCACAAGTCTTTTGAGGAGCAGCTGAGGGAACTGGCATTGTTTAGCCTGGAGAAAAGGAGGTTCAGGGGAAACCTTATCACTCTCTACAACTCACTAAAAGGAAGCTGCAGTCAGATGGGGTTCAGCCTCTTCCCCCAGGCAATCAGCACCAGGACGAGAGGACATAGTCTTCAGCTGTGGAAGGGGAGGTTTAGGTTGGACATTAGGAAGCATTTCTTCCCAGAAAGTGTGATGAGACTTTGGAATGCGCTACCTATAGAGGTGGGGGAGTCACCATCCCTGGAGGTGTTTAAGGGAAGACTGGATGTCTGGCACTCATTGCCATGCTCTAGTTGAACACAGTAGTGTTAGGCCATAAGTTGGCCTTGAGGTCTTCTCTAACCTAATTGAATCTGTGATTCTGTGATAAGGGGGCTTGTAAGAGAGATGGACTCAATTTTTACCAGGGCTTCTGGTGCTAGAAGGGACAACAGTTTTAAATTGAGGAATGGTAGATTTGGACCTGTTATAAGGAAGTCTTCACTGTGGGGGTAGTGAGGCCCTGGAACAGTTTGCCTGGAGAAGCTGTGGATGCCCCATCCGTGGCAGTGCTCAAGGCCAGGCTGGATGGGGCTCTGAGTGACATGGTCTACTGGAAGGTCCCCTGCCCATGACAGGGAAGTTGGAATGAGAGGATTTTAAAGGCCCCTTCCGACCCAAACCATTCTATGATCCCTGTAATGCTGAGTTAGATGAAGCTGTTGTGGGTACAGACAGCAATTGCCTCTCTTTAAGAGAGCCAAGATACCAGCTTCTTCTTGCCCCTCTCTTTAACTCGAATATGGAAGAGGTATGGAGGCTTTGTACAAATTACTTGCTACATGCTGCAAAATACACAATGAGATTTTGGTCTACAGAACAGGATGCTACCTTTCTTCCAGGAAAAACAACATACTATGTAACCCTAAAATAAACTAGCTATTTCCCCTTTCTTGTCTTCCCTTATATGTGCTAAAATTAGTTGGGTTTTTTTGTTTTTGTTTTTTTTTTTTTTAAATCAAACAACCTCAACACTGCTTGACATAAACCTGTGGTGAGTCTTCACCTTTACAAGGAAAACTGTAAAATGTCTTTCATGGAAGAGAATAAGATAAAGGTAAATTATGTCTCAAACCACACTGTATATTGTGGGCTGCTACTGAAAGCTATTGAAAGCAACTCCTAGTTTACAGAACTCAGACTCCAAGATGTCATTATAATACAAACATCTTTCCAAAAGATAGGACGAATAAGTGCCGTTGTGAGGGAAAGGCTAAATTAGATAGAATGCTTCACAGCATAATGCAATTGTAAAAACACTTCAGAAAGACTACAATCTTTTATTTACATCTTTCACATTTCATGCATAGCTCTATCCATTCCCTTCTCTTCCCTCTAGTTGAGAGGAAATACTAACAATCTCACACATAAAAGGAGACAAAGAAATATTTTCAGGACAGCTGCCATTCCCTTTACTTTTCCTGGAGAGAAGGAAGTATGTCATGTTATTGTCATAGTTGAAATAGAGAAATTGGTAATTGTGACATATGTTTGCAAAGGAAATGGTTTCATTAGGCTCTCCTAATTCTTCTAGGTTGAGATAACATGACAGCAATTTTTTTATAATTTCTCTGCACAATAAGTAAAGCTGCAATTCCTTATGTCTATGCCAAGTGCTAGTTTCAAAATCCAACCTGCTTGGTTTCATATTTTTTAGCATTTAGACTTTGGTCCATTTTTTGAAAATATGGAAAGTACTTTTCAGAATAATTTAAGCTAACTCTATATATTGCAGGTTTCAATGACAACACTGTTTTCAAGAGATAAAAATCTGCTACTCTATACTAAAAAAGAAGTGGGTTTTAAGATCATAATGAGCAAGGTTAGTGCTTTAGCAGCCCATATTCTACTGTTTCAGGAGCTACTGTAGCTCTTGTGAGCCACCAGAGCCATGACAATTTCTCTTGTGCTTATGCAATGGCTCGCCAGGTTGTCATTTGTACTGTGGCTCTTTCACCCTGCACTGGCTGTGCAGCAGCATTCCAAGGAAGGTACGTACCCAACAGTCTCTGCCTGTTCATACTTTGCGTGGTATAAACTGCCCCTCCCAGCAGGAAAATACCTGGGGTAACCAAATCTCATTACATCTTGGCAGGCAAAAGAGAGGGAGAGCAGAAAAAAAAAGTAGAATAAGTTACTTATTTGCAGAGGATACAAAAATGCTGAATGGGAAATGAATATTATATTTAACCTAGCTGCATGACAACTTAAAATTATGTTTTCTTTATTTATTGTGATATTGCAAATCTCAATGTTCTCTGCAGAGGTGTTTAAATTTATGTTAGTGATCGGAACAAGTTTTCACCATAAAATTCTACGGTTCATTCTGAGTGAGCCCTTTAGCAGAAATGAAATGCTAATATTCAAGGTATAATTAGAATACAGTATGCATACTGAAGCTTCTTACTACTTATGAACATTATTTTCAAGGTATGTGATTCCCCTCTTTTGACTATGAGGGCACAAACTAGAACAAACACATAGTGAAATGCATGAAAATCATTATGCAGCTTCTCAACTGCTCACAATATTCCCATTAAAAATGCATAACAATGTTCTTACAAAGGGTCAACATTGTGAACTTTGATTTAACAAAGAAAATGCTTTGCTGAATGTTTTAGAATTTCTCTGTGGTGCACAAGGATAGCAGAATTTCTGCTCTGCTCCCTCATTTTTTTTTATTTAGAAGACAGTTCAGTCTCCAGATATGCATGAACAACAAGGCAAATATTTACATGTTAATAAAGATTTAGCTTACTCTAGTCAGGGAGATTCTGTTCAAACCTGATGGGGACAACCACCTGCCAGGGAAAAGGATTTTAAGGTGGTGGGGTATGCTCCACAGAAGCATGGAATGAACCCACAGCTGGTTCCTGTACCACTTTCCTTCTCCAGACACAGCTGCTTACTGCAGGCTGCACCATCCACCTGCCAACACACCACAAAGGACAGTCTGCTGGGTCCTTGGCCCTCTCTACCCTTTCCTTTTCCTGCACTTTAAGGATGCAAGCCTCAAACAGTGTGCCTATAGTCATAGTCACACAATTAATCATCCACCGTTTACTAAGTTTCAGTTAGACCATCTCCTGCACACCCAAACCACATGCCTCTTTAGATAGGAGAGGCTCAGATGCATCAGTAACCAAAATAAATTGCTACAGATTACTACTTTGTTTCAACAGAGGCTGAGACTCATTACAGATAACGTTTGCTATTCTGATGCCTCAGAAAATTATCACAGCTCGTAAGTCATCTCCCAAAACTAACAGACAACTATAACACAGAGATGCTTTTGCTGCTGCTGAGGAGGACTTACACAGAGCCAAGACCTTTTCTGTTTCTTCTGCCACACTGGTGAGGAGGCTGGGTGTGTATGGGAGTGTGGGAGGAGACACAGTGGGACAGGTGACCCCAGTCACCAAAGGGATATTCCACACTAGATATTCCACACTACAAGGCACCATATTCAGCCTATAAAGCTGGGGGAAGAAGGAAGGTGGACATTTGGAGTGCTGTTTTTCCCAAGTAACTTTTTTGTGTGATGGGGCCCTGCTCTCCTGGAGACGGCTTAATACCTGCCTGCCCATGGGAAGCAGTGAATTAATTCCTTGGTTTACTTTGGTTGTATGTGTGGCCCTTGCTTTCCCTATTAAACTGTTTTCATCTTAACCCACAAGTTTTCTAGCTTTTATCATTCTGATTCTCTTTGCAATCCCATTGGTAGGGAAGTGAGAAAGTGTCTGTGTGGGGCTTGCTTGATAGCTGGGGTTAAACCACAACAGCAGACAAGAATTAGTAAAGTTTTCCTGATTTGTCTATGAACTGTCTAGTTTCCTTTTACCATTTAACATTTTATTTGCAAGAGCAAATACTATCAGGACACAACTACTCATCATGAAATGTGTAGGTGAAGCCCGAACCTCCACCTGTAACTCCCCTGGTTGTAGCAGAGCTAGCCCAGAATTAGGCTGGAGTGCTGCCACATGCCATACAGCCTAGATGGAGCTCAGTAAGGGACAGATTCCAGCTCAGTTTTCCTCCACTAAGGCAGTGTGCAGGGACATGCCTGCAGCCAGCTCTTTTGTGTAGCCAGGGATCTTCTCCAGGGCAGCCCAGTGATCCCTGTGTCTACCCCTTCTCTCCCTTACTAGCTGAATCAGGATGGGGAAAAGGAGAAGGGTTGTGTGTCAGAGAGCTCATGCACTTCATGCATATTTAGGGCAAGCCAAGAATCGGCAACTGAAACCCAGATGTTTACCCCAGCTCAGACTGTCACCTTGCTTACTAAATCTTCAGGCCAGTCACTTAGCTGGACTGTGCACTGACCCCTTCTGTGTGACTGCAGCATACCAGACAAAAGGTTGAGCTCCCTAGACTCGCTCTGAGATGGAGTTGGGAGCAGTCACAGCACACAAGAAGCTCTGAGAGTCAGAAGCGTTCAGACTCTCCCAGTTGAGATGCTGTCTTTGAGGATCAGGTTCCCAGCCATCAAACATGAATGGGTGGAACAACCAATTATTGTGTATTACTTTGGCTCCCAGTATATGCTAAATCAGTCATAAGATCATGTGCAGCCTGTTCTGAGGATTTGACAGCTATTACACACTTCCAAGTTGATTCCTACCAATTTGGAGCTTCTCAGAAACAAATATGGACAACCTGCAGAGAGAGAGATTCACACATTTGGCAGAAGAGCCTTCAAAACTGAAGTTTGAAAAGATTATGTTAGTATTAAAGCACTATAAAAAGATCCTATGAAATAAAAAAAAAGAAAAAAGTAGAAACAGTTTGACAAATTATAACCCAAACTCTGAAAGCAGAAAGTTGCTGGAGGTATGTAAGCCTATATGTAAATAAATGTGTGTATATATGGGTATAGATACAATATGAATGACAGATTGAAGCATCTGATCTACATACCAAAATTTTTGAGCAGATTGTTAATTTATTTTAAACTGCATAGTAACACTTCTAAAATGCACTAATCACAACAATGTAAATACTATTTAAGATCCATGTAACATACATATTTAGCTGATTTCATGTTTTCAGGGATTAAAATGCAGATATAAAACCTTTTTATAATTCGATGTGCTATCATCCATGAATAAGATTGAATGCCATCAGGAGATCCAAGAATTCTTGGCAAAAAGGAGTCCTATATGTATTCTGGAAATATGAGATATTAACATTGTCTAACTGTCATGCTATCCTTAAATCAACTTTAGATACTATTTTAATGATGTAATTGTCAACAGCGAAAAAAATATATAGTGAGAAATGTGATTTTGAGGATCAATACCCTTATCATAGTTAAGGGCTGTGCTACATACCCCTTGGGTTTATTTTGTTGGCAGGAAAAAGATGTCAAGGATCATGCAGTAAGTCCAGCAGAAAACATTTGCTTTGATTCTTAGCTTTATTTAACCTTGAAATACCTTAGTAAATTTGGGGATAATTTAAGAAACCCAATCCATCTGCTCCCAGCAAAAGCTGCACTTCTTTCTAAAGATTCCTTTTGAGACATGATAATTTATTAATTTCCAGATACAGAAACAGACATGTAGACCCTCACCCACATTTTGATAATATATGGTCCTTCCTCTCAGATTTTCCTTAACTAGGTCTCCACTTTGATGCTTAAAAAAAAACTGAGAAAAATTGTTCAGAGAGCTAGAACATCATGAATCAAGTGTCTAAAATGATACTTACATAGGTTTTAAAACAGAGATGCCATTGAGAAAACATCTACTCAGTTCATGTCTAACAATGAGAGTTTATGAATCTATTTGTTTTCTGATAGTATCCAGATGTGTAGTACTCCATTTTGAATACAAACAGAAGTTCTTGAGATTCATAAAGAGAACAGCTTATCTGATAACTCATGTGTTGTTCTAAAAAGTCAAGAATCAATAAGTCCCTCTGCTTAACACATTGTATCACTTCATATTTTTTTCTGGATTAAGCCAAACACTATTTTTGTATGAGAAAAAACCACTACTAAGATGCCATCCCTTATTTGTTTAGTTGCACACAGTCATTAATGGCTATTTTTATTAGACAAGAGATCTGGGCTTACTACACAAGTCAGTTACATAGAATCAACAATTAAAAACATCCTGTCTTGTCATTTGAACTCAAAAAGGAGTTAATTTTTGCTATCACATTCCGAAAGAACAGAAGTAGCCTAAATAGGAAAATGCTTTCCTGGATGTCACAGATTCTGCCTAATCTATGTATCTGTTGCATGTACAATAGAATAGGGAAAGAAATCTGCAGAACCCTTCATCCATTCAGGCTCAGCTGGGTCTTGTCAAAATTTCAAACAGCTTATTCATATCCAAAGCCAAATGCAACCTGGCTACCACCATGCCTACTGCTTCCTCTTTGCCAGAGACAGCCCTGAAAGCTACATAAAAATGTACATAAGACAGAGGGTCTGGAAAACCAAAACTGAAATATGAAGCCCACCTTAACACAATTCCTTAAGCTGAAAATTATTAGTCACAGGACTGCATTTGTCAGCAAGACAGGCTTTAAGGAAAAACTGCTATTCACTTAAAGCATTTCAGTATACCAAAAATCTTCACCTGAAGTAAAAGATCACTTGAAAGAACTATAAAAGCAAAGTATATAATTGTAATGTAACTATTGATTTGAGAAAAATATCAATAAATCCTGTAAAATAAGTATTTGATTTTTAGATAATAACAATTACTATTCATTTTGTACTTAAAGAAGCAAGACTAATGTTCTAGTTTTTGTTTGGGAAAATATTTTGATAATTAAATTAACTAATGGCATGAATATAAAACATTATTTAATTTTCACAGCCAGGAAAATAATCTGTATCAATGATTTGGAATAGTGATTCATATTCATATGATTTTTTTTAACTAGTAGAGATACTGAACACTGTCATGCTTATTTAATTAGATTATTTTATTTTGTTTAAAAAGATTGAATTTAATAAGGAAATTGGAACTATATAACAAAAAATATGCTTTTAATAAAAATGCATCATCTAATTATTTATTTTTAAATTAATCTATTTTAAGCTTTAATCTTCTCAAATATATGCTTAGGAAATGTGACTGAGTATTGAAAAAGATGGGTATACAGGTCTGTTTTGGATAATTCCAGCTGGAACCTAAGTGCCACCCAGCTACTTGCTGACTCCCCATCCCTCCCCAGTAGAATGGGGAGGAGAGTTGGAAATGGTAGAACCTGTGGGTTGAGATAAGAACAGTTCAATAATTGAAACAAAATGAAATATTGATACCAATAATAATATTAGGACTGATACTAATAACGACAATAATTTAAATGAAAAGAGATTTATAAAAAAAAGAGATGGATAAAACTCCAGAAAAACAAGCGGTGTACAATCCACTTCTTCACCATCTGCTGCCTGATGCTCCAATTCACTGCCCTTCCAAGCCAACACCCCCCAGTTTATATACGGGGGATGAAATTCTATGGCATGGAACATCTATTGGCTAGTTTGGGTTGGCTATCCTCAATGTGCTCCCTCCCTTCTTCCCCACCTGCTCAGTGGCAGAGCATAGGAACCTGAAAAATCCTTGACTTAGATTAAGCACTGCTTAGCAACACCGAAACTTCAGTGCGTTATCAACATTATTCACACACTGAATCTGAAACACAGCACTATACCAGCTACAAGGAAGAAAATGAATTCCATCCCAGCCAAACCCAGGACAAGGTTTCCCAGTAAAACCCCAAGTTTCAACTGAGGAGCCTAAAAATTATAGTCTCTAAAATTATAAAATCAGGAATTCAAGGATGAAATTCAGAAAAAAACCCAATATTGATATATTAAGCAGAAATTAAAAAATTTTGAAGTCCTGTCTACAGTTTAGAAGTTGCATGTGGCCAGGCATCCATTTTTTTTGTTCTGAGTATACTTAAATGAATGGTGTAGCTATGCCAGCTTTTTGTATCATACTCTACAGTAGAGCTTTCCAAACCAGAAGTCATCAAAAATTATAATTCTGAATGCAAAAGTTTCTGTTCTGTTTCCTAATGGTTACAGCTCTTAACCAGGAAGGAGTCTTGGTCTCTGTCTCTTCCGCCAGAATGTTTGCTACCCTTAAAATTGAATTAATGGGTAAAATATGCCTAGGTTGCAAACCCTAAGCAACCTTAAGTAGGAACAACTTATTTTTTTCACAGAAATAGTTGCTTTTATGGCTACAAATAGTACAGGAATGGAGCATCTCCCTGTGTATTTTCAGATGCTAAAGATGCAAAGTGTCTGGGTGGCAATTCAGGGATTCTTAATGAAAAATGTAGTTACTTAAGTCTCTGCATGACTGTAGGATAAGCATGGTACAAAACATATAATCTGGCATTTTTACTCTAGTAACTCCTACCAGTAAGCCAAAGCAGTTCAGTTATTAGAGGTATGGCGCAAACAATGAAGAAAGTCTTGGGCCTGAGGATCTGCAGTATCTATAAAGTCCAACTACAAAGTGTTGGTGTTGCAAAATATCAAAAGTACTGAGGGAAGGCAAAAGGCACTAGTGACAAGCACTGATTACATAAATTATTTGTATATGTAATGATATGTTCTTATTTGTACATATCTAGGATTTATTGTGATAATAATCTGCATCAAACACAAACAAACCCAAGCCATTTAAAGCCATCATATGAAAACCAATATGTAGCTTTGAGCACTTTCTCAAACCCAAAATACACTTCACACTCCAGATCTACCTTTCTATCCTGGAAAAGGTGAGAGTCAAGATTATAGGAGGATTTAAGTACATACATAGAGATCACAAACTGAAGATCTGTTGATGTCCAAGGACAAGAGAGTATTTTAGTCAAATGTACAATGCCTACAATGAAAGGATTAGCAGAACACCGAAAATAAAACTTTTGGGTTTAGCTTTAAAAAAAAAAGTTTGGTAGGATGTATTATTATGCAAAAGCAAGATATTCTGTTTTCCTCCTGTAGCTTCATAAATCATGTATTTGAGAAATGGAATGTTTACATAACTACAATCATGCATATATTGTGCCTTTAGCAATTTCAATAATATAGACGGAAAATGAAGTTATCTTCGTTATGAACCTCATATGGACAACTTTATAAGTAGCACTGCAGCTAGATAATAAAATGAAATAAAGATAGCACTTTAGGCCATATTCAAACCTTACTTTCATTTACAGAGATCAAGGATATAATAGGCTCTTTATTTGTAGACCATACAGTAACTTTACTAACGGAACTATGCATTTTTCCTCTAGCACAGTTACATGATCCATGAGCTTCCAAATAAAAAATGTGTTTGGCTCTTCGAAGTTATTTCTTATGGCTAGTTCCCGATGTTGAACCACATGATAATATCAAAAGATACTTATTATTTACTGTGTCTCTCCACTACTAAAACCCCACCAGCCTTGGCAAGAACAGCAGTTGTTAATATAAGAGTGGAAATATAAAGTAATTTGACTATACTAAACTGCATGTCAAAAAGAAATGAGTACTATAGTTATCAGCCATTTTCCTAGTTATCACATGCATTCAATATGATAAGCAAAGAGTATCTTAGTGAACCTTGAACTCTGCAGAGATGTAGATGAATTAGAGCTTTGAAGAACATGCTTTTTTCTTATCATCATACAAATACATAATAGCTTGTTTTTGGCAGGGATTCTTTATAGCTAAAGTACTTTCCCCTCAGGGAATCATACTGTCATTTGTTTTTATTTTCAAAATGAAAACAAATGGCACTGTAACTCCTAAGGGTGAAAATGACTTCAGTCTACTTTCCCCCCTGCACTCCTATCTATTCATTTTCAGTTAGATGGAATATAGATATAGTTTTTTCCCCACTTTGGCTTCCATTGCCACAAAATGTATTCACTAGCTGTACAGTAATTAACAGCTCTTGACTGGAAAACTGCCAACATGTACAACGTGACGCTCTTCCTTTGAACACTAACAAAGTGCATAAGTAATTTATGTTGGATTAAATATCCCTAACAGGGACCCTTAAGTAACCCAATCACTTTAAACAGGCTCCACATGTATGCTCCTGTGCAGTGAAAATGTCAGACAATGATAACCCACTAATAGCACAGTTCTAACTATATTCCAGCCATTAGCATTTTATTACATCAATTCTCATTAAATCTGGCAAGGAAAAAGATACTAATGTTTCCCAATTTTGCAGCCAAGGTAGAGGAAAAATTGAGCAAATGTAGACAGGTGCTGTCTCCCAAAAAGGATTAACATTTTTTAAAATGTAGTTGCAATTTTCTGTTAGTACCTTTGTTTGTATTGAAAGAAAGACAACAAAGAGGTAAGAGCTACAAGGACCTCAGTGGAATCCAGCCAAGAGTAAAAGAAAAGACTGGTATTTCAGCCATTGTGCTCCCTGCTAAAGCACTGTGCCAACTCATCTTCCAACCCATTATATGAAATTTAATTTAACCTGCTATGCAATTAATTCAGATGTTCAGCCTATTTTTCTCATGGCAGAATCCCTCACACAATGCCTTATTTAAATATTAATCAGTCCTCTTTCAATTAGGACTAATTTGCTTCACAGGGTTTCTCTCATCTTCTGATTGCAGGAAAATGGAGGTAACTTGCAACGTTTGAGGATAATTAACATGGTATTTTTATAATACTGATACATCAAATGGGACCTTAATGAACCCCGCTGATTCCATTTAGTAAAGCATGCCTCAAAGTTATAATCAAGAGGAAAGCCATTGCCATCTGTTTAAAATACTAAGGAGCACAATTTAAACACAGAATAGTTATTTCTTTAAAGTGTCCATTGTAGGGGTCTGCAAAAGCCATTTTTTTCATGGAAACTAATTGTACAGTATTTAAATGTGAACCTTTTATAACATATATGCAAATAATATCTTCCTAAAATGTAGAGGGCCCTCTTAATTAAACGTTGACAAACTCAGATATAAGTAATGTTTGTTAATGTTAGTTTTCTATACATGCTGTGCATTTGATACAGAAGCAGTCACATTTTACTCTGTTCTAATGAACATAGTATTTTGTGCTCAAAAGACAATAACTATCCCCCCCCACCAAAAAAAAGAAAACATTAAAAAAGGAAAAAAAGAGAGCTGTAGCCTTTGCAAAATAAAGGCATATGTTGTTCATTTGTTGGTTACTAAGAAAGGCAAACAAGTTAACATTTACACATGACCAGTTGCTCACAAAATGTTCCATCTGCTACAAAGAAGGTCGAAGTTCATCTTTCTTATGTTTAGAATTGCTCTACTGTTCCTAGGTAACCTGTAGTCAAAACCCATGTGACTGAGATATCAGATCCTGACTTCATCATGCAAGAAAAGTCCTTAGTGTGAAAAAACAACAGTGAAAGAGATCAGACCCTTTGCTTAATTTTTACTCCCCTGTAAATTTTGAAAGTTCATGATTAAGTATTGACTGAGCCATAAAACTTGTTCTTTCTAAAGTCAAAAATATTAGTACATGCGACCTGTTAAAGATTCGGTATTTTACTTTTCTAGTGTAAATACACTCTCCTGAATATGTGACTATGAAAAAGGAAATGTCATCACTCTGTAAATGTCAACAATTTACTATAAAAGTACATGGTACAAACCAAAAAAATTCAGTCACAGCAATTCTGAACTTCTGAAACATGATTTCTAGCAGCTCAGCTCTGTGTGGATTCTCAGGCACCTAGAAGTATGTTTGTGTGCTCATCAGCACATTTTTTCAGTAGTTACAGATTTACCTACAAACCTCTTCACAAAAGCACTGTGTACTTTGTAGTAAGTTAATTTTGAAATTTCATTATGCTTGAAATAGGCTAAGTTTTATTGGGTAAGACTTGACTCAGGCTGATCTTAAAAGCCATGCATTCTTCAGAAATGGATCAAAACCTCAGCTCGCCCACTGGGCCTCCATAAATTATAGCAGCATTGTTTAAACTGCCCAAAAAAGAAGCACAGGCCAACTGTTGCTGCTGGTGGTTTTCTACCCACCCAAGGCTAGAAGGGACATCTGAGAGGATATGAACACAAACTAAAGGGAGCAAAGGAACAGACAGCTTTCTAGCAATCTTTGTCTAAGTAGTGCCATCCCTAGAGCCCCTTCTGAGCCAAAACAAACTTGTATGTAATTGATGTGGATACATAGAACCAAAGGTATTTTAAGCAACTTTCATATGCCTATGCTCAAACCTTCACTACCTGGAAAGCACACTACAGAACAGGTGTTTCTCTGGTACCTTTGTTTCTTTTCTATTTTTTTTTTAAGGCATCAAATGTGTTAAAGACTACCTAAGGTCTGCTGTTGATAGAAGTGACAAGGATTCTGTATGTAAAAGCAGAAATATGGAAGTATGTGGAACATAACCTTGGCCTGAATGTAAAGGTTGAGTAAACCTAAATAAACACCATGTCCAAGCATAAGGATGTTTATTTGTAAATATCACGAGACATTTACTTCCATTCTATACTCTATTTTGGGGTCAATTTTAGCAACTTTTGAGTACTCCAGATCATTATTTAATTGAATTAGATGTGTGGATCTGAGTACTTCAAGGCTTTAACTTTTTAGGCAATGTAAGGAAGCTCTTGAGTTGGGGAACTATTTCCCAGTACTCAAGAAGTACTCAGATTCTTCAAAATCACCTTTTCAGTCACCACTTCCTTTATCTGGCTGAACTTTGGCAATCTCCTTCTCAAATCAGTTTCTATAATTTTAAGGTAAATTTAAAGAAAAAACCAGAAAATTCTGATGTTGGACTTCAATAATATCAATAATAACTTCTTAAGGAGGACATCTGATCCAAAAGGGTCATCTGATTCAAGGGACTCAGGCAGGGCACATTATCTGGACATTACTGTATATGTTGGACCATTGCATTTTATTTTCTTCACTGTTAAAGAATCAGAAAATACTTGGCAATAGGATTATAACTTAGATCTCTCTGGAAGGAGATAGTAAAGCCTATTTGTGATCTACAGCAACAATGTGTGGTACACAGCCAATAAATGATATTTTTCTCTCAGAGCTGAAAGCTCCCTAGGTAGAATGACTCTCAACTCTTTAACATGAACATGACTAAGGCCCCACTTTGTATGGCTAGTGCCTCTTCCAGAACTAATCTAAAAAGAGTTATAAAATGTAAAATTTTATAAAAAAATTATCCTGGATGTAGCCTACAGCTAAGAAAATTCCAGTTCTCTGCTTTGGAATTATCCTGCAGAAATCTTTTTAAGATACATTGTCACACTACTCTGTGGCTTCTCTTGTAAAGAGTAAAGGACTTCTGGGTTACATCAAAGATGTAACAGACTCATAAAAGAGTTTCTTGTGCTCCAGATAGTTGACATCCAAGTGTGTCTTGTGCCATTCAGTTGGCTGTTTTCTGCCTTCATGCTTCATCTGGCACAACTCATCCCTGTCTATAGAGGCATTCAGAAAAAGGAGGTGACAGGCAGCCACTGCTGTGAAGAATGAAGACTGTAGTGTTTAATCAGATAGTCCATGGGGTGAGTCTGTGCTTGGGTGAGATTTATTGTTAGCCCTGGACACTCAGGAATTTTGCTGGGTCCGTGAAACTTCATCATCATAGATCTATTTTTCAGAAGGAATAATGAGAAAATTCTCACTTTGTAAAGAAATCATAAAAGCAGATCAATGGATTGTACACTTGAATGATAGAGCTAAGGTGAATGCATTCAACTCAAAGACTGAAAAACTGACTGAGATAACTCAAGAGGAAACCTTACTATCCTTTGAATATATATGCTCATTTATCAGATTTATTATCCAGATAATTTTTTAATCTTTTATTATGGTGGCTACAGCATCTCCAGTTCCAGACTTAATGGCTGCTCCATAAGCTCCATCTGGAACTTGTTCAATAATAGGACAGAGCTTTTACCACCCAGTTCCTACAACTGACTTGACTCCACTTTCACTTATCAGTTGAGACATCTCAAGGAATAATAAAACTAGATGTGCAGAAGGAGGTCTGCATTTATTTTAGATGCAATACAACACCTGTTGCAAAACAGTAGGGCCAGTTAAAAGTGGAGTATGTTTGACATAATTTTAGCTATATTTCTATTTTCAAGTATGAACTGCAGTTTACTGTGTGCTAACACATTTAAAATGGAAAAAATAAATGTATAAAAACCAAACCAAAATGAAAAACCAGAATAAAGCCCGCACTGAAACATTAGACCAAAATCTAAAACAGGAATAAATACAATTTATTTTAATTATCAGACCAAGTTTAAAATTCAAGAGTGCTCATTTTACCCAAATACACATTTACCAAAATGCCCATGCTGGAAATCGTTTGACTTTTGGAAGAATGATCTTGTGGGTTATTTCCAGCCCTTAGTCCTATATTCCTACTTCCTTTCTCCTGTGCTAAACATGAGACCTGACACCTGTAGGAGTAAGCCATAGTTTACACAACACTACATTGTTTTGGGAGTGTATTACACTTCTTCCTCCTTTGTTTCCTGAGTCCACACAAATTTTTTAAATAAACACTCCCTCTTACAAGAAGGAAGAGTTTTTAAAATTTTCTTCTATTTTCTATGACTCCATTTGTCACAGCACAGCAGAAGCAAAAAAAAAAAATTATACCATAAGGAAATACATAAGTAGCAAAATAAAATAGGAAAATAAAGTAGGAAAATAAAACAGATTTAAGTATTTTGGTGCACATTTCAAAGGGATTATATGAAAAAGTGAGTTGAATATGTTAAAAATACCATGGCGCAGTTTTAAACTACACGTCCATTCTTTTTACATAAGGCTCATCAAAAAAGGTGGACTGCAGCCATCAACACTGCCAGAAATGTCAATAATTAACAGATTTGAAAATATAAGTAGCTTATGCCAATCGCACACATTTGGCAAAGGTGGCAGCCACATATTTGGCAGTTGCATGTGTTACCTGGCTACTACATCCTCATTCAGTGTTCCACTTTGGCCAGAAAAAGCACGTTTGAACTCTGTTAATATCATGGATGAAGGGCAGGTCAGGACATTCATATCAGCAGCATATTATTAGCATTATACTCACCTTACATCCAAAAGTACTGTACCAACTACTAGGAAGAAAATTATCTCAGCCAAACCAGGACAGCTCTTTATACCACCTCCCTTCCTTCCCGTAATTACACTGATATTGCTGTCACCACATTGGAGGGGATATGGACCACAAGTGAGAGCATTCCCTTTCAGAAAAGAAAAACACAAGAAGTCAATTTCTTTAACTAAATATTTAGAATCTCACTGCTTATCCTCAGTGAATGGAGATTAACCAATACTTCATCAATCTACCCACGCAAAGGGTAGCCAAGTCTCCTTTTAGGCATTGCCTCAATTTGAAAACGTTTGAAAGAAATGTGTGACATCTTTGAAATACAAGGCAAAAGCTCTAAGAACAACATAAAGTAGAGGTAACTACCAAATTTCATGATTTTAAACCTGTAGATTCATTTCTGAATTGCAGAAGAGTTGTCAAATCAGAAAGAAAATTATTTTGTCTCCAGGAGCAGAATGATAAAAGCAGATTGAAAATAACGTATACTCCATTACCAGAGGGAAGGGGGTGAGTTCTACAAAAGTTTAGCTTCTACTGGGAATGAATAGAGATTGAAAACACTACCCTGTTCAATCCTGGGATATGCTTCCCAGTTCTGGGTTTGTCAGTCTGATGCACAGAGTTGCCAGCAAGACACCCACTATCAGATCCCTGGGAATGAGACCTGAACAACTCCTGGTTGGAGCCATTTGCAGCATTTTGCATCCATCTCCCACTCCTCATCAAAATGCACTACACTGGAAGAAATGAAAAGTGCCACTCTGTTTTTTCACCACAGTGTCATTTCTATTTACAGTGGCTGAATCACCCTAAATAACCTTTTTCTACTTCATATTTACGCGTATTGTGTTGCTGGACAATAAAAATAATGTCTAGAAAGAACTGCGGGAGACTCAGATTTACCATCTGAATGAGAAAAACACTCGCTTTGCATCTGCAGCTACACTGATACAGAAATTATTTTAAAATGTGAGAATTTTGAAGAACTTCAAGTCTGAGCACTCCAAAATAAACAGATAAAAGTGTCAATCCTAAAAGAAATTACAACTTGACAGCATGGAGAAAATAAATATAAGTGCTTGCAGCAATACTTTGAATGAATAACATAAATATCTGACAGATGCCACCTTTTTCTTGCCCAGTTCAGGAACTGCCAACAGGTTAGGCTCTAAAGCAAATTCAAAATCATGTATTATGGCAAAGTATATTCCTACTGTATAAATTTGTCTGAGCTGTTTTTCAGAAATGTTGTCTAATACAAGTATTCCAGTAATTTTTGCTATGCAGTTAAAAAGCAATAAATTTACAAGATCATGCATTAGAAGTATTTTCAGCCATGAAGTTTCAGAAAATAAAATGTAAAATGTAAGCCTAAAAGTATTTTTAGAAAGCTTCCTTGGTAAATCCACTACAGAGAGAAAGAAAAGAAAATTACGAACTTTTTTTTCCCAGCATCTTGGAAAAACTTGATCTTTGAATTACAATAGAATGCGGTTAAAGATCAGCTTTGCTATTCTTGGGGAAAAAAATGAACCTTGTATTTCTGTTGGTAGTGTTTTTCCATTGCTGTTATTTTTGTTGGTGCCATTTTCCCATGGTGGGTTCTTTAAAGTAGCCTTCATCTTATAAAAAACCTTCAATTTATACTACATTACTGCCAAATAACTTAGAAAAGAACCTTATTTAAGGAGCAACGTAGTCTGTGTATTGCGGATGTTAGGTTTTCAAAACTTCCAAAGCTATTTAAATAGTTTAGTTTAGGATTAGAAATTGTGATGAGCAAAATTTGTTGCAAATGCTTATATTTGCTTGGATATCAACACTCACGAGTTATTTCTTTGCTATGAGATCACCTTTGAAAGGATTTTGGCACCTGCAGGAACTTTTCATTTTTGGAGGAAGAGGAAGCCAGTGAGTAAAGGCAGGAACAAGGTGCCTCATACTTTCTGAAGGTGAATAAAGACATGCCAGTGAATGAGAGCACATTATAAATCTACTTGGCCAAATATAGCATGGATATGGAACAGCTGGCTATGCCTGCCACTCCTGCTCGTATTCTGCTACATCCACTGACATCTAAGTACGCACTAGTTATTACATGTTAAAGTCTGCAGAATCCATCCATCACTTCCAAGTATTAGTTACAGCACATGGCTCTTTTGTGCACAGATGGATCCAGTTCTGTAGCCTATATTCAGCGTAATGATCACTAGTAGTATCCTTGGACTTCACTATGATCTCATGCAACTTTAATTCCACTGACTTGAACAAAATTCCCCTGATTTACAAAACTGTGAAGGAGCTCTGGACCCTCAGTCCAGCCCCCTTAGTGACCTCAGTCTTACAGGCACTATTTGAAAAGAAAATGTTTATGTGATCATAAACTTTAACATACTGAAACATTAAATTGAAGATTAACACATAATGTGCAGTATTTATGAAGAAAATTAATGAACCATTAGCCAGGGAAAACAACAAAATACATTTTATTTGGCTCAGGAAAAAACAATTGGATTCTGATTCTCTCCAGAAGTGCTGTTGTTGCATGTTGGTTTGGATTTTTTTTTAAGATAACTGCTTAAAAGAAAGGTAACTCTGGGGGATACAAGGCAATCTAAACAACAGTTAAAGTTTTAACTTCAGAAACGCAAAGCTTCTTAAAACATATTCAGGAAAACAAGCTGTATGTAAGCTGATAAAATTGTATGCACTGATAATTCCCTCGCATCTCCACTTTACTACAAAGTGAAGGTATTGTTATGTTAAACAGAAAAATATTTTTCAGTAATTCACTGAAATCCTATTTCCCAGTAACTCTTTCAAGATAGGCAATATTATTCTAGTATTTTCACAATGCATGATTACAGAACTTGTTAACAAGAAAAACTAAATGAACAAAGAACCTGGTAAGAAATGGCAGGCATGGCTGTCTCCAGGTCACCAGTACAGAAAGGTTAACAGATGAAAGGGAAGTTGTACTGAGAATTGACAGGGGAGTAAGAGGCTTTTGCCCCCATTAGCGTCGGCCAGCATGAGCTCTCATATCAAAGCCAGCGCTTGTGCTCACACCACTAATGTGGCACCAGACCACCCAGAAGGATCACTGTAGCATCCCAAGGTAGACCTCAAACATGGCTTTTTTTCCATTCCATTGGGTAGAGAAAGATGTGTGAAATGTTGTGAAAAGCTCTATGCAAAGACAGACACCAAAGTCACCAAAACACTCTTAAGCAGCATCTGTCATGTGCCATAAATGCGTGTCAAGAAGCAGTTGGCCAAGATTACTTATGGCTTATTGCAGAGTTCCTTCCACACACCACTGGAAGAAATGTGTTGTTTTTTTGTCTATGTTTGCCCATGGTCATGCATTTAGCAGCCAAGCAGGGAGACTAAATTTCCATTTTGTTCAATCTAGTATTTTTTACAGGCCCTAAATGTACCCCATCAGAAATGCTGAACGTTTGCAATATTTGAAGATGGGGTGTAATAATGAAGATTTTACACAGGTGGAAAGATCACACTAAGTACATAGGGCTGCTTAGCATTTCCACAGACTCCCTGTGAGGATTGGACTATTTGATAGGGTTATATGCAGAACATAGAAAATCCAAATGCCTCATGTATTTCAGCTAAAGAAAATTAAATGCTTACTATTAAATTATGAAAACTGGCATTTCTCCTGCAGTGCTAGCTTTAAACACAGAATCAGTCTTATCTGTTGCCTTCATGAATACTGAAATAATTAATTGATTAGTCAAATGTTAACAATTGTTTCTCAGGCTGTGCCATGAGATTATGTACTCACACTGAGAATCAATGGTAATTAAGTAGTTGATCAATGTAAGCACCTTTTCAATGCGTACAAAGCTCCAAAAATACCAGTCCATTTAGAAAACTAAACACTGAAGTGAAAGTGACAAGTGAAAACTCTTCATTGAAAGTGTTTTCTTCACTGAAAACTATTTTCTCTTCAGTGTACTGCTCAAAAATGTATTCTTCTCCCTTTCCGATAGAGTAGAGGACTCTATGACATTGACAATGTGTACAGTTTAGATTTCAAAACAAACCCCTCTGTTAGGCATTGCACCCTAGTATAGATAAAATCTAAGTGACCAAAGCAGACTGGTATTCAAGCAATTCTGGTGCCAACTGGAAGAAAAACAACCAAGGCAATGGATCATAAGAACTTATCAGTGCCTTTAAACTATATAGAATTGTAAAGATCACATTGAAGCCTTTCTGATGTACACTTCTGTACTGTACAACAGCTTTAAAAAAGTATTTCTAATATGATTCCCACTTAAACTCTCATGTCATAGACAGAACTGATCTGCCTAGTCATGAACATGTCATTAATGTGTACTGCCTCAATTTTACACGCACATGCACACACAAGACCACACACATAAAAGTGCTCTAAATTGACTATAAAATGAGATGTAGCTCATTAAATCAAGAAACTTGTGTTACAATTTCTAAGCCTTTCACTTATTTAAAAATATTTTACAATTGGTTGGCTTTGCAATAATTCCCTCTATTTCACTAGTATATTGTCAAAATATTTACAAAATCCAAAGAGGTATTCAGAATTTCCCATCCTTGCAATGATACTTAACATAACTTTCTCAAGTTCCAGTGGATGCAGTCATAACAAAAAATATTATATGGGTAAAAGGGAGTCCTCAGTGAATCTGAAGGTTATATATTTTTTTGTATGATGTGAACATTCCACAACCTGTTCCAAGAATGATGTCAACCTTTCAAAATAAAATCTATATCAGCTCTTTAAATCTAAAATGAAATGCTGTATAGCTTATAACAGCTGATATTCTATCTTGGTTGGCTTTTTATTTCATCATAACAGAAAATAAAATTTTGGTTTTACATGATTACATGGAACACTTGAAATAGACAGAAAAGGACAGCTGTAGAAAAAGTTTCTGAAAAACTCCAAGTCTTAAAATGTTCCGTACCTATCTTTTCTACATGATCTGAACTCTATGTTTTATATCCCATAAATAAATATAAAACATAACACTGTGAAAAACAGCATTTTCCTTTTCAATTAACTGTACTAGTGCTTTTACTAGTGCTTCCCCCTCTGAGTATTATGTAAGATATTTCTGCACAGATGTATGTGTAAGGAATACGTATAAATTTATTTCTATAAACAAATATAGTATTTCCATGTAAATATCAATATTTTTCTGCATAAAGACCAAACAGGATTTTGATAATACAAGTTCACTCTTGCTGGATACACACAGCTGCTATTGATGGCAAGGAAAAAAATCAAACCAAAAAATAACAGCCCAGAAGAAAAAATGCTTTGTAGACTGAAGAGGATTTATCTAATATTTAAATTAAAACACATAATACTCTGACACTGAGTAACTTTAATTTTGCTGAAATACAGACACCATAATATTCAGTCACATAAGCTCTGTATAAACTGGGGCAATTGTCTGTTCCTCCTCATTTCTTAAGATGTTTGATTAATAAAGATAACAAGGCATCTTTTTTCTGAAAGTTCCCATCATTAGGCTAACAAAAAATTATGAAGAACTTGTTATAGATTTACACACACTCTAAAATAACCATTCTCTTAGCCTTACTGCTCTGCCTGGAGAATTTCAGCAGGTTTGTCTAAGAAAATATATTGGCCTGTCCTGAGGAGAAAAAATATAAACCATAATTTTAGCTGTTGTTTTCATTCCTTTTATACTGACCAATAACTCAGTTTTCTTATATCTGGCAATGCAGCCTTTATAACATAGTTTGGTTTGTAGTGGCGTTTCTTGAACATTTTTCTTTAAGTGTCATGTATCTCAAACAGCTTTACAGAATGAATTACTGTGTTCGAACAAGCATTTCTGCAGTATGATATGAAGCACATGGATCAATCTGTAGGTAGTAATAAGAGAAGGAACATGATTGTTTGTAGTTGTGGATTAACCTTTGGAGTTTTCAGATATGGAACTCAACAACCACCAACTGAACGAAAATCCCAGCATGATGGTTTATATGAAGGATAAAATCTGTAACAATATAACGTCACCTAATCGAGTTTGCTCTGAGACCTCTCTTAATTCAAGCCTTAAGAGCATGATGTAGGTCCCAAACACACAGCCTTCACTCATGTGCAGTACAAGCAATTCTGCAAGTCTGAAGTTCTAGATGTTCACAAAGATGGAGTAATAAATGTTCTGGGACTCAGATATAAGAACAGCTGTAAGACAACAATCACTGCTTTGGAGCATTTTCTAAGTTAATGAGAGTTACACAGAAAACCCTGGAAGGACAAGTCCGATATTTTAAATCTTATATCTCCTACTTTAGGCATTATTTCTTTATCCTCCTTTGAAATGGGACTATACAAAATTATAACTCTACCTCCAGAGTCATCGGGTTATTAGAATATTTGTAATATCATGATTGCAGATCAAAGTATTGAAAGAAGTGTAAAAACAAGTTGACAAAAATACAAAGACTTCTACAGATACACCAGTATTATTTTAAAGTGACTATTCAAAAAGCTTATTTTGATAATTAATCAAATAGCTGCATTATAATAGCAATAAATTATTTCAGATGTAATTAACTCAATTATAAACATTTCTTATGAACATGTAAAAGATATAAATTCATTAGCATATAAAAACCACTACAAGTTTTGGTATATAAATACATTCTAACAAGACTTTTAACTGCTGAAACAAAATGCACAATATCATCCAGAATTCATGAAAGCCAATACAATGATACCAGGATATTCCTTCTATTTCACTTAGTCTTCCCAACTAGCAATCTTATCGTTATAGCTCATATAATTCCTGCTTTGATATACTGTGAGCTATTTTCAGTCTCAAATTATCTCCAAAAGCCCAGCTACAACTGTCTCAGATAATATTTCTGTTGACTTCGAAGTTTCTCTGGTTTACATAGTGCAACTCAGGCAAGTATGAGATCAACATATTTATTACAAAGTTTTATTGCCTAAAACTGAAGTTAATTAACTTCTTTATGCTAAGTGGAGGACACCACAGAAATTATTGCTTCAGTAAAAGAAAGACCTCAGTAATATTTTCAGGACAGGGAGAGAAGGAAGAGAATAATTTCTAAAAAACCAAGATGTTGAAAAAAAAGAAGTATGAGAAGCAAGTTAAAAATGGAAGAAGCACCAAGACCACAACACCAAAAATAGTTTAAAAAAAATGGTAGCACAAGAAAAAGAGTAGTGTTGGACAGTGAACAGCAAATGAAAGCCATGATGAAAACTGCTCACTCACATTGTATTTTATTCAAAAACATATGGAATTCATGTTTTCAGTCTGTTAGTATTGAGCACTATAAAAGGCTTTAAATTTCAAAAACCAATAACATCCATGACATTGCTTTCTAAGACAGAAATTATATACAATATTATATATTAAGTATGATCATGAAAATTTTACTGTTACCAGCTGTGGTATTTAAAAAAGCAACTAGCCCATCTCTATCCACTGGCAGCAGGCAGCTTGCTTGCACAGAATGCTGGACAGGCTCTGTTACAAAATTCAAGCACAGGATTCTGAACTTGTCAGGAGTCTTTACATTGACTGCAAAGCACCTACACAATTGTCTTCTCCAGCCTTTCAGATACAGTGATTCCATACATAAGAGATCTAGCACCTTAAGGAATTAGCATGTATTTAATAGAGGAAAAAAAAAGTTTGTCTTTTAAAATTATTGTAGCAAGAAGAATTAATAGACCTACAGACATCACACACCCTTGTTCATTACAAAGTGTGAATACACACCAGAGACATTCTTTTTCTTCAAGTTCACTGAGTATGTTTTATGAATTTAACATTTGCTGCTATTTATGATTACCAAATCCAAATTAAGGGTAGAAATTAACTCAGCCCCTTTCCACGTGTGAAGAATGACACATAGCTGTGCGATGCCCAGGAAAGAAATGCTTACTCAAGAAGTGGAGCTCCTTTCTGCCTCTCCCATAGTTTAATACTGGGACAGAAATCAGTGAGAAGCAGACTTGGAATTTTTTATGCTCTCCTTCCCCACAGCAGGGCAGCCCTGGTTCCTTCCAACAGGATGGGGAAAAACAATGGCTCCTGGAAGCTTGCTTTCACATACTTCAATGGGTTTCACATACAACCTTGTGCAATGGATAAACACTCATGCCAAGTAAGGGCAATACACTGCATTTCTTTCTACTTGTAAGCAAACCCAATTTGCTCCTAAGAAAAAACATCCTCTATAAACTATCCTGAAGTGAAGTATCACATGAACAAAAAAGGAGGCAAAAAACAACAAATGTAAACAGAACACCTCAAATTAAATTAAACTTAAGAACTACTCACTGCAAATTACCTAAATAGGTGAAGATCTATTTAGGATACATAGAATTAAATTAGTGTGAGAAATTTTTAGAAACTTAAGCAGAGGAAAGAAACAGAAGCTGAATTACACATAATCACGCCCTCATGTCATCTCTTAGAGTATGTCTAATTAGAGTGCTTAAGAAAATGCAGGAAATCTAAATGTGGTCCTGAACGGGCTGAACCTGGGCTCCATTTCAAAGGATTTTTTCTCCAATTGTCTGCTGCCTCTTTTAAACCTGATAATGGAGACTTGGGTCTGGTCAGCTTCAGACTGGCATTTGTCTTTCAGGACTTATTTCTTCTGTGCCTGTATATCTCTTCAGGCAGCTAGTTTCTGATAAAGTTTACTCTAAAAAAAAGTCTACTATGAACAAGTAATTTGAAACCAATTTAAGTACATTTACCCTTTCCAACATTAACTTTCAAATCATACAGACTAATCTGGCCTTTGTAATTTGCAAAATCTGGAAAATTCCAGAGCACCACAAAAAATTATTCAAATGGTAACAATCTTCATTTGTGTTCAAGGCATTGTCTTTTATTGATGGTTGCCCTGGTGGCAGGGTAGTGGATTACGAAGGCTCTGCTGCTTGAGTTGGTGATAAATTTTAACAGCTGCAGGTGATTTGTTTGGGGCCTCAATCTTGCAACCTCTTCTGCAAGCAGGTTTCAAATATTATTCCAACTAGTGTTTCTGAAAATGAAATAAACTGCAGATAAGAAAGAGTTAGGGGCTTGATGTTATCTGGGGAAGCTGCTTTTCAAGTATTACAGCAGATCCTAGGACTTCCATGTATTTTGTCAAGCTTGAATTATGTGAGTGCATATGAATTTTCTTAATATGAATATGAAATTCATCTATATGAATATGAAAAAGAGTTTCATCTGCACTTAAAGACAACTTGCTCATTTTAGAAATACAGAATTATTTTTTCTAAATTCACCAGGACACTGTGATATGATTTTCTGCTCAACAAAGAAAACCACTGAAACATCACTGTTAAACTGATACTGCCACAGTATGACTTAACAAAGCTCATCATCCAAAGATTAAATCAGATTCCTTCATATGAATAATTTTAGGGGTTTTTTTAAAGTAAAAAAACTCAGACTAATTTCAGCTTTGGTGGCGCAAACTGTTAGCTTTAAATGTACATGACTGCATTTGTGTCTTTAGGTGAGATTATTATACAATACCAACATCATAGAAAATGTGACTACACTTCAGTGGTAGTGCAGTGATTCCAACAGGTAATCTCCAGAACTGTTTTGTTTCCCACGTAAGAAGCTTGAACTTAAAATGATCTTTTACAGTCTATAATGTACCTAGAATATGGAGCTTTTGTCTTCAATTCTGCTGATCTTATCAGCCAAGTCAAGCTAACCAAGGACTTGCACCCCATCAGCACTGGTTTTGCTGCAGAATAAAATCATGATCAACCTTAAAGGAAAGGAGACAAGACATGCAACATAAATAAAAATTAGATAGATAGATAGATAGATAGATAGACAGATAGATAATACTGTAGCTATACCTATATTAGAGAAAAAAATAAAATGCCCATTTCCAGCAAAGGACTTAAATAGGAGAACTTCTGAAGCACAGAAGATACAAGCCTAACTAGAAAAGTAGGGATCTGCTCTAGCTCCCAGGAATTCTAATGAGATCAGGAAGCTTTTTTAATAGAATCCAATAAAATCACAGTTTTTTTAAAATTACTGAATAGGCTGGTATAAGCAGTACTAGACAATAGCAGATAACCTTGAAAAATAATTTGCCAGCTATAACTGATGTGAAAATTTAAGTGACATGAACTGCTATATGTAGGACAACAAAAGAAAACACCCTCCCAAATAGTTCAGTGCTAATTTAAGCATTTTTCCCTAAACATACAAATGAACAGGTGCAGGGTTGTGAAAAGTTCTGTTAAATAAGTGCTCTGCTTGCCAGAAAGCAAACAGAAAGAAGAAAAACTTCCATGAATGCAGTCATAAAAATGTCTAAAACTTAACCTTTAATCTTCCTTAGCTAAATAAATGAACTAAATGCAAGACAGAGATATTAACTCTAACAAGACATATTTACAGTGATTGACTTCTACCGTGTAGTGAATTTTTGCTTATCAGATAAAATATTTAAAAATAATACTATTCAGTATACTTAGTTTTATACTCCCATCAACTTTCATTTGTTCACAGGCATATGAAACCTGATGAGATGAATTTGAAGAAAAATTATAAAGGCATGTATTTGTTTAATGGTTCATAATATTTGTCCAGTTTTGTAACATAAAAGGCAATTATTTGAGAATATTTATTGAAAGTATTCATGTTTTCTTTTTTTTCTCAATCCTTTTAAAAGCCTGAATTACCTGATGATATATCATCATATAACACAGCACAATGTACAACTCACTACGAAAACCAATATTCTACAACTTTCCTTACTTCAAGATGAGAAATAAAACCTTAGAAAACAATAAAACATGATAGAGTGAGATCAGGCTTCTAGGCTCAACCTCAAACAATCTAGATATAAATTGCACAACCCACCATACTGTGCAGCATCATGCTCCAGAAAATCTCTGCTGCCTTTGTTGTCCCCACCCTAACACAAAGACTCCTTCTAGACATCTACAGTATTCATCACACTTCACAAAGGCTGTGCTATGTTCTCAGGGCTGAAAAGATAACCTTGCTCACATTTATATGTTATGAGTGGTCACTCTTCTGTTTGAATTCTCCACCTATGAAGTTTCCATCACAGGCAGAAGTTGCTTTCACGAGTCACTGATGAAATACGCAAATTGCTTTTGAGCATGAACCTAGGTTGTGCACGCAGAAGCCCATTTCCTCCCCAAATGCACAGACAGCCTTTGCTCACTTGGGTTCCTCTCTGTTCTGGATTGCGGCTCAGTTGCTGCAGCACAGGCACTGAGACTCACTCTGACCCAGCCTAGGGGGAACTCATGCTGAAGATAAGACCTGAAATGCAGCTGCTGTCAGTCTCCCTGTTAATGTGTTACTATACAGCTGCAAACTACAAAAGCGTTAGTCTGTTCTTCAGGACATATAGGGGAGGCAGTCTAAGCCTGGCCATCAAGGCTGTGATGAAAGCCTGTGTATGTACATTTTGCTATTTATAATATCTGCTCTGCAATTATTTTTAATAGGAGGAAATGTTCTAGGGAGAAAGGCATAATTGCTCGCAGTAGTTAACGCCATAGCCTTTGCTATAGTTTACAATGAGTTTTATTAGTAGAAATATTTTTAATATTATTACTAAAAATTTACAAAATATCTAGAATGTTGAGAGTGAATTTTAGGTCATGCAATATAGAATGCAGACCTGGCTTTTGTAAAGCTGTTACAGCTGTTATCATGAAGACCAAATCATTGGACAGCAGTTATCTGCTACACTTATAGTTCAGTTATTTAGATAAGAAAATGACTGTAGTACTGGAGGTGCTTACCAAATGGTGACTCAAGTTATTTTTAAAATAGAGTAGGACTAAAAGTTATGAAAAGTCTTGAAAATTACTGCTGTTATCAATTTTTGAAGTTAGTGCCTTAGTGGTAGATACTGAGTATCCTGCATAAATTAGAAGTATGTGATCTGAAAGACAGCTGAGCCAGGCCCTTACAGGTAGTGGTGAAAGCAGATTGTAGTAAAAGCACAATTCTTCCATACCTCTTCAGAAGTCTCTAAAAATACCTTCAGGATTTCTTTTGTAGAGGCAACTTTCTGAGAGCTGAGCTCTCCAGGAGCTGTGAACCTTCTTAAACAAGTAAGAATGAGTGATGGGTTTTTACAAGCAGAGGGGAAAGCCAATAATTCTTCACAAGAGGAGATAAGAAAGAGATTTTTTTTTTGCGTAGCCACTCTACTACTTAAAAAAAAACAACAAAAAAAAATTTTAAGGAAAACATATGGATGACAAACAAAAGGGTTAAACAAACATAAAAAGAAAAAAAACATAGAAGTTGAAAAGGAGGAACAGAAAGAAAATAAAGAAAAATGTTAAAAGTATTTCTGATCCCTTCTGAGAACTACATCAGAAAATCACATGTCAAACTACTGTAATTCTGCCTATTATTACATCTTAGGGGACACTGATAGTATTGCAATAGGAGTAATTATACATACACCGAAGATGAATTTTAGGGGGTGGGAAAATATCATCACTTTAGCAAGTTCTACTAATTACATGACATCATATTCAACTAAAATTTAGAAATATTACCGTGTTTATCTCATTCAAAAATGCATTATGCTTTTTACCTGGTTATATTCAAATGCACTTTTACTGTGTACCTTTTCACCAAACGGACCACTCACTAACTACTAAAATTATTCTATCATACCACGGTAGAAATATTAATACTGTCAGGAAAGTACAAGGCTCTGAAATGTTGTCAAAACAAAGAATATTGATCTTCTTAAAACATTGCAGATAGTATATAAATCACACAAAAATGATTGACATTAATATGTGCCTTTCCTGCAAATGCACTTCATCATGTACCTTTTTGACAGTAATAGCAATTTATTATACTGCATGGCACCTTAACATACTGTACAGACAATTTTTTCAATTTGAGAGTTTCCATTAAAAGACCAAAAAAAAAGTTGTTGAGTAAAAAGAAAATTAACTGTCTTCATTCAGTTTGATTTAATACCTTGTCAGTTTGGTGCATTTTTTATGATTCTTTGTATAAATAAAAAGTTGAAAAGAGCTATTCTAATGGTAATTTGGATCAACCTTACAAGCATATGATTCCAGGTTTCTAAAAGAGGCCCACTTGAGGGGACTTTAAAACTGAACAAAAAGAGCCCTAGGGCTCTACAACTCACATTTAACCTACTTACATGAAAAAGGAACTGCTTTGGTTAAGAATAAACTTCCACAAGCTCAGGTTCAAACCAAACATGCCAGCATATTAGTGAGGAAATGAAACAGCAAATAGTAACTCCTTTCATACTTGTAAAAGAATACTGTATTTATTTAAACGCTTTGGCAGAAATTCTTATTTTAATTAAATTGCATTTAGTGCAATAACATTTTCATAATTAAGAAAAAATAACCAATTCATTTTAAGGACCTATGAAAAGCACAGCAACCTAAAATATATGGAGAAAACATGTAATTGTGTGAATAAATGT
The DNA here is from genome assembly GCA_009812075.1 of Sialia sialis. Taxonomy (NCBI): domain Eukaryota; kingdom Metazoa; phylum Chordata; class Aves; order Passeriformes; family Turdidae; genus Sialia; species Sialia sialis. The sequence continues at coordinate 36,824,871 of VRYO01001463.1, read as the reverse complement.
CTGACTAACATGAGACATGAGTCAGGAAAAAACTACAGTCTGTTTTTTATGCTGGGCAAGCCTATGCAATGCAACCACAGTAACTCAAATAAATTAACTTCTTTGTGTTTGGAAATCATTTTAACCCGTACACAGTTTACAACTGTGATTGTATGGGATGCAATTTTTTCCCTTCTAAATAAAACTTCTTGCTGCCATCAAGCATGTTTTTTCTTTATGTCATCTATCAACAAAACTGCTGGACTGTACTTTAGAAAAGAAGATTTAATTGATTTCATTCTGGTCTTCAAAGTGTAAAGAGAAAGAAGGGAAAACACTTTCTCGGAAGACCCCTGTCACTGACCACTACATCACAGAAATCAAAGACTGTCTCTGAAGGTTTTCTCTTAGCCCTTTGTGTATCAGTGAGGTCAGAGACAGGGAAGTGGTTTCACTGTGAACACGAGGGTGACGACATACATCTAAAATAATAGAAGCAGCTAAAAACAAAACAGAACAAAAAGCTAATTATGCTTCCATGAAATGGTCATGATCATTCAATCCATGTGCTGGCAAGCTACCTTAGTTTAAAACCTATGTCTACATTCCTGATGTTCTCATCATGGGGATAAAATATATCAGTTTGAGGCATGTGTCATTGATTAGTTTTAATACTTATTAAGAACACTTTGGAATGGAAAAAATTACACAGTCTACAGTAACACTTTCTATTTTACATGTTCACCATCCAACTGCTTTATCATTTCAATCTCATCCTTCACCAGGTCATTCAAATATACATTTATTTGGAAACAATAGTGCAGCTGCTGCTTGTTTGCACTGTTTCTAGAGTTACTCAGCAATTTAACTAGTTCACTGCTTGCAGAAAGAAGGCACAGCAAAACTTCAGGAAACAGAGACACAGAAGCCAGTGTCTTCAGTTTCATCTGTCAAGGCCTAATTAATTTGCTCACGCTTACTCCAACTGGTCAGGCAAGATGGTCAGGAATCCTGTTCTGATGATGGGAAATTCATTCACCAGCAGTTAATAACCATTTGCCCTTACACCAATATTGTCCTTTCACTTAAATTGCTCTTCTCCCTCTCTAGATTTTTTTCTCCCTCAGATAGTTATGAGCAAAATGATCTCCTCCCTCATCCTTCTTTTTTAGAAGACTAAACAAACAGATGTTTCCTGCATGCCCCATGACCTCAAGTGTCAGGTTCAGTGCAGATGTGGTAGCACCTCAGCCATTTTCTGTGCAGGGTACACTGCCTTGCTCAGGAACCACGACATGTCCCCTGCTCTTGGGCATTGGATCAAAGCAACCTTGTTACACACAGTTGTCAACATAAAAATCGACATTGTTAGCTCCCTTTACAACAGGCTGTTCCTTCCCATGATCATCCTAACAGACCTTGCCTATACTTGTTTCATCTAAACCTTGTCTCACTTGAATACAGGTGATCAGACACAGGCAATCCCATCAGTGTCTAACACAGCACCGTACCCATCTCCACCAGAAATCTTCCCCCAGACAAATCTGTGTATGTTTGCTGTAGTTATTGTCATGGCTGATGTTGCCAGTTTTTATCCTTCAGCAGTGGCCCGCTTCTGCTGTTCAGCTGGGTGCAAGTGACTCTGTGGACCCACCCTTTCACAACACCCCTGGTACTCCAAATTTTAGGGCCACACACCTCTTCTTGATATGCTTTGACTTTTTGTAGCAAGGCTGCCTCTCCATTTCTGGTTATTAACAAATGAAGGCACTCTTATTTGTATGACTCATCATAGCATTCAATAAGAAAACGCTGAATAAGATCTCAAAATCAATACAACAGATCCTGTCATTTCTTTCATCAGTCCTTTCAGAATCCTATTGACATGATTGTGGTATCTTTACCTCTCCTAACATTTTTTTGCACAGCAGTGTATATCCATACTCCTCTCCCCAACTACTCAACATTATTTTTCCTGACTTAATATAAAATTTTCTGTTCAAGTATTGGGTGGTTATAAACAATTTCTACTCTCTACCCATCTGTACTGCACAGCTGCTATACTTCTTTCGTTGTTCTGTTTTTACTTATAAAGGTGGAAAACCTTGACTCTTGGTCTTCATATAATTTGCAAAGTCTAACGTTTTATTTTTTAACCATTTTCTCCTCTCTAACAAAACTTCAATCCTTATTACTTCTCCCAGTCGCATTAGTCTTCTTGGGATGATTTGGGAAAGGCCTAGAGTGGAAGTCATAAAAGGAGTGGCTGAGGTCACTTGTTCTGCTCATCCTGGAGAAGAGAAGACTGAGGGAGACCTCGTAGCATTCTACAGCTTCCTCATGAGGGGAAGAGGAGGGACAGGTGACAGGGCCTGAGGGAATGGCCTCAAGTTGTGTCAGGGAAGGTTTAGGCTGGACAACAGGAAAAGGTTCTTAATCCAGAGGGTGGTTGGGCACTGGAACAGGCTCCCCAGGGAAGTGCTCACAGCCCCAAGCCTGACAGAGCTCAAGAAGCGTTTGGACAATGCTCTCAGGCACATGGTGTGACTCAGGCATGGTGCTGTGCAGGTCCAGGAGCTGGACTTGACAATCCTTATGGGTCCTTTCCAACTCAGGATATTCTATGATTCCTCAGTCAGGCCCAGAACTTAAAAACTTGTTTTTAGCTTCTGCTTTGGAAATAATGCTTAAAAAATGTCCCAGTTTCTCTTTTATTTAATTTTTCAATTTACAGGTCTTTATTTTGATATGTGTTTTAGACACTACAAAAGACTATCTTTCTCCAATCAAAATGGGAAATAAGAACTCCTGTCTCCACATACTTCTCTTATTTAAATAAATCCTTGTAACAACACAGTATTTCTTTCTTTAGAAAAAAAAACGCCAAGCAATCCAATTTACCAGCTTATAACTGTTGAACATACTGCTTTGCTTTCTGCTTCTCTGGATTTTCTTTATTGCTCCTGGCTGCAATTGTTCTCTAACCATGGTTTGAATTCTTTTTTTATCAATCTTCCCATTTTCAAATTTTAAAAATTAAATTCAGGAATAAGACTTGAAAATAAGTGTACAGAGATATATTAGGTGTTTGTATTTGTGTACTCCTAAGAGTAGGTGTACACAAATATAGGACATTTCTTTGTCATTTAATCTCATTCTGCAGCAAAATGCCATTAGTTCACTGGGTTTTTCAAAGTTTCTTTAAAGAAAAAAAAGTCTTCTTTTTCTGATCTCTCAATTAAATTTGACTCAATCTATGATCATCCAGTCAATACTGTTCTATTGAAATGCTGTCTTCTCTGAGTTTTTTCCCCAACCATGGCAGGGATCTATGGCAGATGACAGCATTACCTGTGTCAAAATGAACCCTAGTCCGTAGATTGTTTTTAGCTCCTCTGGTGCCAAATGCATTGATCCTTTTCAAGAAGGAACATCCAACTGCATGTCATGCCTTTCTCAGATGCTGGTGGAGATCATCTAGCAGTCTGCAGCTTAGTTTTCTATCGTGTGGAATTTCTAGCTGTTTCTGGCTTCCAGTCCCTCTATTATCTCAGTCTTGCTTTCTAGAGATAGTATATCAAAAAATTGCTGCAGAGCAGCTATCTTTTGACTGTTCATTTATCTTCTTTATTTCCAGTACACCAAGTCCCTATCTTAGTTTTATTTCTTCCCCATTATTAGATTTCTTCCTCTGCTTCACTAGGGGTCATTCTTTGTAGCCAGAAAATCTGGTCCCTCCAGATACTTTTGCCCATTAAAAACATGTAGATCTGGAGATGCTCATGCAACTTAACTCCCTCCCTTTTTTTTCATCACACCTTCACATCCTCATAAGAACTGCCATGCACTCAGGCACACACTTCCGTTCCTCATCTCTTTTCTTTCACAGGTTTTACAAATAGGAGTTTTCATTCCTTTGGACCTTACTTTTCAGAATGTTATGTTTAATTTATTCATTGTTAAACTAAAACATGCCTGAATATGCAAGGGTTCAGACTGAGGAATGTTTTAATTAGCCAATATATCCATCTGATATTTGTCTGATGTGTTTCAGATATTGAAATGTATAGTATAAACTACCAAAAAAATCAAATTACATAGAGAATGAAATATGATTGCAAAAGGTCTCTTAATGCCTGAATGAGCATACTTCAGATTCTCTGTACAGCAAGTTGCTTTCCATTTCTATCCAGAGAAATAATGTGCTCAGTCGCTTCATTTATTTATTTTGAATTATCTCTATATTAAAGTAAATAATACAATGTCTAATGTTTATTTAATATAGAAACCAGAAGTAATTTTAAAGTGTGATTTTCCCCAACAGGTATGCACTTAGCAAACTAAAATTAGGACTTTGGTTAATTAAATTACCATGTGTTAAAAAAAAAAAAAATTGGCTCATATATGGCATATACTGTATGTGAGAAAAAACAGCACAGGGGAAAATCATTAAGGCAACTTCCACATCAAACATTTTCCTTTTATTTTTAAAATGTTTTCTTTAATGAATTTTTCTTCTAAACATTGGCCTGTATGTGGTAGCAGATCCTGACTGATTGACTCCAGAGTATTTTGCTTTCAGCCCTGGAAGTCTGCAATTCAATCCCTACTGTTTGGCAAGATGGAGGCTCTCACGTTTGCACAACTTAGAAGCCTGCACTATGCAGCCAATTACTCAGATGTAACATAGGCTCAAGTGTGCTTTTTTAACAGAAAGCATAATAAAAGATAAACGGCCTTACGCCCTGAGAATGGGTAGTCTCAACTGCTCTTGGGCACTGAGAGACTAAGAGTCATGGGGCATAAAGCACTCCCTGCTCCATGGCCATGTGCTTGGCAGAAGGCCACAGCAGTGTCCCAGAGCCCCCTGGATGGGAAGTGTCCCAGGCATCTTGCAAGAGGAAGAGATGAAGTCACAGCTGATCCTGGATTGGACCATCTAAGGTCTCAACACCTTTGCTATAACTGTAACATAAATGAGATCGGGACAGACACCAGCTGACAAGAACTACAACATACCATACTTCTTTTTCAAGTCAGAAAAAGTGCTGCAAATATTTCATGGCATATTTAGGACATTATTAATTTTTCATTTTCTATCAAGGAATGAGTGAAGAAAATAATTAATTTACAGACAGCAACTGATGTGATTCTCTTACATATTGCATTTTGAGCCTAGATATTGTGCTAACAGTACAACTGCAATATGAGAGGAATGAGAGGGAAGAATTGATGGAAAAATTGTTTTTATCAACATTCTGACATTTTATTATACCCCCATTTCTTTTAATTGTACCAAGGAAGCAGACACAAAAATTACATGCACATGACCCTGAGAACTCAACTACCTCTCAACAGCAGCAAGAATTACCTAACTATGGACATAAATAAGAAGAAAGTATGGTTCAGGAGAAGTGATGATGAATGAGCCCATCATGGAGAACAAACAGTCCAGAAAGAAACTCCCAGATCTGATCATTTTAATCTGGGGTACAACTGCAAATAGGAAATGGCAAATTTTTGCTGTGTAAAACAAAATACAAAAGAAAGTGTGTTCCAGTATGCATCTCAGTGCAGGCCCTCAAACATGACTGGACTTCAAGATGGAAAGACAGATGACTGTGACCACCTCCCAGTATATGGAATGAACCCATAGGGAAATCTACAGAAAAGAGGGGAGTGGATTTTTCATCAGGTCCCTAAAGTACAAACCAGGTCTTTGGACCATCATTAGATGTGCTCTCTCTTCTTTAGCATGTGGAGCCACAAAACAGCTTATAGTTTGGCTCTCCAGCTTATATGTTCAGAATGACCCCTCTCCCAAACTCCAGGCAAACCAAAAACACGAACAAAAATGGAAGGACTCAGTATAAGTTTTCACCCTCAAACATTGGTGGCCAGTAAAAGGCATCTAGATATGTATAGTTTCAGTCAAGATTCCACATTCATAAGAAAAACAGCCATGCCAAAATGCACAGGAAAAAATAATGAAATAACATCTAAAAAACATAATTTAAATTCATTCTGTAGTGTAGAAAAAAGGACAAGACTATTCCTACGACACCTACAAACTAGAATAGACTTGGAAAATCACTTCTGCACCAAAAAGCTTGTGGGATGTTTTGAAGCAGGATGGAATCTTTCTCTATAAGCCTCTATGTCACTTCCTTAGTCACTTCTAGCCACAACAGGATAATGCGAAACTAAAACAGTAGCTATATTGCTGCACCAAGAGTCATTTTAAACACAGGTTATTTCAGAAAAAAATCATGATCAAGAACTGGATATGTACTGATCTACTTGGTGCAGAAAGAATAAAAGTTTAAAAATATAGACTTTATGTTCAATGTGATGCTTTCTCCTACACTATTCAAAGTGACTACATCTACAATATGGAGCTCAAATTTAATCCATGAGGCTATGCAGCATAATCTATCCAATACCTTGGGCTATCAACTCTGTCCAGCTGGTCATTAATCCCCAGGAAATAATCTGCACCTCAATTGTTACTGCTTAATTAAATGTAGCGATCCATCTGACATACAGAATAAGGATAGAAAGAAAGCCTAATAGAAGGTGACTCCTCCAGAATTGGAACTCACTACCTTTCCCTTGTAACACAATGTTTGGTTACAGTTTATATGAGTTTCTGTATATTAAATTACTATGGAGATGCTTCCTATTGATGCAGTGTAAATATATGTCAGTACACAAATTTAACCAAGAAAACATAAAGAAGGTGAGATAACTCTTCCCTTCTCTTCTGTATCTATTTGGATATTTTAAGTTCCTGAAAACAAGATCTTACTCCTTTGGATCTGGCCTATGTATTCTATGGCAAAACTCTGTGATTATAGGCTTTTAGAACTACAAGCAAAGTTGGTACAGCTTGGCAAGACATCGCAGAACAGATTTTCACCTAACAGTGAAAGAAAACTTCAGAAAAATATGAGAACATGTACACACTTCATGGAGATGAAGAATTACTTGACCTCTGTACTGTCTCTTAAAGAAGACAACATCTGTACATTAGATCTTTTTCCAAAATTAAAAGAAATTATGATTCATGTGTTTCCAGATTTATCAGAACTATGTAAATGACAAGGCTTAGTATATCAAAGCTGATTCTGTAATGACTGTAGACCTTCTGCTAACTTTGCTTGTATCATCACTATAACTCTCAGTATTTCATTATTCACTTAGCTTAGGAAATAATCTTTGATTGTCAAGCAGCAGCAGAGAAAAGCAAACATTTTAAATTGTAAAACATGACTGAGATAAATGAAAAGAAATGGGCTCAACCACACAGTGAACACAAGCTAAAAGGTATGTAAGGAGACAGGGATTCATTGCTGCCCTGGTACCTGAAGATAGAGCTGATATGGCAGCAAGTTCAAAACTGAATGCAGAAGTCCCTTCTCGAGTCATGGGTCAGATAGAAACAAAGAGAAACAGACCCACATTTACTCTCAGACCTGATGGGGGCCCTGTTAGGGTATGAAAAAATCCATTTCCCAGCACACACACACACCCGCCTTGCTTTTAGTAAGGCTATTCACAAGGAGAAGGTCTACAGCAGTGTCAGTGACAGGTTTTAGGATGTGTTCAACTATCTACCCTGAGGAATTCAAGATCTCCAACTATTGTCATCTGTATTATAGGCAAGATCTAGTCTTACTGCTTCCTAACACACCAGAGTACAATTCAATCTTTGAAGTGCATGTCTCGATTCTTTCTCTTCTTCAGTTTCTAGAACTAGAACACTCTTTCAAATGCATGAAGTATAAGAAATATTTCATGATTGTTCAAAATTCTTTTAGACTTCTTACATAGACCTACTTATTTTTTTTTCATGTAACCTGTTTCTAGTATTTATTCTGAACGCTGTTTTCAATTATAATTTTGTTTACACTGATATTAATAAAGGATGAAGCACTGTAATTATTTCATTTTCTTTTCTTATGTTATTCTCTGTTAAATAGTCACTAGAAAGTTCAAAACTCATTCATTTTGTCAGAAATTATGTATAACTATAGTTTGAAAAATACTCAAGGTGAAGTACTTGTATTAATGAGAACTGATTCATAGAATTCACCTCAATCGACAGTCTCACACTGGAAAGCACCATTAGGATAGAAGTTATTTTCCTAGAGAAAGTGAAAAAGTACCCTGAAGTAGGTCTCAGACTCCTGTTTAAAAGATTGAAAAGTTACAGTTTAAATAGTTGGCCTCCTGGGTGCCTGGGCACTGCTGACTCGCATTCGATTTCCCATCGACCAGGACTCCCAGGTCCCATTCCTCAGTGCTGCTCTCCAGCCACTCCTTCTCAGTTGGTCCATACATCCAGGGCTGCCCCATTTCCACTGCAGGATGTGACACTTGGACTTGTTAAATTTCATACAGCTGGTGGTTGCCCAGCCCTCTAATTTGTCTAGGCCTCTCTGTAGGGTTTCACTGGATTTGAGGGAGTCAACAGCTCCCCCTTGTTTTATATCATCTGCAAACTTAGTATCCGTTCCAGGTCTGCATGCAAGTTGTTTATGAAGAGGGTCAGATGTGTCTTGGAGTGCTTCAAGCACCACACTGCCCGCTGGTTGAGGAAGGTCATTGTCCTGCTCTACTCTGTAGTGGTGCAGCCTCCCCTCGAGTCCTGTGTGCAGTTTCGAGTGCTACAAGAAACATGTAAAGCTATTTGAAAACATTCAAAGGATGGATATGAAGATGGTGAAGGGCATAGACAGGAAGCCATATCAAAAGTGGCTGAGATCCCTTGGCTTGATCAGCCTGGAGAAAAAGACACTGAGGGGAGACCTCACTGCAGTCTACAGCTTCCTCACCAGAGAAAAAGGAGAGGCAGGCGCTCACCTCTTCTCTCTGGTGACCATTGACAGGACTTGAGTGAATGGCATGAAGCTGTCAGGGAGATCTAGATTCAGTATTTGTTAAAGATTTTTCATCCAGAAGGCTCCCCTCAGAAGTGGTCACAGAACCATTCTGCCAGAGTTCAGGAAGTGTTTGGAGAATGCTCTCATGCACATGGTGTGATTCTTGGGGTTGTCCTACACAGGGCCAGTAGTCTGACTTTCATCATCCCTGTGGGTCTCTTCCAACATTCACACATCGTGAGTAACAGCTTACCATCAGGCAAATGGCTCCTAAGGATGCTTTTTTCCCTTTCAAGGGTCCAAAACTCTATGTCTGCAGATTACCAGACCTGATGTAACTTAATATTGCTGCTTACTATAACAAAACTCTGTGATACAGTTGAACAGTTGAAGGCTATATTTAAAGTGGGCAATTTATTCACCCCTATAAATTCACCCTTAAACGGTTAGATACAACAGTCCAATCTTCTGCAAAAAGTCAGACATCCCAGTTTCATCTGTCTTTCATGCTACATTAAGTTAATCTGTGAATAATTTAAATAGAACATAATTTTTCAGGTAATAAATAAATTACACCATGTTTTCATATTCTCAAATTTTATATCCAGATATCATTCGCTACCAAATGAACTTTTAGACTTATTGCCCATCTCCTCAATGCATTTTTAAACTGTATGACAACCTGAAGGCCTGAACTCTTCTAAGTTCAGTCACCAACTCAAGCTCCTAATACTTTAATGGCCACTTTGGAGATGCAACCTCTCTTCCTTGACTTCCATGTATTCTTGAAGACACAGTTAAATGATGAAAGACAGGTGGCATGAAACATAGGCCAACAGGCATATAATGATGCCCACATACTGTCAGCTAATGAGTTTCCCCACCAGTCTGGGATGCCATGTTTGTTTTTCTCATAGCAAATTAAGAGAGAAACTCCTTTTTTTTTTTTTTTCTTTAAGGGGCAATATAATAAAAAAACAACAAAAAAAATTAGTAGTACAAAACAGGTGCACAACCCAAAACTTCCTTATATTTTCAAAATTAATAGATGTCAAGCTAGGAAAGTCCTTTTATCAGTTCATGATCATGATTTAATGCTTTACCAGTTTAACATAAATAAATAAATAATATGTTGACACCATACTTGTTTGCAAATCCAAAGCAATAATAGCTTTTGCTGAGGTGAAATAAATCTGTGTTACTGAAGCACTGTAAAGCACAACATATTAAAGATCCAATCAATCCACCTCTCACAGCAGCCTGTAGCAGTATTTCAACTGATTTCAATGAGAGCTGTGTCACTCTCTAAGAAACCTTTGCGCATGCTCTCTGCTAACCCTCCTCCCCATCCAAACAAAAAAACACTGAACTCTGCTCTTGTCTTCTGGTTCAACATCATGTCTTTCCCCTCCCTCCTTCTGCTGTAATAAATATTCCCTCTCTATCCCTGTTACTGACAATAATGTAGGTGAACTCTGCACCACATACATCTGTCATTATTAATGACCACAGTGGAGAGGAACGATAGCTCACTCTTAGGAACCAAAAGGACAAAATGCTTCAGAATTTTCCATTCACATTTTCTTTTTTAAGCATACTTGCTTGGTGACTTTCCAAAGTCATGAGCATGACTCAAACAAGAAAAATATCTCAGTGTTTAACCTTTGCCCAGAAAATTGTTTGTTTAAACAGAGGGCACTTGTTACTTGGAAAATTTCATTTGCTTATAATAATGCTATACACAGTATTTTACAGAATACACAAATACAACAAGATGAGGTAGTCCACATGGCAAACAATTTTGTTCCTAGCAGCATTACATATCTTTCCAGCAGAAGGCCTTAACTGGGATTGTTTTCTTTGCCATTCATTTCTGTACCAACATTGCTAAACTAGAAAGTACAAGATAGCATATGAACTAATTGTGAAAAGCACTAACAAAATAGCTGTGACCATAGACTCGTACTGTACTCTGAACTCTTTCAGAAAGGCTGCCCTGATAACAGCACTTTACTTGGACTGAATGTAGGTTAGTTCTTTACAGGCAGCTGATGAAATCTTGAATATTTTTTCCTCTTGAGACAAGAAACAAAATTTGAGAAGCTACAGCAGTTTAAACTGCATTGCTGCATAAGCCTTTGTCCCTAACATAATGACCTGCTCAGCACACCAGGTGCTTTCCACGTACAGAACACATTGCATAAAGGTGCTGCATGGGAGGGACAAAACTTTTGTCTCTAGTAAATTTGGGTTTGGAAACACTACATCTCACACAGTGCAGGGGCGGTTTTATAACACAAACTACCTACATTACTAGGTTTTTTGCTCAATACATACAGGCCCAGAAGTCTCCTCTCTCCTCTAACATTTACACTGTAAATAGATCCAGATATTTTCCTATCAGATATTCTAACCTCAAGTGAGACTTTTTAATAACCATTTGTTAGTTATGCTAGGTGTGCCTGAACAAACATACTTAAGATCAAATGCAGTGTTTATAATGGCAAACATGCACCAAAAACTCCATGTAAATGCTAGTCATTATGAGGTGACAAAAATATTACCTGCTGCTTTTCTAGATCTACATTACTTCATTTATATATATATATTTTTTTTTTTTTCGCAATGGGTTAAAGCTTTTATTTACATTCCATGTAAGCTATATGCTACACATATCTGTCACTTGTCTTTAGCATTTAGGTTGATTAAACTTGTCGTGAAGGTTATTTTGACTTACTAGAAATGGGCCTTTTCAGAACATAAATTTTAAGGCTTAAGCAGACACGTGTTAAAACCACTAATATGTTCTGCTAAGTCTCTCTTGTCTTCACTCAGCCTCCTTACAAGGTTTTAAGCAGTTTTATTGACATTTGAAATTCTCAAAATGTCAGCTCTTGGCAAGTGTCACAGTCTAAAAGTGTTATTAGTAGTTCTCTTAGGAAGTGTAAAAGAGTATTTTATAAGAACAACTTTGTCTTTCAACAAACCTTTTGGAAATGATGTGATAACCACAAATTCTGCACAGGAAAGAAAATAAACTGTAGATTCTTCAAATCATATTTAAGAAACAATTTTTTAGCAAAGTTATATTATTTGGTGACTCAATAGTCTGTATTCAGGTTGATACAACCACCACTTCCCAAAGTATTGCTAGGGGGAGTAACACACTGAGAAGGAAACCTTTCTCACAATACTCTGCCTCCTTTCTCCTACCATCTCCCATCTGCTAGGTAAGTATTTGAGGGCTCTGACCCCAGACCTTCTCTAATAACAGTCCCTCCAGTCATTTTATGTTCGTTTGCAGCCAAAGAGGTCTCCTGAGTGTTTTAGTCCTGTAATCTATCTCTAAGGACTCTGATCCTTCTAATATGAACGAGCACAGAAATGCCCTGGACTGCACCTTCTCCTTTCACGTTGTGCACACCATCACTGCTGCTGGAAGCCCAGTTGTGGTGGGGATTAATGTAAACCAAGGGTGACTGGTTTTTTTTTTTACAATACGAGCAATGTATTAAAGTCATCCCAGGCAGAGGGGGAAGAGATTTGTATCACACATCTCAGAGAGTTAAGCTGCATGTGTGGCTCCCCAAGCAGGAAAATACACTGGCACATTGCACTTTCTGTGCTCCATCTTTGAACAAAGACTTTCTAGGGTCAGGGGAAGCCCTGTAACTCTTGCTGGTCCCCCCATCTTACTTCATAGTAAGTTATTTACAGCTCAAATATTTCAACATATCATGGGGCTGGGGGGAAGATGTGAGAGGAGAAGCATCCCCCTTAGTTTGTATAAAGTCTGAAAGAGTCTTACCTAATTTGCAAATCACAAAAAATGCAAAGATGTATCAGTAATATCATAGGAACATAAAAATCATTAATTCCACAAAGTTGTACTGAAATATTAGTGTGAATCACTTTATCCTTAAAACTGAGAAAACATTGTGGTTTTAAATACTCACTATTATCATCCAAGCAAATTGGCCCAGGTCAAATGAGCAAATCTAAAAAATGAGATCACTAAATTTTCTCAGCTTGATAGCTTAGTAATAAATAATGTGCTTCTATTCAATCTGTACATTAAGTCTTTTATGTGGCCTTAAGGCACAGTCTTATAGCCATGGCCATTACAGGGTAGCCATAGAAACTGACACATTTATTTCTTGGATTAGTGTGCCATTGAAAATATTAATATAATGCAGTAAATGGGGATTTGATCTAATCTACTGATGCTAGGCTGAAGTTACTAAAAGGTTGTATGCTCTTCCAGTGGAAGAAGGATTACATTTGTGGAGTACGGCTGATGTTTTTGTTACAAACACCATTTAAACAACCTATCACATTTCACATAGTCCACTGATTCAAAAAATTTGTCTCAAACAGGTAGGTATATCCACCAAGAAGGTACTGGTTTCATATCATAAACCTTCTTTCCAAAGCTAAAGTGTCAAAACTAGAAGCCATAAAGGAAGAGAAAACAGATGCTCTGCACATTGTGTAAGCAGGGCAAGTGAAACAACATCTCACCCTGCAAATAGGCAGAGCTGTACTTCATGGACATGCCATTAGCAGCAAAGCCTGTAACTGCATTACTATCAACATTTTAATAGCATTCTGTTATTACTTCCACATTAAAACAAAAAAATAAAACAAAACAACAAAAGGAAAAATAAAAAATAAAAACCAACAGAATAAAACAAAACAGAAAAAACCAAACCCCACAACAACAACAACAAAAAAAAACTATGTAGGCAAAATAGTTTTAAAAATCTTAATTCTTAGTTTTCTTAATTTGTAGGTCCCTATCAGGTCTCCATAAATATTAGGGCTCCCATTTCAGCTGATCACATTTGACTCCACTTCCTTGTAATATTTCATAGTACTCAAATTCTGACTACCCTTTACACTGCAGTATACTACATAAATTCAGAAGATATATTCTGACAGATGAAGCATTGTGGAAAAGCTAAGTGCAGCACTTTGTCCTTGAAATGTTAACATGTAATGCCATAAAGTATTCAAATAATAATTTACTCAATCTTTCAGGGTAATTAATTAAAACGGTTTAGGTGTTAGAGAAAATCACCTTGAGCTTATAAAATTGGAATGCCTCCTCTTTTCTTCTCTGCATGCAAGCTGTTCCAATGGACTTACCACATGCTTTCCCAGTTATGGTTTTTGATTTCAGCAGATAATAAATAGCTAGGATCTAATTTTGCCATGTCAAAACCGATTATGTTTCACAAGAAAAGGTGGAGTGCTCACCTACCAGATGAAGGTGAAACATAAAACCACTTTTATTTATGTGAAGTGTCCAAATTCAACTCAACCTGGCACTAGGTACTGGGAGTATGTAGACTTTAACTGTCATATGAATTTATGCATCCCTGGAAAATGTCAAATATCGACATAAATTTAATCAAGGAATGGAAACCTTTATTATCAAAGAAATAAACACAGTTTTTGACAACTAATGTAAATTATCTCAATACATTTTTCATTTATTTTTCAAAAGGTCAAAGAAAAGAAGAAGAAACACTGAACAGAGACATGGCTGATGAAAATATTACAGGCAAGTCCCAGTCCAATTATTAATGCTGATTTTCCAAAAGGAATTTGTGCTCTTTAGCAACAGCACTGCATTCACATGTGAGAGCTCCTTTTCCCATTCATTACAATGGGATGAAACAGAAGGCTTACAACAACAGATAAACAAGCACTCTGTATTATTCTGTAGTTTTCCTCAGTTGAGTAGTCTTTGGACAGCATTTTAATGGCTGAAAAAAACTCTGCACATGATGAATAAGGATGCCATTCTCAATTAACATGGACAAAGGATCATAGCCATATTTGGCAAATGAGGTAGCTGTGGTGTAAGAAGAGCAGGAGTATTCACAGACATTGCCACATACATCACTGTCCGCAAATCAAAACAAGTTAATGACATTTTTGTACATCTGCCCAACTACATGACTACACATTAGTCTGGCAAGTACTTATTAGACCCAAATTAAATAGCACAATGATTATAGTTCATATTTACTAAATATAGTGTTATTAATTTATACAGCACTAAATATGGATGCTACCAGCATATAAATAAATGATGAGTACCAAACCAAAACAGCCAAAGTTACAAAATATGTTATCTTCATTAAATATGTCTCTGTGCTACAAATGCCACTGTACACAGATTTTCCATTAAAATATATACCGTGGGGGAGGAAGCATCAAACTGTTATCCATTCTCCACAACAAGTGCACTGACAACACACTCAATCCCAACAGCTGCCCTCTCATTCAGCCTCCACATCGGGCACAAACCCCACAGTCCAATCCATATTCTGTAAGAATGGCATGTTACAACAAGGAACCTCAGCCCAGGAAGACCAGTAGCACACACCAAAAATCCCAGACGTTCAACGTTAGAAAAATCTTTGCTACATAGAGATGCCTTCAACATGGAATTTATGTACCAGTGGTTATGCACAAGATTAGCATACCCTGAATCAACTTCACCACCTTTTAATAAGATGTTACATTATTTTAGATGCTCAGCAGTCACAAACTAAGGCACACTGGCAAGCCAGATGAACAAAGAAAAGGATACTTTGAGGAAACATATGTTACCTATCTCTACTGCTAAACCATCCATGCAAGTTTTATGGAGGATTTCTACCCAAAAGCTTTGCCTGTATTTAAACTTTGGAAAACACACCTTTGGCACAATCACATCTAAGTCTCTAATTTAAATATTAACACCAAGGGAGTTTTTTGAAGATGTTCTGAAGACTGAGAAAATTGATATCTCATTTCCTTATCCTAGAATTCTTGCTTATCCATTGTTAACGGCCTGGATCCTGAAAGATGTCATCATTAAACTTGCATATTTCTTTTTGTCATTTCATTACTTATTTGTCCAAATTTGTGCAAAGTAGAATTTGGCCACACTTTATTTCTGTTTCATAAAAGATTTGGCTTTCATCTGATTTTTTTCTTTTAAAGATCTCACTTTTCACTTTTATGTGATCAGTTTTCCAACAATTGAGCTTATCAGCCACATCTACACTGCTAGTAATTCAAAACCTTGGCATATTTATTGATTCCAAAAACCTATTACATGATATCGCTTACATCCCTGCATTTGATTAGACTGAGTTATTGGGGGAACTAAGAAAAGATTACTCAGAACTCAGCAGAGAGCTTATACAGATGTCATCCTACCTGACATCTATTTGACTATTTGCTCTTGCACCTTTATTTATAAGTGTTGCACACATAGAACAAGTTTTGCACAAAACAAGTTATCTGAGGCAGCATTTACCTCATTTTTTTATTCCACCATTAAAAACCCCAACTTTAAGAGATAGGCTGTAGATATAAAACATTTATCCTCTTCTTTCAGAGAATATTGATGAACAACTACAGAAAGTTGTATCAATGAGTAAGATGTATTATGACTGAACATCATCCAAGTTCAATTTAAACCTGAGCTATATACTACCTCTGAATATAGTATGTATAATGTATTTATACGTGAGTATAAATTATGCACTTCTTTGGACAAAAAAATGCCAATAAGTTTAAAACATGAATATGTTAATTAGATTTAAATTCATCTATTATAGAAAATATTTTGACAAGTATTCTAAGAATAGTGTTTTTAAAACAGTTCAATGCATTAAATATATGCAAATTTTGACAGCCAAAAATGCATACTGCATATCTGAGATACTATCATTCTTCACAATCATTGCAGCCTCTAGCTAGATACAGATTTTTCATGACAGACAGAAACATTTCCTTCTGAGTATCTCATATTCTCAGATTTCTACTTCAAAATGATTCCTGAAACAGTTTTAAAGCCAGACTTAGAACTACTGCAAATGGTTACAATGGTTACTATACACTCCAGTTACCAAGCATGCCAGTGCTGAACCATATTCAATATCACTTTTTGAGTAGAATTGCTTGTCACTGGAATCACATCCACTGGTGAATTTTAGGACGTTTCATTCTTGAATTATCTGCATTAATAGCTCATATATACGCTATTTCTAAAATATGCCTAAGGTACACATATACTCGGGATCTGGACATACAAACACATTAGCACCCATATGAATTTGAAGTATATCCTCTGTTTTGAAAAATCCCCATGAAATTTTTGGGTACAGTTTCAAGACTGGTGAAAATCCATTTAAAATTGCAAGTAAATGTGCATTCTGCCCCCTCTTTGCTTAGTACTTGTCCTGCAGCCACATGACAAACCAGAGCAGCTCACCAGTTAAGGCAGGAACTTTGTATGAAAGAGTAGAAAGCTACAATGTGCGTTTGCTTTCAAAGCAGAATACTTTCCACCAAGGTATCCTGTATGGGCATGGTAGCATCTACATGGAATGCTACTCCACAACAGGCAGAGTAGCATAAATTCACATTACCCAGGCCCACAGCACTCAACCACACCCACAGTCTGCTTTAGGTCACAGCAACAAAACTGCAAAATAGAATGAGGTCGAGAAAGAGACCAAAGGAATAGTGAACAAACTCCCTGTATCAGGAAAATACACTGATTCTTCAATTACATGTATCTATTTATGCAAGGATTTTGAATTAGAAATGGGTATTTAAAGGAAGCACTAAAAGGAAATTCTTACAAGTAGTAACAGTTGGTCTTCGAGACGTCCCAGGCAGGCAGCATCCTGAATCACACTGTGAGAGCATCACAGTTTCGTGTGAGTCACATGTTTCCAAAAGATCCAGTGAGAACACGTGGATGGAAAGAGATGTAATTATTTTACAACAAAAACAAGATTTCTGGCATCAGTTTCCCTCAGCTACTGAAGTTAAGTATAAGTTCCCTTACAACTACCAACATTCTTTATCCTGCTTACCAGGAAAAGGACCTGGAGGGAATCCTACAGGGACTATTGCAGAGAGGCAGTGGGTTCAGGGGTTTGTGCACTTGTTTCTTACCCCAGATTCACAGTTTGTGCGGGCCTCTGTCTTAACTAATGAAATTCCCTTTGGATTGTCCCACTACACAGGGAAAATAAAACTAACTGATTATTTTTTGAAGAAAGAGTAATTTAGATGAAGTTCAGTCACAGTTTTGCAACTGCAGGAAGGACATATAAAATGCGATGTTGTAAGTGTGATAGCTAATACTGGGTTAATGTACTTATAGAAAAAACAACACTCAGTAGAAAACTAATTTAATGTCCTCAGTAAGATTTCTTTAAGGTCAGTAAGTATAAAATGCAATAATCTTGAAAATTAACCCCAGGTGTATCATTTTGTTAATAGAAGAAATGTGCAGGATAGATAAACCACTAAATTTTATGTAATGTTTTATGCAGGGAAAAAGGGTTCCTAAGTCATGGCTATATAGCTCACTAGAGGCCAAATCACAGTCCTTGAAGAATGCAAAACTCCTCTGGACATCAGTGGCATTTTTCCCTAGGGTAAAAGCTGCAAGGCCAAGCCAGTCATTGAAATACTCTGGTACCACAGGGCTCTAAAAGCCAAAGCAGCGATAATGGCAGAACAGCTGTTATTTCTGTACCATAAAAAGAAATTTTCCAGAGATGTTATTACATTTAAATGTATTTTGATATTGCATTCTGCTTTTCCATCTCAGCAGACAGTGTTCCATCTGAACAAGATGGACATAACATAGAGCACAGTATTTTCTATTAAATATAGTTATAAGGGAAGAATAACAACCTTGGAATGAGTCACTTGCAGGACCAATTCATAGGTTACACTGAGTATGAAAGGCAATTTCAGAATACTGGTGGAAGAAAAGGAGTTTTATAAGAGAGGTGATGCAAACTAATTTGGAGACTCAGATACACAAAGAACTAATTTGGAGACTTGGATACACAGAGATGTATACAATGTACTATAAACACTTCAAGGGAGGAAATAATAGGGACTTTTTCAAATACAGCATTATCTGCAAAAATAAAGTCCAATTTTGTTCAGTAACAAAATCATTAAAAAGGCTGAAACATATTAAAAATTCTACACTAAAAAGAGTAGCTTTGTACTTGTGCTGCACTGAGTTTAAACACAAGATACTAAGAATGGGAAACTGTATTAAGACAGGACTGGTGAGAGGTGCTGGCAGTCCTGTACAAGTAGTGCACACAGAATGTAATTAGATATTCACGAGTGTATTTCAGCCCATATAATAAAGCACCAAGAGAGTAAAGTTTTGCACATGGTGGCATTACTTCCTAGGATAATGGTAAGAAAATACAAGCTTTGTTTAATTCTTTCACAAACACCTTGTCATAGCTCTGTATCCTACATGATACAAATCTTTGTCAGGACAAATTATAATGAAGTTCACCTTTTAAAATATAATGCAAAAGACTTAGCACTACATCTAAAAACTATCTTCTACAAAGGAACTGTACCATAAAAAGTGATGCTCATGAAATGTTATTATAATCTAAAGTCTAAAACCACAAAGAAAGGAAATTGTGAGTTAAAATGAAACTTCATCCTTAGCCCACCCAAAAGTGTTTAGATATAGCAGGACTTGCCAAAAAGTAATAATCCTATATACAAAATATGTTTCAATCAGTAGAAATTTCAAACTAAATATGGAATTCCAGCTCTAATTCTTACCTTTCTCTTCCCTACTTTAAGGCTATAAGCGAGTCCTTTCATTACTTCAGCATTTGTGTGGTTAATAATCTTTTTAATTATTTCTGTGTAACATAATTTTTTGCCAGCTTCTCAGCTAAACAGTCAACCCCTAGAAGAGGAAAAACCAATACTCAAATAGTAAAATTATCTTTAGGGAGTACAGTGGAGTGGCCCTGAAGGAAAAAGAATTCACATATCTTAGTGGTCTGCACTTGTATTTCAGTCTCATCAGATTTATTTTTTTTTTTAAGGGCTAGAGGCGTAAGTTATTGAACCACCAGATAAGGACTGAAATAAGATCTGCTGTTGAGGAAGAACAAGGTTCTCATCCAAGTTATGAGATAACAAATTGTGATGTGGAGAAGAGTGATTTTTTTCAGAGATGGAGGATGAAGGGGGGCGGGGAATGAGACAGGAGATGACATAACATCTCACTATCATAGCATCATAGCATTTCAGAGACTGCTCTTTCTCTCACCATGATTTATTTTTGGCTATACTACTTTTCTCCATTTCTCTTATAAGATCTCATCTATATAATGGTCAAAAAAAGGATTTCCTGATATTTTTGGATTCAACCTTCTTAAAAGAAAGTTTCTGATAGGAAATGGTAAATCAGTCTCTGTTGCAGGAGGTCAGGAAAATGAGTGAGGAAAGTAGCAGACGAATGCAGCAATGGAATAGCTAATATGATGTTTCATGGACTAAGACAGAAAGCACTTCAAAGAGAAACCCCTGCAGCATGGGAGCTTGTTCCATGAGCCAGCAAACATTGCTTAGAGTCATGCAAGTTCACAGAAAAAGCAATATCTGTACCACAAAGACTTCTGCAAACTCAGATTCACATAACTTTTAACAACATCCAGTATTACTTCAGTTGATCTGTCCTGATCCTAATAGCTCTGCCATCATTTAAATCTGAATTTGGCTGTTTTCCTTAAAGCAGACATGTCACACTAGGTCTGTGAACCAGAGATTTTCAATTCACCCCAAAGAACTCAAGGTGAAAATTACTCTGTCTAGGGCATACCCCACACTCCACACATCCCTTCTCCACTGTCAGTACAGGTACTTCAGGACCCTCTGGTGATATCCTTTCTCGTCTAAGAGTCAGCTGGTCATCTTTTCCCTGGAGATAGTTTAGGTGTCCATACTGGTGGAAATGGTATCCAGCTTCAACCAAGACCAGTTAGAAAATCTTTCTACAGAATATTTCATATTTTCTTCTGTTCTAGTATAAATTCCTACATTTCTGAGTGACAGATATGCTAAAGAAACAATTCACCAGTCTTTTCAATGTTCAGCATCTGTGTAGGGTGAGTACTCAAAATATAAAGGGAGGAAGAAGTGTCCTGGCAGAACACAAACTGGTATTCAGTGATGGTAAAACACAAACACATTGTTGAACCAGCAAGAAGGATCACAGACCAGCTCTTTAGCACAGATGAGTTCCTTAAATACCCAGTGCTCCCCGTCCCTGCTTTCCTCTCCCACACTTGACTGAACACTCAGCTACCAATATGTGTGAAAAGCTCACGTTTCCTCAAAACATTTCATCCTTACCCAGGATAGTAGGACCTGGACATTATGACACTCACCAATTCAGAATATTCTGTGATTCTATGATTTATTATTTTTTTAAGGTCCATTACAAGCTCAGCAGTAATAAGGGAAAATGTCTGATGAGTGAATAGTAGAAAATTAACTTACAGGCCTGGTACATCAATGTGTCCCATTGCTTCAGAATATGCTACACCTCTAACAAAGAGCTTCCAGCATTGCTAGACTTCCAGGCCACCATATAGGAAGCAGAAGGTTGAGAGTTTTCTCTGTTGCAATAAACTTGTTCCTAGAAAGTCTGCAGTCCTCTGCTCCAACCAAAACTTTCCAAATTCCTTCTAAATTCAGAACTACTTCACTCTGCAGTAAATATTAATATTTAAATTTTGAATTTCTGAAAAGCGTTAATAGAACCACAGCCAAATTCAAGAATGCTACTTTGGTACTTCCACTGTAGTGTTCTGTTTGAGAAAGTCCTCTGTCTGAGAAAGCATTCTTAAAAGGGCACTGGATTCTGCTGAGTAACATATTTTTCCTTTTCAATTTTTTTTTTCTCTGAGCTTTCATTATTATACATGGAGTCCTCTCTAGCTCCAAAGAAAAACATTATAGGACAAGCCCTAAGGATTTATAAACTAAATCCCCTGGTTTTACTAGAACTGAAATAATTTATACAAATTTATGAAGTTTAGTATAAGCATATATTTAACAGATACCTCTTTAATTATTTCTATAAGCATAGGAACTATAATATGATAATAAATACATGCACAAAAGGCTTTCCCTTACTTACAATTGTAGGTTTAACTATAGTATATGTGACTGTAATTTTGGTCACAACATCTGTGTTTAGAGTTTGAGTATTTTTAGCCTTAAGGAAACTCAACCAAGTCCATTATTTTCAGGACATCTTTCAAATTCAGGAGAAGAAAAGGTATCAAGATAGAGAAATGCCTTTTGTTCAGTGATACAGTTTAGAAAATACTAAGACCTTAACTTATGCTTGAGTTCCTCAGCCCAAAATGGGGGCATCATGACAAAACAATAACACAGGTTTTGTCATGTTCAATCCATGGAATGCAATGCATACATCATGACAGCCTGCACCAAAGTATCAGAAAGAAAGGATTGGTAAAAGAGAGCCCAAGATCTTCCTAGTCACACCAAGACTTTGTCCTCACTTCACTCATTGTGAGAAAAGTCTCCCTGCTACTAAAAAGGAGCTAACTCCAGAGCAGAAAAATCTGTGTGGCAATGCTAAAGAGACTCAGACACTCCTAAGAGACAATAGCAATGAATGACATGGATGTGATCAAATAAATCAGCAAAATACACACCAAAATTATTTTTTAAACAATTATTATTTGGGTTAGAGAGTCATGTGATCAAAATACAAAAAATGCAAATTTGAGACTGCCTGAAAGTTTTACTTTGGTGCAATTTACAACTGCAATAATGATAAAGTTGCAATGGCATGATCACTCATTCCACATCCCGTTTCACTCAAATTCCTGCCAATGATAACATACTAAAGAGCAACACCAAGACATCCTTACATCTGCCATCCCATGCATTAAAGTGTCTGACATTGTAACCTAACAAAGTCCTGAAAAAATGAAGTCCTCATGACATCAGTGTTGCAATCTTTTCAACTTTATTTCAAGAGCTACTATGGTGATTTACAAAAATGGCTCTGGTATTTAATGTTGCACAATATAAGCAGATTCTTTCCTCAACGCTGACTTTAAAAAAATCAAAAATTCTTTATTTCTTACAGGTTTAAAGTTTCAAAATCTGAAATTTTCCCTCGAGTCTTGTGGACCTGGTGCTCTGTTTTTTACTCACAAATCTTAACATCCCATAGCAGTGTCAGATACTAGTAGATCCAACTATACATCAACATCCTGTATTAATTCAGAAGTGATTGGCTTCATTAGCAATAAAGTAAACCTTGTTAGTTTTCTTCTTAAGGTATTCACTTATTTTAAGCACTCTTGAGCTTTTACTGATGTTCAAGATGGAGTTGAGATATACTTTAATCAGAACAGGAGTAAACAGGCTCTATAAAGGTGCCAACATGTTGTCAGATCATTTGATGTGCCTTCAACAAGTGGTGAGCATCCTTTCTTCCTACACTTTTTACACAAATATACCCAGAAATTTAGAATTGGCCTTACACAAAGGGTGAAAGTGCAAAAGTCAGTCAATTTGCTTTTCATTCAAACAAACCAGGAGAAAACAGGAAAGAAACTTTGTCGCTAAGTAAAAATTCCTTCCCAGGGGTCCTCACAGAAAAATGCAACTGTCATCCTCCTTTAGAATTTAATGTCTCTGTACTGGAACAAAACACTAACTCAGCTAAAAGTTCCTCACAACTGTCTTGTAGCTGTGCTTTCAGTTGCTGATGCTTTATCAGCTTTAAAAAGAATACAGCCAATGCTGTGGTTTCTGATGCAAAATGAAATCTGGACTCTAATTTAAGATATCAACATATAATTATTATTCATAATAACGAATATTTGGCTTTGTTCTTTCATGTTCTTGGTTATGGAAAATAATGAGGTCTGTTTACAGAGTTATTTTGTAGTGATTTATCATTTACTGTTCTTAAGGAAAAGTATTTAAGTTGATCAAAACTTGGTTTTAGTATCAGACATAAAACTGAGGTCCTTATCAAGATAAATCTCCCCCTAAATTAACAGTGTTACTCAAAAAATGTGCATCAAATCCACTATGAACAAGAAACCTCACCAGTTCTCAATATAAAGGAAGAAACTCCCATCATTTCCCCTTGTCTCTATAAGGGGAGAAGACTCAAGGGCAGCCTGCCTCAGTAAATTTTTCCACTCACTTTACTTTTGTTTTAAAACTTATTTTTTCAAAGTACTCTTGAAAACAAAACAAAACAAACAAATAAAAAACCAACAAAAAAAAAAAGAAAAAAGATAAACACACTTCTATTTTAGCATTCTTTGTTCAATGTAAACTTAATATGAATTTACGTCATCAAAACAGCTCTTGATTGTGTCAAAATTTACTGCACACACTTTTCTTCCAAAATTCGCAGGAATCTTTTGCTTTACAGTCCCTTCTTCACTTGCATGACCCTTTTCTCTCTCATTGGAAAATATATCAATTGCTTATTAAAAAAAATAAGTGTTTTGGCATGGCTGACCTGTAGAGATACAGAGTAAGCAGAGTCAGTGAATCCACTCACTCTGATATGCACACATGATATGCAATTAAAATCTCCATTCACATTCCTACGGGGTTGTCAATCAAGAGAAAAGCCTTTTTGACAACATCCAGTGAAGCGTACCAACTAACTGCTGAACAGGAACTTAAACAGTAACAGCTTTTGTTACTAGCAAGAACGGATTTTACCAAGATTGGGCTCGGTTTCTAAAGAAATAATTATGTTAAAATTTTGGGGGCTTTTCATTAAAAATTAAAATGTGTCACAAATCTATTGTGTGTGAAGCTATCACATTATGTAATACATGAGGGTTATCAGATATATGTGGAAAAAACATTTCTCTAACCTTTCTTGGCTCTAGGAAACAATTTATTCTTTCATATTTAGAACAATGATTACAAGCTGTTTTTTAGTGAGAAGAGAACATTATTCTAATTGCATGTTGTCTATTTGGTAGGCATCGAATATCTTTTATAACATGACATTATAAGCTGCCCAGACACAAAACTAACATTGAAAAAGGTCTGCTAGTGCCAGAAATTATACTGTGAACAATTTATTACTGATACGCTGGAAAGTAATTATAGGTATTCGCAACTCCATGAAAATATCCTACCTTTCAATTTTCAGAGGAAAACAGAAGGAAAGTCTTTGATAAACATTGAAGATGCTCTAGCATTTACTTTGTAATACACAGACACACAGTCACATAACGCACAACTCGTAAGAGCATTAGGATACTTTCAAATCCAATCTGTAAAGGTAAAACCAGTAAAAATACATGGATTGTTAATAATCTGATGTTTGTGTTTTGAGCATTAACCTTGAATTACAGTTTTCAAACATGCTAATATTATTAAATATTGAAATATTTGCCCTCTTGCTTATCACACTCCATAACTGAAGAGAGAGCAGATGCATCCTGACTATTAACAGTCATGACAAATTGCCTTACTAATGAATGTTACACACTGAAAGTGCCATAACTGATTAAACTACAATTTCCCACTACCAGATAGAGAGAGACTTGGGAACTCCAGCAGTGGACAACTCTGATGTTCTGCCAACAGGCCTTCGGGGCACAGTGTGGTATTTAGAAAAACACACTGTAAATTCCATATGAATATATTCTAAAAGACTATGTGTATACAACAGGTTTTAAAGAACATTAGATGAAATAGCTTAGGTTCGTAGCCGATGAGGCATGCAAAATGGATGTGTTTTAACAATTTTAGAATCATTACAAGACTGCATTGGAGAATATTTCTGTTGGGCTCCTCTGCCCCTCTCCCCACCTCCCCAAACATTGCTTGTGCTTTGCTTTCACATAAAATCTTTTCTTTTGTCAGTCTCTTTGTCGGTGCAAAATTGGCAGTGGTTCAAATTCAAAGTACTCCTATTCATTTACTGACCATTAAACCAATGTCATTCTAGTTCACATCAGCCAGAGAGCTAAGCTCTAAAAAACATAAAAGGCTTGCTTCACCACTGACGAATAATGTGTACATTTTTACAGAGCTTAAACCTTAATGCTTTGCCTGAAACTAACAATACAGTATACCTTATCATTCCTTTTTCACAAGCAGGCAGCTGCTGAAACGCTTGCCACTTCAAAATATCAATTGCTTGCCAGAGTTGTCCTCAACACACCCTGTCAAACTCGTGTATATTGTGCAATGAAAATGGTGCAGGACTGAAAGCTAGAAATTGTGTCAAATTCTGCTGTAAGGGTATGATGTGCAAAGAACAATGTATGACAACCGTAGAGACTACAAACAATAGCAATGGAGCCAGACACTACATATATCACAACTGTGCCTGTACATATTTTATTGTATGTATTATATATTTAAAGCATGACAAATGTGTCATTGAAGCTATGTGCTACACCAAAAAGAAACCCTACAGCTAGTTAAGCTTTTTCATTTATCTTGATGGAAATACAGTAGTATTTTTCTGCCCCCTTGTTTAGTTTGTTTTTAAATCACACAGCACAAGAAAAAAAACAAACAGGTTTTCAAAATGAGTAACAGAAAACAAAAGATAATACTACAAGATGAGAAAATAGGATTTTGTTCAATTAACACTTTTGGTTTTCTCTACAGACAAAGAATCAGGCTCCCTTAAAGAATATCTGAGGCTATGCAAGACAAATACAATATCACTACACCCATAAATTACAGTGTACCTAATTTTAATGTAGATAAGTGCTGGCCTATTGATTTGCATGTTTCCCTGGCAAAATGGAAATCCCATGTGAGTATGTTCTTTGTCTGTAGAAAATGCATTTTAAAAAACCTTTATGAATACAGCAATCTATGCTAAAAAGGAAAATGTAAATAACTAATATAAAATTGTGTGTGGAATCTAGGAGAAGTAGTGCTCAGTACACACATGTATACATGTGTGTCTCTGTGCATGCGTCAATGTTTGTTACACAGTCACACAGTTTTTTATCACACAGAATTTCTACAAACTGTCTTAAGTCATGAAAATTCAGACTCTAGACAGAATCTTAAATTAGCTGAGGAAGAAAATGAAAACTGCCAAACTCAGTAACAAAGCAAGTTAATCATAAGGTGACCATGAAGTGCTAGTTTCAAAAAACAACACACAGTTGTGATGAAAAGTGTTTAGGAGGAAAGATGAGTGCAGCAGCCCACAACAGCATGTAGATTGCAAAATCTGAACACACAGTATTCCATGAGGGTCATTAACTGATATAATCCTCACCAAAATGAATAGATACACCATTAAGGTGTTAATAAATATTTTGGAAAGAGAATGGGTGTTTTAGGTGCTCAGGGTTGCTGACCTTTGCTGTGTTTATTAGTGGGACAATGATGCATTATTAACACACAGCAGCTGTACCTGAACTGCTGCCATGAACATAATAGCCTTTTATAGCCATCAGGGGAGTGAGATAGGAGGCCTTTATTAACCACTACACATGATTAGCACATTATGTGAACTTTAGTAGGCAAATTATCTCTTATTGAAATATAATGTTGGTTATAACTAATTGTAAACATGATTTAAAAAACTTCTCAATGCAAAACTAAGAGTTTTACTGCCATTTAGCTAATAAGTGGCTAAGCCACTAAAAAAATAATTCTTCTTTTCCTTTGTTCAACCTGTAAAAACAACTGTGTCTCACTAAAACCTATTGCCCTATGATAAAAACACCGAATGACTTCTACATCTTGAATATTATTTTTCAGAACCATAAAAAAACATAGACATTTCCAACACAATTAAAACTGCTGGTGAAGGAAAAAAGAATTTGCCTTATATTTTCCTATAGACTACAAGCAGTTCTTAAAGAATCAGTTGAAAATACATTTTCAAGAGTTAACTTGAAAAAATAACACCATGATTTACTTCAAAAAGCTTAGTTTTGGGTAAGATTATCCCATTAGTCTTTGCAACTGAACACAGTACTAAGAGTCCATTATGAGCAGTCTTTTATGCCCTAGCAGAAAGTCATTAACATAAAATAAATCATTAGCTTTGATATTAAGCCTCTACTATCTGCAGGTTTCTATGACTAATGTTCACAACTTTGTCTGCCAGATGATCAATTATATGTTTTTGAAAGGTTATCATCCCTTTTCACCACTATTTCTACTTTCACTATTTATTATAATTTCAGGTCGATGCAAACACGATAATCATATGAGAAAAAAATGTTTTCTCTTATTCATGAACACAAACCTACCCACTTTTGGTAACTGTGACCAGAATATAACTTCAAAGCCAATTACTTATAGCACAGGATAGAAATGATGCATTCTCAGAGTAAGTTCACTTCTTTCAAAGTCAGCAATATATGTAATGAAGCAGAAATCTACATGTGTGTGTGTACATACAGAGTAGCATAGACACAACAGAAATTTATATGTTTACATAATTTCTCTTCTAGCAGGAACTATCTAAATAAATCATTTACTTCACATTGCAGACTTCATAATTCCTTTACTGACCCATTTCCCTAAGTACAGGTTATCATTGTCTGATTTCAAAGTTCTGAATTCTTGCATATAGAATAAGAACTGGAGTTCACTGCAAATTTTCTTAATATGACAAAAATACATACCAGCTACAGTAACTTCTATTTAACCTTTAAGACCATATAATCATCAACAACAATAGCAGGAGACAAAAGTACTACCACAGCAGCTCAATTTCCATGCTTAGCCAGCAGTACCTCTGAAAAAAGCCACTCGTGCCACTTTTGATTGGTAGAGAGTGGTTTAACAGTCAAGAATGTGAATGCTAAAACATTCTGACATTTCCACTAACCTGGATTTGTCAGATGCTCATGTAATTCAAGTATGTTTTGCAACTTAGAAAGCAGCATGTTCCTTGGGAGGAAACCATTCAACAAGGGTCTATAGCAAATCAAATAGCAGCCCACTGAGAAAAACTAAATGAACAGTTCAGGAACAGTGTTAGCATATGTGCAATTGAAAGATAAGATATAAATATTATTAGAGCCATATGAAATTCAAATGCTAAAAATAAATTACTGGCTGCAAACATAAGAAGTAAAACAAAACCACAGACATTACAAATGTGGGTTGCACCAAGATGCCTGCTGAAAAACAATTTTAAGTTTGAAAGTCTAAATCAAGAGCTAAGTATTTTATTTGATGGCTTACTAACTGAAAACTGAATACTACCAATGAACATAAATGGCAGATACTCCCTTAGAAGGAGGGACAAGAGTTCCTTATATGCACTCACTGCTGTGGAGGGACAGAGCTTGTTGCTGCTGCTAAGGCTACAGAATCTGTGCCTAACCATAGAATAACGCAACGCTGCCATTTTCCAACTGAACGCTGTAGGGAAAAACATTATGATCAAGAAAATCTCATTTGGGCTGATGTGAATTCCATGCCTGAAAGTATTTTGGAAGCACTGCTATAATTAAGAGTCATTTGGCGAATCTGCTATAAACCATGTTTTGAAGCAGTTTATAACTCAACATTTTTAATGAGAAATCATTCTTTGGGCAGAAAATTGCCACGTAGTCACGTAGCTAAAACTGCTAAATAGACTATTTCAGTTGGAAGGGATCTACCACAATCACAGTCCAACTGCAACACCAGAACATTTAAATTTAGGTTATATTTAAAATAAGTATTTTATTGTATGCAGTCCATGCTAGACATTCAAAGAGCATGTGTCCTCTTCAAAAAGATAACAAAGCTGCCACTAATTGCCTCTGCTGTCAGTTCCAGAAGCCAAGGTCTGCACTGATCCAGGGACTACCCTCTCACCACTCAAAGTGCTGCTTTCAGGTCACTCTTGAACTGTGCTGAGAGTGCAGTCAAAGGAAGCTTTTTACTTCCAACATCTAAGCTTTATTATATGTACCATTAATACAGGTTTTAAATATCCAAGAATTTTGATCTAAATCCTACAATGGTTAGGACAATTCTCTATGTAAATATAAATTGTGTTTTACACATAGTCTGTTTTTCAAATGCTTCTGTACATTTCTAGCAAGAAGAGAAAGCCCTGCTAACGTGGGAATCTGAGGGCCAGAGGGTGCTCAGTTCTTCATGGTAAAGTGTGATCATCCCCAACACATCCCAAACTCAACAGAAGCTGGAACTGCCCAGTCTTCCACAGCATCAGCTTCTCAAAATCAGCTCCAGCTGCTCTTTGGTTTAATGTAAACACCAAAGGTACTGCATGTGCTGCAGTGTTTCGTTAATTCAGCATTCTTAATAATTTACCAGTTTCACTTTATTTTTGTAAGGCCTCGTGATAGGCTGATTGAGGGCTAATGCTCTAGAGATGAAACGCATCGTTCTGGTATGAGAATAAAACATAATTCCTCTCAAGGTACGGATGTTTGGCAGAAAGCAAAAAATAAATTACTGCAAATGCTTTGGTTTAGAGACATTTTTGAGAAAGAATTCTCAAAAGCACATACATAAATCATTTTCTGTGTTCCACTAAAATTGGGACCACTTCTTTTCTGAAACACTGGAATTAAAGGAGGCACACTTAAGACTTGCCCACAACTCTGAGACTACCTACTAAGGTATGAAAGAAAAGACCATGTACAATCTTCATATGTGGTATTTTTGAAATTAAGTGACTTAACACTTGAAAATCAACAGTCAGCCCTAATGCAACTGTTTAATCTTCCATTTACGAAACAGTAACAAATTTCAAGTATGATTCTAAGGCGGTAGAGGACAAGATATTTTTTTAAGGGGGAAAAAAAATGTTCAGGATAAACAAAGAGCATAATCTAAAATGCTATCAAAACAGTAACACAGTATTTCAGCTTTAGAGCTGTCCTTCAGCCTGCTTGCCACATTCTGAGTTTGAGATAGAGACTGGATGGAAGCAAGCCCCTGGAAATAATGTACACTTTGTAAACAGCCATGGAACATTTTATTTAGAGTAGCCTCTATGGTAGGGTTAAGTTTACACAATAAATTACTCTAAACACTGAGTAAAAATAATATGTACTTTTGCTCCATGGAATTCTGATTACAAGGGATTGTTACCTGCTTACAAAGCATTATATTATATTTTCTTATCCACTTCTAGCCAATGTCAATCTGCCTTTTTCGTTTTGAAAGGTTTTGCTTCCCTCTCTCTCCTTGCTCCTCTTTATTCCTCTCTTTAAAAACAACTACAGTCTATCATTTTACCTCTGCTGTCTGGCTGTATTTTTCCACTGCACTGACAACTACCAGTGAATACAAGAAAGATGAGTTGTAGACTCCTGTATTTTTGAACAAGGTAGCAAATCACAGAAGAATCCAGTGCATAATTCTGCTAGGCTTGCCATTGGGAGCAGTAAAGACCATTATTTTCTGCCTACTGATGGCAGAGGTCAGCATCCCTGTCATTAGCTGTGTCAAACTACAATTATCTAACTACACTTTATGTGAGCAGATATCTGAAAACACTGTAAAGTTGCAAGTATGAAAATTAAAATGCACCTATCCTTCTTACGGTACTGATCAAAGTGGTCTTTGGAGGTGACACTTCAACAGGGAAAGCCGTGAGGCTGTTATTTACTTCTCTCTACAAAAATATTTAAACTTATAATCCAACTTCTTCAGGCAGCTTGCAATCACTTGGCCATATTCTATCAAATTAAGACACTTGAATTATCAAATTTATTTCTTCTATATCATTCAACTCAATTACAGAACGTGGTATTTCCTAAAATAAACTTCAACTGAACAGACTACTCGCATTAGCCTGAACATATCTGAACTGCAATTATGCTTCAAGTTTCAAGAAGCGAACAGTACAACCCCAACTCTAAATCTGTCCAGCATAAGAGCTGCACTATGTTATTTCAAAGGCTGACCTATATACCAAAGCATACCGTCCATTCTGTCTGTTTGTATAAGAGATACCTCTCACAGTTGTCATAACCAACATTGTTTGCATTGTTCCTTCACTTTTCTCTCTCCATGGGTAATGCAAGAGAAACAAGGAAAAGCCTGCATAACAATATATGCAGAGTATAATGAGCTTTTCACAGCAGATAGAGAAATATTAGGCTAAGATGCTTAGAATGCTATTTTAGGTTTATAAAATAAAGATCTAAGCAGTCTTCTGAAACAAAGCCTGCCAACTGAAAATTGTAAGATAAGAGGCGATTGTTTGAATCTACATTATTTTCCTCTGGCTACAGAAAAATGCACAGTCAATACCTCTCATGCATGTGCCTGGAAACTAGTATGCTACAAACAACCACTTGATCAGGGAAAAAAACTAGTGCTAACAGAACAATTGGAAAACTTAAAAGTCTAAGTATTTGTGGAATACATTCTAAATTACCATCAGCTCAAGCAGACTTCAAATTTAAAGAATCAGTCTGGCAAATTTGTAAAAGGGAAAACACCATCAAAACCTAGGTATGAAAAATAGGGCCAAATCCACTAGAAAGTGCCTAAAGCAAGTTTTAACTAACTTTACAAGAAACAAGATCCCAGAGGTTCTTGAATGAGTCCTGAATGAGTTTTGCAGGTAAACACCTAATGAGGACCATCATTCTGACCCAGAACAAGGATCCATCACACTCCAGCCATCATCTCTTTTCCTGGGAGAGTTTATAAGCAAACACTCAACCAAACATACTGAACAGAAAATTTCTGCAGGCCTCCTGCCCTTCAAACTCCCTTTATACACAGAGCCTGAAAATGAGTGACAGAGCAATACTGTAACATGACGACACATTTAGAACAAGTCAGATAAGTTTTCACAGCAATGTTAATCATGCTGGGTAAAGGGAGACAGTGAAGGGGGTGAAAAATGAAATCTTCACTAAATGTACTCCTCCAAGGGGCAAATCTACTCTGTCCATTTAATGTTATCAATGGTCAGTGGTAAAGACATCTGAGAAAGACATTTGTTCTTTACTTGATATCTTATATTGAAACATTCCTGGTACGTCTTTTCCAAGCATAAAACATATGTCTTATGACTGTGCACTTTTAAGCACATTATCAGTTCAGGCAAAGTGAAATAGAAGAGTTGCAACTTGTCTACAGAATGAGTGTCTCATTTGCATTTGAAAAGAACAGTTTGCTCCCTCATACATGGCATGACTTGAAAGAAGCTTTAACCAGCTAGTAAAGAAATTCTGAAAACGACTTTCTAAATTAATTTATTCGATTTGGAGTGCAACACACCAAAAATTATTTAAGGAACTTAATTGGAAAATGATTTAATATATTAAAGTAATTCCTGATTTTCCAAAGCATTTAACTTTTAAATTAAATCTGGCCCACTATCTCAAGAACGATGAGTGAAATGTGTATTCAAGTCATTACCTTCTTTCTGAAGCTTTAAATCATTGATAGGTTTAATAACGTTTGTCCAGTTTCACTGCCAAACAGGTCTTCAAACACTTCGGTTCTTATGGCATTAATATCAGCCCAAGCTTTTCACATGGCAACATTTCACTGTTACAATTTACAAATCTGACAATAGAGAAAATAACAGCAAACCACAGATGAAAAGTAGCAGTAGCCTCATGATTACTCAGAGCACTAACAGAAAGTTAATGATCACATAAATGCTCCTTCGCATTTGAACTCTTCCTGCTGCACCAAGTTCACTCCTGGCACAAATTTCCAAAATACAGCGCACGTTTGCCAGATGCTGCAAAATACTCACTTAAAACAACACTAACAGTCATACCTCTGGGATCTCTCTTGAAATATCCTGAGGCATCCACCACAAAGGGCCAGATTTATCCCTGGATTCTATAACTCCATTGAGTATATGTGAAATGCAGCCAGGATGAATTTGGTCCTTTCTGTTGTGATTGGTAGATGCGACCATGTGGGAAACCTTTCCTGAAAACTGAGAGGGCTTCACCCGGGCGCCGCAGCCTCCGCGCCTCAGCACAAGCACACTCTATTTTGCTGTTTATCTCTGAATCGAGGGAGGCAGCTGCCCGGGATGAAAGGGACGGCTCGGAACGTCTCTCTGACACGTGAGACCGTCACGACAATAGCCGGGCGCGGGACCGGGCTGTCCGCCGGGCCGGGCCGGGCCGGGCTGGGGTGTGCCGGGCCGGGCTGGGGTGTGCCGGGCCAGGGGCTGCCCCTGCGGCCCCCGCGTCCCGCCGGTCCCCGCCGCCCTCCGCAGCCGCGGCCGGCCCTGAGGAGCCTGCGCACGGCGCGGTTTGCGCTGCGAAAAGCCATCTGCTGCTGCAGCCCGCCACGGGCTGCCACGGCGGGCTTCCAAGCAGGCGCCCGAGCGCGCAGGTTTGAACACATCGCTCTCTCCCGGCTT
This sequence comes from Sialia sialis, assembly GCA_009812075.1. NCBI lineage: Eukaryota > Metazoa > Chordata > Aves > Passeriformes > Turdidae > Sialia > Sialia sialis. The sequence continues at coordinate 36,790,809 of VRYO01001463.1, read as the reverse complement.
GCTCCCCTCGGCCGGGCTGTGCTCGAAGGAGTGCTCTGGGTAACTCGCACTTTCCGGTCATTACCTACGGCCAGCATTTTATTCACGTGCAAAGCCCATTCCGTAACAGCAGAGAAAGTGCAGCTCATACATAAAACACCAGCTGGCTCAGGCTAGCTACAGCGGCAGTAACAATGCAGGAACCCCAGCCCCCTTCCTCGGCAGCAGAAGTCATGCAAAAGTGCTCCGGGATCGCAGCACCAAACTCTCGGAACCGGACTCAGCTCGTGCATCCTCTGCGATTCCTCCTTCCCCTGGGCTCGGGGACCTAAAACTTAGCTCTCCTCAGGTACTGACCCTATGTGCAGAGGCTTAATCAAGTTACGGAGAAATTGGTAAGGCAGTTGCACAGCCGGGACAGAGTGTACTCGTCAACACTATGCAGACTTACTATGCACATCGAGAGATGTGTCTTGTGTGTGTGGTGTATGTGTACACACATATGTCACACACACACACAAACGTGCTTGTTGGCTCTTTGACACATGAACTGCCGGGCAGAGTTTCTGCCGGTTTGTGGCGGGCGCGATCTTTCTCATTAACAAGACCCCTGGAAATAAATTCAAGTCCCCCGCACCAACATCCCCGTCCACGCCGTTTCTCCGAAAAGATGTTATGGAAAATGCCTCCCCCACCCACCCCCCCGCTCCAGCCGCCCGCCCCCAGACTACTCCGGGGGTTTAATTTGGGGTGCCTGAGGGGGAGCCGGTGTGTGTCCCGGCGGCACCGCTCCGCGGCGGGCGGCACTGCGCTCCCCAAACCCCAAAGCCCGGCAAGTGCCGCTGCCCTCCCTCCGCCTCGCCGGGGAACTTGGTGCGCGGCTCGCCAGAGCGCAGCGCCCGCTCATGCAACGCGCCGCGACAACAGCACACACCGACAGCACAGATAAAACACCTCGGACGACACAAAACACGAGTCACCTTGTTGCAATAGTAGGGGTCCAGGCAGGGGGAAGGTCCCAAACAAGGCGTATCAGGAGCGGCTGCAGGCTGAGGAGGTGGTGAATAAAATCTTACGTCCATTTCACTAAAACATCAAGCAAACTCCTTTCCTTTTCTTTTGGTCGTTAATGTTGGTGCAAAAAAGGGGGGTGTGAGTGTGCGTGTGTGTGTATGAGGGAAGGGGGGGACACACAAGACCGAGAAGAATAAAAAAAGAGGTGCCTGACTTCAGTAGTCAAACACCTTCCCTGCCTCACATCCGTTTGTGGTTTGTAAAGAGAGAGAGGAGAGGAAAAAAAAATCTCTTCCAAAAAAGCACCGGTCTGCAGATGTCTGCGAGAGAACCCACGAACCCTCCTTCTTCTACGGCAGGGCAGGTAACTTCGAGTACTTATTGTTTCCCCCACGCATCGGCACCGGGGCGCTCGCTCCGTGCGTGCCGCTCTTTATGGGAGTCTCGGAGTTGGTTCGCTTCTCCCTCCCTCCCTCTCGCTCGCTCCCTCTGTTCTTTTCCCGTTCTTTTTTTCTTTCTTTCCTATTTCTTTCTTTCTTTTTCCTTTTGTTTTCTTTTTAAATTATTATTATTATTATTTATTTGGTTTGGTTTGGTGGAGGTGTATTTGGGTCGCCCACCACAGCGAGGGCCTTGGGGGAGACGGGGGGGAGGTAGCGACAGCAGCCGGGCCCCCCGCGCACCCCCGGGGGAAGCGGGGCGCCGAGGCGCTGGAATGGCGGCCCCGAGCCGCCGGGCTCGGCTCTGCCCGGCTTGGCTCGGCTCGGCCCGGCCCGGCCGGGCTGGGTTGGGCTGGCGGCGGCAGGGGACGCACCGCGCTCCGCCACCGCTCCGTGTGCCTCACACAAAGGGCCCGGCGAGGGAAGAGCCATTTGCGGCCGCCGGGGCTGGCAGCCGCGGAGAGGGGGCGCTCCCGCGCCCGCCATCCCGCCGCCGTCCCCGCCCTCAGCAGCGCCCTCCGCCCGGCCCCCGGCGCCGCCCGGCCCCCGCCCGTTACTATGGCACCCCCTGCGCGCCGCGGGGCCGGGCCGGGCCGCGGGGGGAGGCGGCAGGGAGCGGGGCTCCATACGCTGCCTGCGGTGTGGGGCGTCGGGCCGGGCTGTCGCTATGGGAGAGGGCAGGTCTTGAGGTACCTCTGTGAGACCCTCGTCCGTTTCCGCGGACGTTTGGCAAAGTTGGGGTCGGGCGATCCCTCTGCCCTGGCAGCCCTTTGAGGCTGATGTGGGTCGAGCTGCCAGCAGAGCCCGTCGTACCCGGTCCCAGCAGAGTGGAAGCTGTCGCCCAGAGTATGTGATGGCACAAATACGCTCTGATCCATGAGCATGTCCCAGAAAAGAGGAAACAAGTTGGAAGTGAAGCCCCGTGAAACACCTCGTCATCTGACGCCTTGCCCATTAACCACGATGCTCAGGTTTGGCCGCACAGGGCGACACCAGGCATAGGATGGAGTAGCATTTGAGGAGATGGCCTGAGAGGGAAGGAAGGACAAGGGAATGGGGTAGGGAAAATGAAGAGGAGCTCAATTAGCAGCAAACAAGGGTGCTGACAAAGGAAAGTTCGGAATCCAGTGGGCTGTGGGAAGAGGGATTGATGAGCATAACAAGGTTTAACAGGCAAAAACAATGAAAGAAAAGGTGACTTCAAGACACCATGAGCAATCCCACTGGGTTTCCTGCTGAGTCTCCAGTAGTCTTAATCAGGGCAGAAAGGATGGAAGAGAAAGAGTACAGGAAGGACACTATGCTGAGCTTAGATAATGCCCAACAGAGGAATTGTGTTAGGAAAAGAAAGGAATGCCTTCCCCTCTTTAAATAAAACCTAATTACTGAGTGCCACGCAAATAAGCTGAGATGATGGTGATTAACAGGAATGGTTACGTTTATCAGTACTCATGAACATTTCCATCACAAACCAGTTAAGAGTCTAAGAAGAGTTGTAATGCATGTTGTCACACAAAACTGTCTTCTCATCACTGAAAAAAAAATCCACTGTAAAGATTTCAAGGGGGCTCAGTATTGAGGGGGAGGAAATCAAATTTCAGGTGAAGAAATCTCTGTTCGTGTGAAGATATAAATATGTATACACAGAGATATATAATATGCACCTCTGATATTTTATTATTGTAGAGTCCTTCAAGATAGTGTTAAGTCATGACTTTCTTCCATGTCTAACAACTTGCTTTCATTAAAGCTTAATTATCTGGAAAAACATACGTAAGTAATGCAAATGAAACTCTAGAGAAAACAGGTTGGAAGCAATATTCCTGTTTCAGGATTATTTGATCAAAAACATCTCTGAAGATACTTGGTTGTCAGTTCAACAGAATTTAAGTTTGATGGCAATAAATGTTTTTCTTAAACATGCAATTACAAAAAGATTTCGGTTGCTTTCTTTTTAATAATGTTTGAAACCCTTCTCGCCTTGGAGAAAAGTTTGAAAACATGACCTAGAAAAAGCTCCAGAAAGCTAAGGAAAAGACATTAACATAGTTAAAAAAAAAAAACAAACAAAAAAAAAACACAGACAAAAAGCCACCCAAAAACAAAACTAAGTCACAAAACAATCCAAACCCTCATGATTTTTTGGCAGCTGACTCATTATTTTGCATGTTTGGGATCAGGCATTTTGAAAGTTAAGAAATCCTAAAAAAGACGTTCCTTTGCAAGAGATGTACTTGACGCCTGACAGTTATATCACTGCTGCAAATGGCTGATATGTGGACCATAATTTGACAAAGTGAATGGGAGACAGATTGCAAGCTCTGTATTGAAAAGCTGCTGTTGAGAAACTTGTTGTTCATGGACAGTGGATTAGTTTTCAGCCTGTTGTGAAGAGAAGTGGTAGAGATACAGCAATCCGAGATGAGTTGATCTAGGCAACCAGTGTGTGCAGGCGCGTACAAGTGTATGCAGGTACAGAAATGCTAATGCAGAGCTGGAGATGTCAATACCAGAATGACTAGAATGCCTTACAATAAAAAGTAGACATTTAGCTTTTTATTTATGTGGAATATTACTGCCTTAAGAAGGGCTTCAGGTTCCTTGGAGTCTGTAGGAGTTTACAATGTACCATTTGCTTTGCGCAGTACTTTAAGTTATTTTCAGTACTTAATGATGCAGGCCCTGGGAGTTATAAAATTTTTGCTGCTACTTACGGAGATGATTTAATCATCAAGATGGCAAAACACCTGAGATTTGTGGTAGTTATCTGTACAGTTTGTAAAAATTAAAGAGCTATATATATAAATCTGTTGAACATTCTTTTGTATTGTAGGGAACATTTTCTCTAGGGCTTTCAAAATAATGCATTTTTGGAGACCAGAACTGAAATTGTTAATATTGTTATTAACCTAACATTGGTTAATATTATTATTAACCTAGTATTGTAACTTTTGCCTCTATGGACTGAAAAAACAGGGGCCTTTGCAGGATAGTTCAGTGGTATATCAAACTTGGCCACTCTAGCTCATGGAAGTGCATTTTCCAGAAAAAAAAAAAAAAAGATTGAAACAGATTTAAAAGAATGAATCCGTTTTTAGAAGCTCAAAAGGAAGAAACATTTATTCAGAAGGGCACCGAGTTTTTAAAGCCATTCAACATTCAAGTGAATGTCTCCAAAATAGTCTTGAAAGAGATTGCTATACCAGTATATGAGAAGAATGTTATTGCCTTTCTGTATAAATAGGAACAAATGCCTTGAGGAACATGATCTTTATCTGCCAATACTAAAAAAGTTATTCTTTTTAATATGTCTGCTGGAGTTAGACTGTGCAGTGTAAATACTCTCCATGCAATGGAGAACTCGTATGGCATTCCTTGCCAAACACCGTTGTGGATCCAAGAGGTTTACACAGCAGACTGGAGACCTAAGCAGGTCATTAGATAAATAAACCATAAATGGATCAGTAACTCTTCTGGGCTGAAGATAGCTGGAGGTAGACACGTGGGGGTAGGGAATGGAAGTATTGTACACGCTTGCCCTCAATTTGGGCTGTCATGTCTAGAGCCTTCATTGGAGGTAGAACACTGGTAGAGCAGACCCTCAGTCTGAGCCAGTCCAGCCGTTGGCACATTCTCATTTGAGACTGCACAGTGTTTGCAGTGTCAGATGAACAGAATTAAATGAAGCAAGTAACTAGATCTGATATGACAGGTTATTTTCTTGTGTACCCTACTCTCTGACCCAGCTGGTCTGTCTAGTGTGTTGGGGGGCCATGAGCAGACATAGCTCATGTTCTCAGCCAAACAGAAATATAATATCTAAGTTTATAGCCCACCACCTTTTTGTTTAAATCTCATTCATTTAAATCTCACTCCCAGTTTTATTTGGGAGCACTAGATATCTGATCATCTATTATAAAGAGCAGACTTTCTGATTTTCCTAGAAAGAAGGAAATGTGAGACTGTGATGCTGGCTTAGTATTTATTGTACATAGGCTAGGCACCACAAGAATCTCTTCATGAGGCTGGCTCTTCTCTAAAGAAAAGTTTTCTCGTGCATATTTTTAAAAAGAGTTGGATGGGGACATCATTTAGGTTCTTGCTTTGGGAGCTGTACTTTGGTAGCCAGGAGGTGCAGATAAGCTAAAAGGAGACCAATGAGATTTTGATGAGAAAAACCCTCCTGCTGAAATTTTTGATTTACTAACTAACTCATAGGACTGTTTACCTTTCAAAACAAAGATCAATGCTCATCAATTTCTAGATAGTAGTTAATTAAGTAATAATAGGATGAAGGGTCCGTCGCTTTTGTGTGGATGTCCTGTTTCATACTCTTAAACTGGATATGACACTGGGATCTGGGAAGATGCAAATGATAATGATATTAAGATTACAGAATATTTTGAACAATGTAATTAATCTGGTACTTTCATCAGAATGAACTTAAATCCTTTAAGAAATTGATTCATTTTACGTGCTGACATTCTGTGTGTGCATTTATAAGGGAAGATGAATCAATGTGGAAAAAAAAGGATCTTCAATATAGTATAAAAGCTTAATAGGTATAATATATATTTCAGAGTATTTAAATAGTTTGTAAGGCTACCTGATAGTGTGTCAAAGTGTTATCAAACGCGTAATGAAAGAGCTAGCTATTTTATTATTTTAGCCATTGCTCCTGTCCTGTTTAATTTGTTTGTGGGGAAAATGATGAGCCCCAAATTATCACACTTATATGAAAATAAATTGTTATCTATAAAGTACAAATCACTTCTAACAGTTAAAGAAAGCCCTTGACTTTCCTTTGTTACAAAGCAGAGAGAAAACCTGAGTGTTGCTATATCTTCTCTCTCCAAACAAATGATACACAGCCTGTTTAATACCAGGAGGAATTGGCACATGGGTTGAAGCTGAACTGTGTTTTGCATCTCAGAAAAGGTTCTTACAGCTCTGCCATTGCCCACAGTAGGAATTAAGCAAAATTATCTCAAATAATTAAGAAATTAAATTACCATGAAAGAAACATGAAAATGTAGAATTCACCTTGCATATTTTCAGCTTTGATCCGTTCCCATATGTTTCAAAGACACTGCCAGCTGGTTCAATTCAAGTTACCATATTAAATGTGGCCTTGCAGATGTAGGGAAGGTAGGCTGGTCTCAAAAGAAAACATTTTACTGAGCTTTAGATTATTTCTCATGGTCAGCGAAATAAAAGGAAACATGAAGTTCCTTTTATTCCCTTCCTGTATTTTCTGTCCTATCAAGGATTTTATATGAGCTACACAGTCCACGTGGTGTGCAGGAAGGCTCAACAATACATCACAGTGTGATGTATGCTAGTTCTCAATTGCAAGATATACTCAACTGCTAAGGTTGCCAATTTTCCACTCTTCCACTTATCTTGTTAGATCAATCATGAAACATCCAGAAGTATAAGGGATCAGGAATTTTTGGTTTCATGCTGGTTTTTTTCTGAAGTGTGTTGGAGGCCTGTACTGGAACGTCAGAAACTTAGATTTCTTTAAAGGAAAGTTGTGCTTTCAACAATTTATTTTGAAGTTTAAAAAGCTGTCAAAGGCCTTTTGGTTTCTCCTCCAAAAATTGAGGATTCATATAAGTTGTATAAATGTTATCTGGAGACTGCATCATATAGAAATGTCTTGAGAACAAATTTATATTAATGGTTGATATGACTAAAAATACCGATCTGTATTTGCAGGTATTTTACAAATGTACATATGAATATGTTAGCTGAATAGTCAGGAGAAAGAAAAGACAGAACAGAGGACTGGTCAGAAGCAGAGGAAGAAATAGTCTGTATCACCAGTTCATCCATAGCGTTCAACAGGGAATTCTCATCTGCAAGGTGATTAATCAGTTTTCAATTCAGAACAATTATGTCCTCATTGCTCTATTTGATAAACCCTCAAACAGAGCTGAATTTCCCCTGCCTGACTTCCCCTGACATGAAGGGATCATTACATGTGGCTTACTTAAAACCTCTTCTTTTCTGTTTCAGATGTCTTTTGCTAGAGAAAATATTCATTTTCGTTTATATTCTCAAGTTCTCTGTGAAGAGAGGTGTTTCTTGAATCTCTATGCAAGGTAGGTGTTTCAACAGGAGGCTCCCACCCCAAAATAGTGGGGTAAGAAAATAGCCTTTGAACATTCTTTCAAGCTCAGAATTACAGATGTTAATAGAGAGAGGTCCAAACTGTATTCTCTCTGAATGCATGTAAGTATAGTAAAATTCACAGAGTAAAAAATTATTTTTAGGGCTAGAAGGTATTACAGTTTATCTATTGTCTGATCTTATTTTTTTAACTAGAGAAAGTAAAACAACTTGCTTGAATTTATTTTTCCTTAAGGATTTATGATTGCTGTCTGAAAAGTACCACGCAAGGGGCACAGTTGGCATTTCAGGTGCAAAAGATGGCGACTGAGGTATAGTAAAAGTATGTTGGGAGTTTCCATTAGAGATTCCTATTGTAGCAAATCCCATCCCATTCACACTTCATAGGCTGATACAGATACACCATCCATGTGTCATCTGCAGTCAGTTTTTAAGAGGCATGATAAACTCTTGGGACTGCTGACCTGAGAGCAAAAATTCCTTCCTTACTGAGATGTTAGCATTTTTCTGGTGGATCTCTAGGAGCTTCAGATTCCCTTCCTTATAACTATTATGGTTTTTTTTTTCTCAATGGAGCTGCCACTCAAGTCTAATAAAAACTCTCTGTCTTCCTTTTCTGGGCTTTCTAGTTCGACAGTTTCGTGTCATAGCTTTGTTCCATAATAAAAATAAAGGAAGTCCTTGGAAAACTCTAAGTGATGGAGTCAGCATTTACAGAACATATCACTACAGGTCTGACTGACCTTGGCAGCAATAGGAGATCACCATTTCTCATGGATGAGCTTTTCTTGAATGTCTGTCTTTTATGCTGTATAAGGCAGAAATACTTTTTCTGGGTCAAGGCTACTGCTCTCTGTTTCTCTTAGTCTTCAACAGAGATTGTCTACTCTTGTCAAGTATTATCTGTTTAAGGAATTTCTCTCAATCCCCTGTGTCTTGTTCTATGGTATCTTAAGATAAATCTACATTACTGGTAGTATTTTATAGTCTTACACAATTTGGGGATTATTTGTTTGAGAATTTCAAATGGTTTACTTTTATTACAGTCAGACTGCAAACATTAATGTTTGTGGACATCCTCCAAATCATCTCTCTTTACTCTGGTTACCAGAATGTAATCAACAATTTTCTTACTGGAATGGCCATTTCCTATTTTTTTAGCAGCTGTTGGGAGTACCAGTTGAAGAGAATGAATAGTCTGTGTTGGTTGTTCATCTTTAAAAATGGACTCCTCAGTAGCACGTGTAAGTATAACAGAGTTAAATATACATATTTATCAGATGCTGTGAAATATGTGGAGGGGGGCTCCCAGGCCACATTTGAAAGGATCAGGTTTCTAATAATTCGTTGAAGACGCACAGATTTGTTATAGCTGTGTGGAGACAGTTGCCTGACTGCATAATACACTGACAATAATTAAGTAGAAACAAAGAATAGTTGGAAATAAAAGAGAATGAAAAGACACTCAGACTTGTTCACAGTCATAGAAGATAGAAAAAAAAATCCCCATCATCCTAAGATACCCCTCCCCCTCCTCACAGTAGAATTTCCATGCTTTGAAGTTACCTTAAGAAGACACAATTTGCAATTTACCCAAGAGGTCAGCAGACCCAAAGTACTGTACCACAGTGTAGGAGGTGGTTTCAAGGCTGACAGCCCCCTGGAAAGAGGATCTACAAGCATCTTACTTTCTTTTGAATAAAGTGTGACCTTCACTAGTGGTCGTTGTATTCAGGAAAAAGGGAAAAAGTCCGTCATGGAAGAAGGCCCCAAGGCATTTTGTGGTACAAAGCCTTGTGGTGTCAACTGCAATGCTCCTATTTATTTCACTGGAGAAATACAGGTATTAAAATATGTATAAGTGGAACTGAATGGGGGGCAGGGAGAGAACTGAAGCATGTGCTTGCACTTGATGAGAGTCATGCATGTCCTACATCTGCCTGCCTGTCTCTCTTGAGTGTATGTGTTAAAAGTAGGAATAGCTGGTTGCCAAGACTAATACACACATACTTTTGTTTCATTTTCCTCGATTCTGTGTTTCCACAATTATTTTAAAAAATGAAATTATTAAAAAAAATAAAAATCAAAACAAACAAACAAAAAAAACCCCTGACTGTCCAGGGCAGAATTCGACCCACAAAAGGGATGCAAACTGAAGTAAGCTTAAAATAGAAAGTACCTTTAAAGAGAAAGTACCTTTAAGGAGAAATTCCTTAAACCTCTCCCATAAAAAAGAGGTTTAAGGAACCTAAGCACAAGTCATTTTTGCTACAATGCCTAGCCAACTGAAGAGAGTAAAGGGTAGGAAGACACAATATTTATGAATTTATATGTCTATGTGGGTTTAAGTCAGACCCTTAACCTTATTTGAATGTAGTATTTTTGTAGTTTAATACACTTCATGCAGAATGTATAAAGAAGATTTAATAACTGTCTCTTAGCTGTGGTTTATCTCTACCTCAGAGAACACTAAAATAAGTTTCTAGTGAAATGGCTGAAAGAGCATGCACAGTAAGTCTTCTATCAAATTGTTTCCAGTCTTGCTGATTTGTAAAAGATCTTTCAGAAAGATTCTGTTTTTCTATGTAGAATGTTAAAGTTTGGTTCTATGCACAAAATTTATAAAGCAAACCACAAAATAACCAGTGGAAGTCTAGCTTGCCATGTTCTGTTTTTGTAAAACTCTTGAGATTACTTTGCTATCATGTGGAATTTGTGCTAGTGTTTAACCCAAGTTTTACCCTCAAAAAGAAAATTATATTATAGTATTACATATTTTTGGCTGTAATAGCAATTAAATATCTTGGAAGGAACTAATCAAATCCCCAGGCTTCTCTGCCTTTTTATTTTTCTCTTCCAGAAGCGTGTCACAGATAAAGGACTAACTTTGTGAACATACTTCTGGGGTAGTAAGGACAGAAATGAACAATTCTTATGTAATTAGTCACCAGACACAAGTGTTCCAGGATAAGATCATCTGAAGTATCATAGCAGAAATATAAATGGAATACTTAGAGTTGCTGTTTTCAGCTATTAAAAATGGAAGTATTTCTGCAGCATTTCAGGTTCTCTGGATAGTTCTGTATAAAACTGAGATTTTCTTGTGATATTGAATAGCACAAGGGCAGTTAACTGCTTTCCTCCTGCCCCAGAAGCAAACCAGCCCACTGGGACAATTTAAGGCAACAAAATCAGGCTGGACCAGACTTGTGTTTGCCCTGCTTCCCTAGCCTTTTGGCTGTCTTAGGTGGTATAAAGGCATTTCTCATACTTGAATATGTTGCAGTGGTTATTCAAATTTTTAATAGATGCAGTTTCATAACATTCCAACTCAAATATTGCAGTGCGTAAACTTGAGCTGACTGGGCACCAAAAGGTATAAACCAGCCGTGTTAATACAACTGGTCTCATGGGATCACTACTGCTGAAAGCTGGGACTGCAGTCCATGTGTATTATTGTGTGTCTTCCAGCAGCTTCTCAAAGTGCTCTCCATGCACACCCAAAAAGGCCAGACAATTTCTCCCTTAACCTGTTGGAAAGAAATTTGTTGAGATATATGTTTTCACACACAGCTTTGGGATATGCTCCCATAATTACTAGCACTGCTTGTAAGTCAGGAGTCAGAGCAGGCACAGCATCCAGGTGTGGGGTGTTATTACTAGTTCTGCTTTGGAAACATACGCAAATATGCCTCTGTGCCATCTGGCATTTCTGATTTGGGAGAATCTGTATTTTCTTGTCTTCCTTAAACACTAAAATCAAGGGTCAAGGTCTGCTTTTTTCTTTTGTACAGTTTAATTCTTTTGGGAGTTGTTCCTAGCATAAAGAAGCTGTGGTTTTGCAGTAAGCTTCAGCAAATTTAAATCTGTGCTGCTGCTGAAGATGGTGGTACAGCTTTCTTTTCCTTCATGCTCCAGCTGTATATTCTGCTGTCTCCCTAGGGAGAATGAGCTTCAAGGTCAGCTGTGTCAGGAACCATCTGAAAATTAGTGTGTGGCTCAGATCTCAGGTGGATCATTTTGGTATTTTTGATTTGGCTGACTCTGAGGCAGCAAGAGAACTGACGATGAAACAAGAGGAATATTTACCTAGGTCTGAGACGAGGGGGAAGAAGATGCTGATGGGCATGCCTCTTGGCACACTCCACACTTAGGGTAGCTTAAGGCAATAATGAAATAGCACCTAAGAGTCTGCTTGCTAAACTCAGATGTGAAATGTGCTTCTGGTATTAGGGAAGACCAAACACTGGAAAATTCCAATGCTTTTTTTTTTTTTTTTCCCTTCCCAGGGACTGTCTGTGTAGTGTAATTTCCAGAGAGCTTGAAGCAGAGCCATCATGCAGGAAAAATAAACAGTAGATATTGAGTGGAAACAATAGTAAGAGCTAGACACCCCACATAGATCCAGTTTTCCAATTTTTTTCCATATAACTCCACTAATTTTCTCTAGAATGTTTTTTGGCAGGGGGAATGTTGAAAATACTCTGAAACACACCAAAAAATTATCAAAAAAAGAATGCACAATTCATAAGCTTCAGCTGGGATGAAAATTCACTGAAATAAATTTATTGCTAATCTGTTTTTTTTTTTTTTAATCAATCCAGTTCCTCTTCCTGCAATTCCTACCTAGACAGACCCATGAAACCTGTGGTACTGGAGAGGAAGTGATACCTCAAAGTTACTCCGCATGTGAGTTGGGAAGGGAGCAGGGGAACTGTGAGGGGAAAGGAGGGGGAATGTGGGAAATGTGGATGGATGGATCTGAGATTATGCTGCAGCTGAGAACAAAATAAAATTTCACCTTAAAATAGGGTGGCTCCTGCTTCTGTGAAAATCTTGGCGATAATTCATCTGCCGCTTGATAAATTGGCAGGGTTTCTTTCCAGGTTTTCTTTTTTATTCTCCTTTATGCTTTGTATGTGTATACATGTGTGTGAGGTATATGTAATTTTAAAGATGTCTGGCCCCTTTTTTCTCCTTGGCTAACTTCTGAAATAGAGCTGTCAGGATGATTCCAGTGTTTGGAGCCATATTCTTCCTGACAGAATATAACTCTTTTTCACAGTTTTCCTTTTTTATGGCCTGAAGTCAATGGGAATATTCAATGCAACCTAAGGTCAGGTTCCTGAATTTTAACACAGTTTCCCATGAGAACTAGAAGAATGAAAATTCCTTTAAGTCATGGAAGAAAAAGTGGAACGGTAATGTAAGGACAAAACACTTGTTATGTGGCTTTAAAAAAGCAGCTTGAAGAGGTTTCAGATCTAGAGGGAGGTGAGCTTCATTTAATCTGTCCAGGAATTTAACAGCAGTCACAGTGTTATCAGGCATTTTGTACAAAAGGATTGAACTCTCATAGCAACTGGCTGTGCTTGCAGTCTTGAAATTCAGTAGGCCAGCTGCAAGAAGATACATCAAATTAAGTAATTTCAAAAATGTATTGAAATACAGCCTATGCAATCATATACACCTATAAGATGTGGCAGGATTTTAAGCTATGCCTTAGCTATATGGCTACATGTATAGCCACGAGCTATACAGAAATACAACCACTCATTTCTACAACATAGAAAAAGGGTCAGTTATGAGATGAACAGATTTGACTGATTCATTTATATCTGATCAATGATATTATTTGATGCCTTGAGAGGCAGAGGTTGTGAACATTCAGTCAACAAAAAATTTTGTAATACTGAAAAGAAATGGTGATGTTCATTTATTTTCTGCAAAGGAAGAGGTTTCATGCCTGTGCCCACCTCCACAGTGTGGAAATTCACAGAGACCTAGTTTTTATCTAGGCAAAGTTTCTCATATATCAGTGGAAATTTTAGATCTCTCTAATATCAGTTGTACTTTGAAAAATCTAAATTTTCTTGTTTTACGTATTACTGATGTCAAGTCTTACATTTTGCATTAGTGAAATAGGATGAGAATGAAGGTGTTGCTATTTACAAACTCTTTGAAGATGTAAGGTGCTGTATATCTATATAAATCATCACTTTCATATGAGTTTGGATGTGCTAAAAATACAGTACATTTCATTGGTGATAAAGTGTCATGATCAATGAAGAGTCTGAATATTAAATTTAGAGGAGAGTATTTTATTTTTACAATGTCCCTGTATATGTTCCATTAAGGAAGAAAAAATATGCTATATTAATGTAGTATTTCAAGCTCTTTTTGCTTCCCCAAATGTCAGCTGTCAAACTTTGTTGCCATCCTTGAGAACAACTAAAAGTATGACATTTTTCTTTTTGGAGGCCCCTGCCTTCCAATAATAATCCTATCTTATCAATGGTTTAAAAAAAGATTTTAAATTAAAATACTGGCTAAGAAGTATATCTTAACTATGATGTAGAATTGCAGAGAGTGAGATAAACTCCACAGATTAAAACATGCTGGAGGTAAAGGAAGCAGTCTGGCCCATGGCAAGATGAACTACAAAAAATCCAGTTTTATAAATGATGAGCAGTCCAATAACATTTAAGTTTTTTATGGAAAACTTACTCTGCAGAATATTTAAAGTCTTGAATGTGCCTCTGTTGATTTTGTGCTCCCTCTTAATTTCTTTAGTCTTTCTATAACAATTATTTCTATTTTGTTTCAGTCTGCTTCATGTTCCCTTGTCTTACCTCTCCCTCCCTCTTCCCCTCCTCCACATAATTTCTCTCTTTTTCATGTAATCTCAGAGCTGTTAGAAAAAATGCTGCTTTTTTTTTCTGTGTAATGTTCTCCAGCTTTAGCAATTTTCCATTTCACTTCTTTCTTGTTATACTTTTTCCATTTAATATTTTTGGGAGCAAAAATCATTCTATTTTAAGATGAGCCAAATACACCATCACAATGTTTTGGCCCATGTTAGTTTTTTGTTGTTTTTTTTTTTTCAAATATAAAGTTTATTTGCAGTTTCCTGTGCTCTCCATTTGACTGCTGTTAAAGGAGGAGGAGGGGCAAAAAGGTCTTAACTTTTACCATCGGCAGAAGGTGTATCTTTACAACTGTCACTGTTTCTGTCCCTCATCTGTTTCAGAGTATCATGGAAGCTCTTCAGGATTGTTTACACAGACTGGGTCTCAAAATAACACAGCTTGTTTGTAGGAAGACATTGGTCTGGAGCTGAAATGATTGCAGTATGTTTTAAAGGATGATGCACTCGGAGTGAGTTCTAAGGAGGGAAATAAGTTCAACTATGTACTACAAAAAATTAAGACAGTGCAGTGTTTTGTGGGCAGCTGTGGGTTATAAGAGCTGGTTTGGAGGTGGAATGCAAGTGATTTTAAGAGTCCAGGACTTTTGAAATCAGAGAAACCTTCATAAAAAGAGCACCTTCTACTAGTAGTGACTGTATTTTCAGAGTAAATGAAGACTGAAGGAAACAGTAAGGATTTTTAGTTTTACTACCGATTTCTACTTATTACTGCAGAAAGCATCTCTTTGCATTTAAACCATGACTGTTCTGTCCTAGCTGTTACTTCCTTAGAGTTTATATAAAAAGGCTATATGAAAGTGGACAAAAATGATGATACCACTTTTATGATACAAGAAATCTGGCAAATACTACAGTACGACAGCATTTAGGCACCATGGTGATAGATGCCTTAGAGATACATATAAGAGAGACAAACAGAATGAGTCAACGTATTGCCCAATTTGCATAAAATTTTTCATAAAATAACTTTCAGTGTTTGAGAAAGAAAATAAATATTTGGGGTTTAGGTTGCTATGGTGTTTTGGTAGTGAAAAAAAGCAAAACTATGAACAAACAGTCTATGCTACATTATGAGTTTACTAAGCAGACAATCTTCTAAGTAACAAAGTGAATATGAAAAAAGGCTTTAATTATGTAGAGATTAGTTGTGATACCAGCTAGTGTAATGACAGCCTTTTCTGTCCTCTTCACTTAGGAAGATCTTAATCACTGAATTCAAGAAACTCTGAAGAGGGTTTTGCAGCAAGTGCTATGAATTTATGTATTTACTCCTTACTTTGATTTACTTCTTTGGACTTAAACAGCAGGTTTTGTCAGCCTCTGAGAGCATTTCCTGCCTTTCCTTTCAGTTGGGATGAACATTTACTCTGTTTTGCTCTGCTTCTTTTTGATTCAGAAGCATTTTTAATAGATTCTTCAATCCAAGGGGGATGAGTGCTCTCCTTCGCATGCTTTTCTAGACTAACATCTGGTTTCAGCAGACCTCTTAAACACATGCCTAAGTGCATCCTTAAATATTTGGATGGTCATATGCCTAAAGGAGTACAGTAGGCACATTAAAGAGCAGGATATTCTTAAGTACTTTTTGAATAGGGACCTAAATGGGAATGAAAAAAAAAATAGGTACTTTTAATTGCATGCATTAATTAGCCAAGTGTATGTTTAATTTGCTAACATTATCTTTTGTAGTTATGTAACTTTAAAGATTACAGAAAAATTCTTCATCCAAATTTTATTCAATGTATGTGTTTTAATAGTATACTTACCCTGCTGCAAAGGTATTGAAAAAGAATAAGTGGTTGCTTCCATTTAGCAGATATATTTTGCTAGTAAATGAAATACTGAAGAAAGGCTTTAGAGGGTGTAAAAAAAAAAAGAAATTTCTCAAACGGAAACTTTTTGGAAGGTTCATCAAAATTTAAGAATTTTGGGCCTTTGATACAGTGTAATTATTTTTCAGTTGTTTCTTCTGACTGAGTTTGCAATAACCTAGTTTTTCTGTTAGGCATGAATGAATGAGCAAATTTAAGAATTAAGTACCTCAAACAGAATAAACATGTTATTTTGCAGTTTATGGAACATTTGGCTCTGATAGTGCAGCTCAAGAAAGTAATACTCTTTTCTAATGAGTGAATGACTTGAAATGTGTTCTGTATCACACTATGAAAAAAGTAGTTATTTTATCTAATTTGCAATCCATTTGCTAGAAGCAAGGGTAAGAAATTTAAGGATGAGTTAACATATCCAGCCCTCTTATGAAACTGCCTGGTACTCTTGTAAGCTTCCATAAGAGGGGAGGGGAAAATCCTGAGCAGAAATGATAGCAAAAATTAGACATCAGCATTACACTAGAGTCACTCAAATTAGAGCTCAATAGAATAGTCACCTAGGATATATATACTTTTAAACTCTGCTTAACTTTTTCTGTAAATTCTCTCAAGAATGGTATATTTTACCAGTATTTTTCCTTGCAGATAACTTTAAATAAAAGGAAACGATTCCTCAAATGCATACTTGTGCAAGCATTTGGAATGCAATAAGTGTGTTTTCATTATGACTAAGCTATTTCATCTGAGAGCAACTATACAGCAAAAAGTAGGAAAAAGAATGTGTCTTTGGAGGTAAATTAAATTGCAGTACCCAAAGAATTTGGATCTGCCTTTCATAATTTGACATGCAAAAGCTAAAATAAAGATAAAGGTTCAAAATATATTCTCCACTATTTTCAAATGCCTTCATAAAAAATGAAATTGAAATGGAGTATAGGGAATGACAGAACTTACAAATATTTTTCTCTTCATTTTCAAAATGTACTCATCAATGTGCACTCTGTAAAGATTCTGTCTACAGCTCAAAAAGCCTTTCTAAATGAAATTCAGCAAAAAACAATGGTTTGTCTAAGCAGAAATGATTTGATCCAGGACAGTCATTTGGATAGTGTATGGCAGTGTGTTTCTGCACATCCATGTCTATGGAGAGACGATTTAGGGAAGAGTCAGGGAGAAGACAATCCTGATAATATTATTTGGAAAGTATCTCTCCCCTGAATGATGTTTCACTGTCTAAAAGACTAATTAGATTGCATGATTGCATGACTCTCCAGAGTTTTGTATCTCAGCAATAAAATCCCCACAGAGTAATTTATCATGTCAAAGGGTATGTGGTATTTTTTGGGGTATTCATCTGGATAGATGAAAAAAAAACACTGCAGTTTGGAAATTTGTATGTACGTAGACCTGTGAAAGAGTGATCTGCAAGATTACACACTGAATGTTCTTTAAATGGCAACAGGAAATGTATTTAGTATTCATCTAAATACTAGATATCTCTTTTAAATGTTGAGATACTTTTAGTTACAGTCAGCCCTCAAACACTTCTGGATGCTTTCAAATGCAGTATCACAATGGCAACTAAAAAAAGAGTGGAGTCCACAAAGATATAAGGGAATGGATTTTGCACTTTTGATTTTTTTTTTTTTTTTTTTTTTTTTTTTTTTTTGATGGTTTGGTTCTATTAGCCCAAAGCACTCTGTGTTGCAGGCAGGCCAACCTGTCACTGCTAGTGCTGTAATTATGTTCAGCAGTCTTCTTGGCTGAAGTCCAATAAATATATCTTTGGAGGATCATCATTTTTCTAAATTATTTTGTTTCAGTGAGGACTTTGGAATCTGCAAAAATCAACGCTTTTGATTGACTTTAAAAATACAAACAGTGCAGGGCTCTGGGAAAGACCCTTGATTTCAAAAATATGTCAGGCTAGACTCTATAGACAGATTTTTATGCTTAGGACTGTGAGTACTTATCTTGCCTAATTTCAAAATACCCCAGATCAGCTGCAGGATAAGGCCAGGAGCATTTTAATTCTGAGTTATCAATGTCTGCAGTACAGAGACATGTCTTTTTCGGATAGCAGATACATTAGCCATGCATTAATCATGCAGAGCATCATGGTCTTTTACATTCAAGCCCTACCAGAATTCTCAAAGTAAGCATTCTTTTCCCCAACTAACCTATATAACTTAACTAGTAGCTGTTAGTGGTCTATCAATTACATGTGTGGAAATTTTGCCCTCCAGCATTCCCACTTCAGAAAGTTTACCAGTGAATGGTTTCCTGAGTATGCAGGGATAAGGGACTGCTAAGAGATTAGTAACTATGGCCTTCCCTTACAGAAAGGGACGCGTAGTTGTCTTTTGGGTGTAAGGCATTTAATTTTGAAAAGTTTACTGTTGTATTTTTTAATCAAGTGATGGATCCTGTTCTCTTCTGCTGCAGGCCATAATCTGCATCACTCACTTTGCTACCATCTTACTTTCTCTGTCTCTCCTAATGAAATCTTTGGCAGGACAGGAGCTGGAAAATACTTCTGCATCTGGCTGTCTTTGGGAGGAAAGACTGTGTGAGGTGTGAGGAAAGACTCATTCCCCGTTGGATTATGAAAACAGTGACTCTTTGGTGGCCAGAGGTCTGTTCCCCTATGCATGATAAATGTAATATACCTGTATAAAATAAAGACTTTTAATAGTCTCTTTTCTTTGATATTTCCAGTTTCTCCTGAGTGCACTGACTTTCCTAGGTCATTTCTGTCGTGTGCCTAGGTCTCCCCAGGACTTGTTAAGAAATTTTGCTAGCTAAGCTGCATGCCAGGAATTCTATTAAGTTGTAGATTATTCTGTCCCCTCTTCTCTCCTCTTCTTCCACCCCCCTCCCCCACCAAAAACGGAATGTTTTTATATTAAAAAACTGGAGTAGGGAAAGACTGAAATTGCTCCTTATGCTCATTGTTCATTACATAGGTGGACTTTGGTAATGCAAAATGATTAAAAAGTACTGTTACCAAGAACTTGGCAATAGAGAATCCTGAGGGCAGAGGAACATCATAAACCCTTTATTCTTCAGAATTTAAAAGTTTTCCTTGCATTCGATTGGGATGCCCCATTTTTTTTCAGTGTATGTTTTTAATTTGTCTTAAAGTACAGATCACAAAAGAGGGGCTGGGAGCTGGAGCATAAAACATTGGTCAGAGTGATGGGGAAAACTCTTACATTTTTTGAAGATGCATCCAAAAGAACTTATTTTTAGTCTGTAAGTCTGATGCGTCTCACCTAATTTGAAGTGCCTAGGTAAGGGGAAAAAAGGGGATCACCCTGGGTCCTTCCAATTGGAAATGGAAAGTGGTGGTCAACTCCAAATTGCTTACCACACCTCAAGTTTTCTTGGTCCTTCACCACTGATTGTAAGGAAGAAAAAATTAGCTTGCCACTTAGGTGTTTTAATGAGGTTAAAACTCTGGCCTTGAAGATCATATTTCCTATGAGGTTTTACTGCTAAAGAATGGAAAGAAAAAAGAGATTGGGATTTTCAGAAGACATTTAACTTCCATTGATTTTCATGGGACTGTATGGATGCATTGAAATCTAGTGAGGTTCCTGTAGAACCTATGTGTGCAAACCTGAATTTCACTGAAAAGAAATAAAATTAACTATATTAAAAGCTTTCATGCAAGAAAATCAAAATTTGATGTTTTAGACAGTTCAGTACCTTTCAAAATATTAAACTTTTGCCCACTCATTTCGTAGTAATTGGATCTTCAGTTTGTTTAGGATGGTCTGGATGCACCATAAAATTTTATGAAGAAAAAATTTTTTTATGAAAATAAAAAAATTCAGTCAAGATTTTTTGGTTGTGGAAAAGTTAAAAATGTTGCTTAATTTTTGCCCACCTGCTTGTATAATTTTTTCATTCACAAGAGATTAGGACTGGATTTTGGTTTAATAAAGTATGCTTGCTGTGGTGTTCATGCTGTTTCTAAATGGGATGTCTCATTCCTCCTGATATGAAGCTCCACAATTCCATTTTATTGGGCAAGCAAGGCAATCCTTCATTAGCTCATAGCTCTACTGATTTCAAGAGGTTGTAGTGCCAAGGTGTAAAGTCTCCCATGTAGAATTTTGCATGAAAAGTTTTGCAGGATTGAGCCTGAATTTCCCTGTATTTGTATTTCTTGTAACTGAAATATGCTATCCTGTGATAACAGCATCAGTAATTTCTTAGTAATATATTACAGAAAGTGAACAGCACTACAGTTATGATAAACAGGAAATTGTATACTATTGAAGTTATTAATTAGCAGAGGACATGTACATAGAAAACTTATGAACTAAAATTGAGAGCATGTTCTGATAAAATGAATTTTTTGCTGATTATATTGCTAACACTTGTATTATTATGCAAATAAGCAAATATTTGTAGAAATCTTGTATTTATGACTTAACATTATTATATCATTTCAGAAGGAATAGCTGGTACCTCCTTTCTTATGAAAACACTTGTGTAGAGTTAGAAATCACTGGAGTGATAACTTTAAAAAAGGATTATGAATATAGAAAATACAATAAATATTAAATAAATAAAATATACATATTAATAAATTTAATAATTTTTAAAGCATCATTAATGTATTTATTGTTATTCTAGTCTTTCCCCTTTGTCCTTTTTAATATGGAGTCATTTCAGTATCTGTTACAGCAGGATATTTACACAATAACACAAATATGTGGCAAAAGTTATTGCTTGAAAAAGTTCTTGAATCTTATAAATTGCTACTTATGAATGTATTAAGTGACATAAATATGCTAATAAATCTCTCTTGTCTGTAAAGGTGACATACTCATCTGTAAAATACATCAGAAATAAAGTCCAGGTGTATCATAAAAGAAAATTAAGTTCTTTAGTGAGGTCTTTGATAAAACTTTATTTTATTAATTATAAGAAGTGAAAATTAAATAAATGCTAGCAATGAATGAAATAATTTAATTCCAAATACAATAACCATAAATTTTGCATATTTAATAAATGTCTTATTTTTATATTCAGGCATGATCATTAAATTTTTAACTAGCTTACTACTGAATTCATTAATTCCAGAAGTATCATTACTGATGTGTTACTTGGCTAAAGAAGGCATCCATCTACACCCTAAAAATATTTTTGTTACATCTACAAAAAACAGTAACTTTA
Organism: Sialia sialis; assembly: GCA_009812075.1. Lineage (NCBI taxonomy): Eukaryota > Metazoa > Chordata > Aves > Passeriformes > Turdidae > Sialia > Sialia sialis. The sequence goes on along the minus strand of VRYO01001463.1, from coordinate 36,769,513 downwards.
CCTGTTTCTTCCTACTACTGTGATAAATTGTTGATAAATTTAAGTAGCTTGTGTTTGCAAAGCATTTTTTGGTTTTCTTTTTTTTTTCAGAATAAAAGAAAAAATCTCTATTGAATGTGCAATGGAAGCAAGTGTTTTTCCAGTTCAGCAGTTTCTGCTGAATGGTAAACAATCGGGTTGTTTCAAAAGGAGAGTAGCATGGTCCGTAACTCTGACAGCTAGGAGTAGTTTAGTTTACTGCTTCTACCACCTGCCTTCTGACTTAATATTGGAAGCAAGAAGCATGCAATTAAGTATGAGGAAATGAAAATAAATGACACTGTTCATTGCACATTACAAAGTGCCTGGCAGAAAGAATGCAGCTTGCCTGGACCTGATGACCCCAGGGGAAAACATGTCTCGTGCCTGGGAAGGCGCCAGCGAATCAGACACTGACCCTGGCTTTATCCACTATCAAATGCATTGGTTTCCTTCCTAACAATTTGAAACTTTTTAAAATTATAATTGATTTCTGAAAAGCAGGAAAATGTAAAATTGTGACAAAAATGAAACGTACTGAGTGTGTGATACAAGCTACAGGACACCAAATATGCAGGAGTATTTTATTTATCATTTCTTGAGGAAAGTTATTTGGATGACATCCTGCATTGGACTAATTTGAACTGGTTGTTAAATTCTAAGGTTTCTAGAGGTGAAGAGGTTTTTGAAAGATTAATTCCATCTACGCACCAATATTGCATTCAATTCAATATTACTGGGTATATAACTCAAACCCTCCTCTCATTCCAGAATCTGAATTCTTAAAACCTCTCTCATTTCAAAATGCCTGTTCAGTGAAGGCCCTTCTTCTTATATATGTCTCATACTGTGGTTAGAACATAAAAGTAATAATTGTATTTAAGTTATTTGTCCTAAATTGTCTCAGCATCTTTACAGTGGTAAGTAAATGCTATCCTGATATTACAGAATAGGAAGAAACTGCACTATAGAGATTGCTTGCTCAGAGCACATAATATATCAGAGGAGTTGAAAGTGAGATAAACAGTTGTACAAGAAAATAAAGGTTTTTAACATACATCATGTTATTTTGCTACAGAAGTCAAATTTGTCTTTTTTTAGATGAATGTAGGTGCATTACAGATGAATTAACGCATTACTGGTTACTGTAATGTTAATTCAGCACTACTGTCTGATTTAGATGGCTATGTATAAATAGTGGGGAAACTTTCATAATGAAAGCAGAAGCAAGTAGAGATTTTAACATGTTCATGATCTGGTACAAAACTAGAACTCAGATGAGATATGCCAAAATTTGTAAACCTTTCAGTGAAGCTAAATAGCCAGAGAATATTATAGAACAGATAATTTCAGGTAGAAATGCTGCCAAGACTTCGTGGTTTTTAATTATTTTGTCTTAAAGAAAGGAGCATCTTGGTAGCTTGATAGGTATTGTTTTGAGTATAATTATTTTCACCCCATAACCCAAAGTAAAACTCAAGAATGCAAACTTAGAAGGAATTGAAACCTTTTAGGGAGTCACAGACCCTCCATTCCAAAACCACCACCTTTCACATTTCTGACTGTATGCAAGTACATTGATCTTCTTTTTCTTTAATACTGTATGCACTCTCTATAGAAGGATTTTTCATATTTCAACTGCATTTTAGGTAAGTTCCTCACATTCTCTGAAAGGTAGTCTTCTTTACTGCACTTCTTCACAGGGCTTTTTAGACCCCAGTAGAAAAAAAAGTGTTTGGATGTCAGTCATTGAGTCTCTGCTAGTTAAAAATCTTGTCTTTCAGAGATGCTTTCTATCCATAGTCCTGCACAACATGAAATATGGTTGACAGCTATATTACCACACTGCAGATTGCAAAACAATTCACATTCACACTTCTAAGTGCCTCTCCTTTCAAGACTTATGGATGTATGCCAAATTACTTGCATTGTGGTATATGGCCTTCTATATGTACTTTATAGAATAGGTCTCTGGTTTCCATTAAAGTCAACGAAGTAAGGACCAAAAGAGCTTTTCTGAAGTGTTTACTAGATGTCAGACAAGGTTAATAATAAAATACTTCCTGTATAATATGCATCTTCAATATATTTCAGTGTTTATCTTTAAGAAGATGTTTTCAGAATTTAGGATGGAAATTCCTCCGCTAAATTTAAATATTGAGTAGCATTAAGTTCAGCTGTCATTGTTTGCTCCCCATTAGCGTCTCTGTAAAAAAATGGATATATGATTTCATACCCTATTCAGGAAGTGCTTCCAAATGTAATGGACCAGTAGCCATTTAAGGAGCCTAAGGTCTTGTGTTAACAAAACCATCATGGTTATCTCAAATGAAATGGGAATGACACAGATACCCTCCAATGCCATTTCTTCAAGGCAAATTAGTGACTATGCCATGTCATAAAGTCTCATTCCTAGTCACTATTTCATTACAGCAGTTTGTCAGACAAGTTAAAGTGGATTATTAGCAATTATAGTATAATTATACAAGTAATTTATTAATAATTATTAAAATATTAGTATGATTCTTTGTAGGCATATTGCTATGGTAAATGAGGCAAAATGGTGGGGTTTAAAAATAAAGACCTGTGACAAACATGTAGTGACAAACCAGATTTTGGGGGAGAGGAGAAAAGAGATAGATGCTCTAAAAGCATCTGAGTGAAATATGGACTCAAGTGAATTTAGTGTGATGAAAAATTGACTTAAAGAAGGAGAAAAGGCATAAAAATGAGTGTATGATGATGGAGGGCACATTTCACCTTTCTATTTATTTATTTACTTTTTCAATTATATTATTAAACTTTCCCTTAGAACTACAGTACCTTGAAGAAATTAGCAATATAGTTTTAAAATTGTCTTTAGATTTAGAAGGAAATAAATAAATACATGGAAGTCATTATCACTGCCTTTTGTCAGTAATCCTAAATCCATGAGGTTTTTGTTCTTGTTAGAAGGATGTGTTTTACCACAGTGGGGTAGGCATGAGTTGGGCTAGTGACTTGTTTTTCCATATAACACTGTATTTTGTAACCTAGAGTTCCACTAAGTTGTGTTCTCCAAAGGATAAATGAGTTATATGCAGTGTTTTTCACTTGAACTGTACCATATGTGAAAATTGTTGGTCTGTACCTCAAAGATGTTCTGTAAAATCGTCTGCTGTGGTTAAGAAATGTCAGTATGTCCATTTGTCAAAATAAGAAAGAAAATGTAGTGAACAGGGACCTAAAGTACTGGAGCAGTTGCACTAGGTAATTCTCCATAAGTAAATTTGAAAGTGAAGCAAACTGATGCCGTTTAGAAAAGTACTGGCCTAGTTAGTAAGACAGAAAGTTTGATGGCTAATTTCAAAATGCACAAATTTCTGGATATTAAATTTAGTTTTTAAGAATTTATGTACTGGAACACACTTCCCCTTGTCTCTGAAAATAACCCATGCAGGGTAGAAGTAGATTCCAGCAAACCATGTGAGTACAGCATGGTCTTTCATTCGATATGCCCAAAAATGCTCAGCAGTTGTTTCTGGTAGCCCTAACCTCCATGAGCCTCATCTAATCTCTTGCAACATCTCTCAAGTGTGTCACAGCAAAAAAGTTTGTCCATTGAAGTGGTGGAAGGGAAAAACACAATCTCACAAGTGAGAACTATTTATGCTTGCTTCACCAAGCTGTAAAGATTCAACCACAGTTACATAAGCCTTTCCTACAGGGTTTCAGCAGTTCTAAACATCCTCAACTAAGGTGACAAAAATCCACAAAAGTACCCAAAAAGAGGCTGTAAGCAGCATGAAAACAAATGAAGGCAGAAAAATTGAACTTACGAAAAAAGTTGTAGCCATTCTTTATGTTAAAGAAACTAAAATGTAGAGAAAAATTTTAGAAGTGTTCTTAGTTCTTTGCCCAGGCTTTCTCTTGCATTTCACCTAGATGCTGAAGATGAGGAAAATGTGGACAAATAACATGCATGAAATGGTTTAGAGTGAACATTAAAGCAAGACGCATATTGAAGTTTATAGGAAATTTATTTGTAATAGCAGTGAATGGAGAAAAATGAATTGCAGCTCAGAACTACTGATGGTAAAGTTGAATTCTGCACAGATTTCTGGAGAAGCCCTTTCTAGAAAACAGAAGAAAATTATGGCGCAACAGTGACTGCCACCTGCTGCAGTCCTGAGATAAAATGTGGGCATCAGGATTTTATTTCCCAGCTGTTATTCGCTCATTGGTGGTTTCTCATATTGGTAAATGTGCTCCAAGAGAACTGATCAGGAGACAGCTAACCAGATTTTCAGCTGCTGACAGAAAATAAGACATTATGAGTGTGAGGAAAGCATCAAATTCTCGCTTTAAGTCCCTAGTGTCCTGTGCAAGGACCTCCTGCCAAAATATTTTTGAGTAGCTCTTTAATTACTCTATTTTTGTCCTTTACTGTTAGTAGTAAAGACCACAACAAGTCCAGAACTGTAGTACAATAAAATCCAGCATTTCTTAAAAAATATTGAAAGCAAGCTTATTTGTCCAACAGAAACATTGGAGACAGCTTTCGACATTTTTGGTTTAGCTTGAAGGAGGAGACAAAAGTCATTGCTGTTGGTCCAGAGCTGCAAAATGTAGCAAAGCCAGCATTCAGATGTGGCTGGTGGAAGCTAAGGATGCTCATATTTCTTCACAGTGCACACATAAGTATGGTCTAGTATGATGTCAAGTCTAACTCAGAACATATCTTGCCTTTTTGGCCCCAGAATTTTGTGGAAAATGCAGAATCTGCTGTTGGCAAATGTGTATAGAACAGTGTTGAAAAAATAATGGGACATGGTGATTTTTGACAGTGGAAAGGAAAAATTTCTTCAGAAGACAAAAAATGTGATCTATTAGCATAATAATGTCATCAAAGATCAAGTGCTATAGTATTTTATATTTTTACACTGCTGTTCCATAAACATACAACAATAGGTTAATATATCAAATGTATACATAAAGTCTTCCCACTGTGCATAACTGTTCCATATATTACTGTTATATCTTCTGAGATTAAATAAACACAGAATGTAATGTACTGTACATAAATATAGCACTACTGAATCATAATAAAAATTTAAAAATACCTCTTTACCATGAGAACTGTGTCAGAATCTCTCAGTGAAAATGTTGGTTAGCTGAAATGAGAAGACTTTTTTCTTTTACCAGAAATATACCAATTTCAGCAAAACTTCAGTTTCAAGAAAGATTTTCTGGTTAAGCCTGAATAAAACCTAACATAGACAACCAGCCAATGAATGTCTATGAACCAGGAGAGAACAAAGGTCAGTTTGTACTTCTGTCTTTTTTACAAAAGAGGCTTGAACCTGGATTTTCCACTTAGGTGAATGCCCTCCCTCTTTGTGGTAGCTTCAGTTTCCCCCAGCAAATGTGCTCGCATCATTTTAAATATGTACGTGACCATTTGAAAGGTGGAGCTTTGGATCTGTTCTAGCATAGCAACAGGGGAACTCAAGGGGAGGAAATTATGTTCATGTTCTCAGAAAACTTTTGCATATTGCCAAAATCAGAGTTCTGACAAATTTTAAAGTAACAAGGGTTTGAGAGTTAAAGGAAGGAAATTTGAAAGATATTAATGCATTCTTGAAATAGCAGTATTTCAATAGGTAAACACTGCAACAGTAAGCAACCTTGTTGTTTACCATAGAGGAAGTAGCACTGCATATGAAAATTTGCATGGCAGAGGGAGAAATGTTGCCTGTGTTTGTAATCTGTGGAGACAGTGACAACTTCTTGTCATGGCTGAGAAGAGTATGAATTTCTACAGACTTCTGGAGAGGCACACCCCCCTGTGCCAGCTCTGCCAGGTCCATCCATGCAGCAGGAAGCTGGATGTCGGAGCCATTTGCTAATCCATCAAAGTGACAATGAAGAGTTCAGGGCCACATGGGCTGAAGACAACATGAAAGAGAAAAGAGTGAAGCCACTATGTTCACTTCTGTGTCCTTGTATGAGTTCAACATATTACCTTCTTACCCTGCCTTCATTTCACTATCAGGCAATCTCCTGAAACATAATTTCTTTGCTTGTCCCCTTGATGGAACTTTTTGCTTTATTTAGAATGTTTGACACTATTTGCAAAGGCAGGATAAAAAAGCATTTTATTTGTGCTATGAAATGAGAGAGTGAAGCAAGCTCCTGCAAGCAGACTGCTTTGTTGAGTCAAATTTATACTCTCATTTTGAGTGTGGAGCTTATACCATTCTACATTTCACAGGAAAAGATACGCTTTACACTAATGCATAGTAATCTCTGTACAATCCCAATTCACTTTCTCTGCTTTCAGCCACGCCCTAGTGGGAAATTTCTCTGAGAAATTAGCATGGGAATCAGCTCTAAACTGCATTTTCAAATATATTTATCTGTTAATTTTTTTTGTAGTGTTATGACAAAGAGATTTTACTAATTAATACTAATAAAGCTGTGATAGCAGATAAAAGCCAGACACTGGAAACTGCTACATGTGGATCATTTACTTTCCTGGCACATTTTGAACATGAAATAAGTTAAATTACTGTTCTTTTCAAAATACATTATGAATTGGAAAAGTGGTGAGTGAAAAAAATAATGCATTCATCAAGTATTAACTATTAAGAGTGAAGTTGGTTATAGATGGTCTCACACTGGGTTTTTTTCTGTGATCAGTATTATAGAGTGGTTGTATATAATAGATAATGCCAGCTGTTTCAGTATGGGTGTCTTGCAAAAGCTAAATAAATAAAAAGTGACTTAGCTTTATTTACCTTGCTGCAGGTGAACAAATAAGGTGACAGTGAAATAAATTATTTTTTCCTGCCAGCTAAGCATGTCGTCAATCCTTCTTACTAAAGTAATGAAGCAGGGAAACAATATTTTGTTTTCTTTTCGCTGTGGTGGAGGAGTTTTACATCAAAAAGGAAGATAACACTTCAGATTTGAGGATAACTGTGGTGTGCTATTACCATTTGCCTCCTAAGTCATGTCCTGCTTTCTGTTTTAAAAGAATCTGAAATGGCTCTAGACTATCCTGTCATGAGTATTGCTTCCTAAAAATTGCTTGCATAACATGTGAAGAACACATATGGACAATTTATTTGGGTCTCAGTGTCACTGCGTTGTGGAAATTTTATTTATGCACTGCACAGGATTTCTTAAAGGAAATGCTTGTGTCTTCTGTCCATAACCACATTCTCAGAATTTCTTGTAAAAGTGGGACTGTCAAGTGCTACTGCAAAAAAAAAAAAATTAAAAAATCCTCATTTATTTCCTTCTAATTCATTCTTTCACTTGGGAGTCCAGGCTTCAGTTTAAATTTCAGGGATGCCATTCAGAGCAAAGTATTTGTAGAATTTAAAAAATGGCCTTTTATAAAGGCAGCAGTGAAAATGGTGGTCTGTTGTTTACTTTCTCTGGCAAAAATGCTGGGTGGCTTTTCTTCATGGGCCCTTTGATATTAGACTATTAAATCCACTTTCACTACCAGTCCTGGACTTCTGAAAACTTCTAGACTACATACATATGACAGCTTTGAGAAGCAGTGGGAGGAAAGTGAAAGACGGTGCAAAACTGAATTCTGTGGCAACTGGGCAAATTGCCAGTAAATTCAATGAAGCTTTTCATTAAATTCAGTGTGTTTTACATTAAAGCTAAATTTGGGCCACTGTCTATAGCTATTAAAGTTATACAGCTTTAAAAAGTTACATGAAATGTTATGTACTTGAAAAAATTCAGTATAATGTTGAATCTATTTTAAACCCACTTGAAAAATACTTCTAAATTATCCTGTTAAGGATTCATATGGTGTGTGGCTTCTCTATTTTCTGTCTGGATGGATCAGATGAAGAACATGGTGATTGGTTCCCAGAGTTTCCTTGTATTCACTTGGCAGCATCAAATGAAAATATGTATACATTTGTTTATAAGAAAATTCTTCTTTTGTTGTGAGATTTTTTTTATATCTGTCATAGAGTGATAGATAATGAAGATTGTTCTCTTTTACCCTTTAAATTTGTCTAGATTAATGTTACAATAATGACCAACTTCTTTCATCAGTAAATGTCTAGGAGTTAAGGACTTTAGGAGCTCTACAAAGAAAGACACTTTTATGTTGTAAAAGATATGGGAAAATGGCATTCTTTTCCTGCTTGAGACCTGCTTGCTGGATTGTGGCTCTACTTAGGATGCAGTCTTCTAGTTTTGCAACTTCTGACTAAGCAATAGGAGATGTTTGCAGACAGGGAGTGTTGTTAGTGATTTTTTTGATGGAAGGGTTTTGGGAATAGTTTGGACAGCAAATCATATGGTGATATGTAAGGAGATACAGGGAAGAGATCAAAGCTAAAATTTCCCTTTTACATGCAAATAACAGCGAGTTTTGCAGTATGCATTTTGCTTGGTTGAGAAAGTTATGTTCATTAGCTCCTAATTCTCCAGCCAAACCCAGAGGGGAATGCAGTTGAACGCACCAGGTAAGTTCAAGAAAATTACGTGAATAGAAATGTGTTTTCATAGTGAGTACTTCACAGCTACAAAGCCTGCGGTCATATGTTTGGATTCTACACTATGCAGTTCCCAGGTCAGAAGGCAAAATTCCTGACCAAAGACTATATGCTGACCCTTTTGAAATAAGCAAGTGTCATCAATTTATTCCATGTGTCTGGGTGCCATTTGCACTATCTGGGAATGTTGGACCAAGAGGGTACTACATGTCCCTTGGTACAGAAGACAAAGTTATATCCACTGATATTAGGTCACTGCTGTAGCTTGTAAATTAATTCAGGAGCAGCAGTTCTGAGCATTGCCAAGTTAATTTCTACTAAAAACACATTGTAAGATGAAGAACATTAGCAGGATTTGGCTCATAACCAGACAGGTACTGAGTTATCCCAAAACACAAGAAGAGTTGGCAGTTACTTAGAGTGGAAGTCAGGAAATGATGCTCAAAGCACTGCTCTGGGGAGTTCAGCTTTGAACAGACCTCCCAGCCTCCTATCTCACTGTTTTTTTTGTGTGTAACGGGGTGGTTAGTCCTGCATGAGGCGTGAGATGGCTGTTTTCCAGCAGCATTCACAATCTTTAACCCAACAACCACAAAAGCAACAATGTTTTCTCTAAGTCTGCTCCCTTTCCCTGTCTTAAGTTTTTCTCTCCATGTTTTGGTCAAACTCCAATTATTTTCTTTCAAAAATATAATTTGAAAATTTATCTAGTTTAGTAATTTTCCTTCCATGAATTTCCATTCTGATTATTTATAGGACAACTTTTCATTGCTGGCCTTGATGACCATAAAGTGACTTTTGTCCTATATTGGTTATGCCACATCAAAGTTCTGTTCAGGCTTAAAACTGTCCTCTAGCAATTACTCACTATTTGAATTTGCCCCTGATTATTTAACGGATAATGCAATCACATCAAAAACTAAAGAAGAGACAGGCAAGTATGTACAATTCATGATGGTTTTTATTTTTATGTTCCCCTGTCACCACAAAGAGTATCCCTTAATTATGTATTTGAATTATTGATGTTTCTGGGTTGTAGAGAAGCCTATCATCTGAGTGCCTTTTGTTTGAATTTCTGTAATTTTACTCTGCCAAATCTGTATAGAAAAATAGAGCATTTACTTTACTTTACTGTGTGTTATCAGTAAACTCATCCAAACAAGTTAAGTAGGACTGCATCTTTCAGTGACATGAAACATAGTTGAAAGAAGAAAAAAGAAATTGCACAATGACAAGAAGAGCTGTAAACCAATAGGAATGTAAAACGTATTCACCTTCTTGTTATCTCACAGCATTCAGATGATCATAACAGTTTAGAAAGCATACCGCCCACACCACAGGATCTTGCTCCTCTTTAATTTTCTCTAATTTGTGTAGTGAATAACCAAATACTCATAATGCAATTAGAAGATAATCAGGCTTGTAATTATGTTAATTGCTGGAGACTTACATCAATCCTCCAGCAAAGTGATAGGATTTCAGGGGAACTATTAACATGGGAAGAGAGAGGAAGCGCACATGAGAGAGAAAGAGATTGGGGGAGTGGGTAAATTGATGAACAGCTTAGGCTTGTATCATTGAGCAACAATGAGAATACAATGGTGCAACAAATGAAAAGGGCCTCAAGGGGAGAAGCTCAGAAAATGAGGTTTTAGGTACCAGCAACTCAACCTCTTTTGTCTGTTTTCTTCCCATAAATAATCATGTTGTGCATCTATATTTATTGTAATAAGCCCAATTCAGAGAAATCGGATCCATAGCTGAACAGAGAACAAAGGGGAACTGTTCAGCTATGCAGCAGTTTGCCATGTCTCCCACACCACTGAAAGAGCCACTGTATTACCTTCTGTCCTCGACTCCTGGGGGTATTCTTTTCTCATGGTGATGTCCGATATTACATTTAAAGCCGTAATACTGCAACTGCAATGGGCTGTCTCAGAAATGTCATGGCTCAGTCATAATCTCTGAAGAACACACAATACATAGTGGACTGACAGAATTTATGAAGTAATCCACAGTGGAAATGTTTTTTGCTGTTTTTATTTACCTTTTTGTCAGTACCTTATCGAAGTTGTAATGATTGTTTAAGCCTTTTGAAAGTGAGTTTTGTCAGATGTAGTCTGATATAAGTTGTAGATTATGACTGCACTCTATTAGGGTGGCTATTTCTGAGTTTAAAAAACAGTTTATACTACCTGTCAGAAATTGACTAGCTGGTTTAAAACAAAAATAGATTTTTTTAAAAGAGTATAGTTATTATTACTAAGTTAAGTTTTTGTAGTTTAAAAGTTAGATTCCACATGGGAAATTAAACTAGTAAGGAGAAAGAAAATAAGACTACCCTTTGACCAGTATGATTTTATTTTCCACACAGATGTCATGATAAAGATAATGAGTAAACTCAATTATTTTCTCTTTTGATCTGTATGTTTATACATGCAATTAAACTAAAGGGCATTTTGCAACATTTGATTTACTGTAGGAATATAGGTAGATGTAAAAATATACTAGCTTTTGCAACTCCATGGAAAAGCACATTTTGTCGTATGTATTTTAGTGGTCATTACACTATTATTTATGAATTATGAATAATAATCTAAAGAGCTGAGGAGTTACGAGAAAATATTTAAACATATTGGAGTGCCTTGTTTTGAAATGTTTCCTATAAATTACTTGTTCAGTAAATTTGATTCAGGTTCAACTATCAAGTGTCATCGGTCATTCCTGCCATATCATGTCTTTAAATTCCAATTAAGGTTGATTTCTCAGTTCTAAAAAGCCTAGGGAGTGTCAAAAGAAACTCTCTCAAGGGCTTCATCTACTAGAGATTTCTCCCTCATTGTTTCTTCAAACAGATGAGTGCTGCATACCTTGACTCCAGCCATGACAACACAATTTCCATGAAGCAGCCCTTAAAAATCACTCTGGAGCTCACACAGCAGGAGACTGAAGAGCATAAGCCCAATGTAAGCCCAAGCTTCCTTACACATAATTCCTCAGCTCTATGGGGCTGCATGCCCCTATTTGGCCCACCCTGGTGTACCCTTGTTGCAAAAGTGTGGCAAATATGGGGGCTCTCAATTGATCCAGGTCTATTCTGGGCCTCTCCAAGTGTCTGAAGGAACTATGTCTGCCTGACAAAAAGATTGAGCATGTAATATGCACGGAGGACGTCTTCAAACCTAAGCAATCCGTGTGAGAAACCAAAAAAGGGAACAGCACCTTCTGCTTTCCGTGCTCTGCCCACATAGCTGTACACAACACCCAGCACAGTGGGGAGTGGATGTGCTGTTCAGCATCATCCCTGTCCCCATCAAGGACGTAGCAATACTCGGTTTACTTTGTACAGACTGACACATTTAGGCCTTAATGGAGCTGTAAAATTTCATTTTACCTCAATGATACTTCTAGGGTACTGAAAGGGAAGTTTTGAATGGCAGTTTTCACCCAGAAACTGACCTCCCAGAAAATTTAAGTAAAACAGAACAAAATATAATCCTATATCTTTGCATTTGCTTCTTTTTACTTCTTACATGAAAGGTGTTTATTGACACCTCTCTCCCTTGTTAGTAAGCTTCACTGTGTAGTGTGTGCCTAACAATAATCTTCACATAAATGGTATCACAACCTTATTGTTACTAAATTTTTTATAGATATAATGAGTAATGGAGTATAATTTATTTTAATTAGGTACTCTCATAAATCTGCATAGAGTTCTAAAGCACTTTCACACCAAGCTTAAGTATGATCTAATTTTACTGTCTTTTGTTGAGCTATGCTCTGGATTCCCAGCTAGTCATAGGAGAGGAAGGAATGGAAATGACAACGAAGACAGAGAAACTGTTAAACAAGAAAAGTGCAAGTTTAAAATGTGTATTCCAAATTGGAATTTGAAAGAAAGTTATGTTCAGTTACGACTTACTTTCATGCTTCTTTTGGAATCTTCCTTGGGTTGTACCTGTCAGCCACCAGCTCTTTAGAATTGGGTTTATCTGTACTTGGAATTTGGGCATGCTTGTGCAGGTGGGATAAGGGTTTGACTTATAAATCCCAGTGGTAGTATCAAGTGAAAAGGTCCCTTCAGGGCCTCTTGGCACTTTCTGTTGGTAGCACAATAACTGTATTTCATGACATTGTCCAGAATATGGAGCCCAAGCAACAGAGAAGGCATTATTATCCACAACCTCCCTGTGCTGGTTCAATACCCTATTTCTTTTCACCACAAAATGTCAAATCTCAGGATTTTTCTACAGATAAGATTCTAGATTTCAGAGCTTCTCACTGACTCCCTACCACTGTTCCTAGAGCTGTCTTTTCTCAGTTGTTCATTCAGTCTCTGTATAATTGAAGGCCTTGGAAACTGCTGCCTGACCTGCCCAAGGTTCTCCACCTTAGGTAACATTTCAAGGAGCACCTCAAGCCTGAAAGAGCTAAAATATAACCAGTGGGACGGAGTGAGGCTTATTGTCCAGTGCCCCCAAATTCAGCAGGTCCTAGTCTCTTTTAAATTAATTGCATCTGCCATACTTTTTAGGGTGGCATCTGAAGAGTTGCTGTACAGAGATGAAATAGAGGCACGCGAAATTAAAAAAATATCAATGTCTGCCTTTGTCAAGATGAAGAACTCAGGGAGGAACTCTTCTTTCTTCTATAGAAGAAATTACTGTACCTTTGGTAAGACATTCTGTCCCAGACTGAAAGCAATAGCAATCCACACAGAAAGAAATGAAAGAGTCACAGAAATATTCTGTGACTTGATTAAAGTTCACACCATACATCTGTGTATCACAATCATCAGCAGAAACAGCAGAAGAAAAAGCTTGTCTCCTCCTATTCCTTTTGGGACTCCAGTGGAGTACTGCAATCACCTCTGGGATTCCCCAATATAAGAAAGACATGAATCTGCTGGACAAAGTCCAGAGGAGGCCACAAAGGGATGGAGCACCTGTCCTATGAAGAAAATATGAGAGGATTTGTGTTTAGTCTAGAAAAGAGAAGTCTCTGGGAAGGCCTTAGAGCACTTTCTCATCCATCAAGTGACTACAGGAAAGCTGGAGAGGGACTTTTTACAAGGGTGTAGTGACATGTAGTGACATGGAGTGACAGGTGAAGAGCCAATGGCTTTAATGTGACATGGGGCAGGTTTAGATTAGATATTAGGAAGAAATGCTTGGAAGTTTTCAAGGCCAGGTTGGAAGGGCCTTTGAGCAATCTGGTTTAGTGAAAAGTCTCCCTGTCTATGATGGGGGGGTTGAAACTAGATCATCTGTATGATGATGATCATCACCCTTTCCAGTCCAAACCAGTCTATGATTCCATGATGTCATTGAAAACCTGTAAATTTAAAAGAGCTTCTTCTCCAAATAATTCCAAACACATAGTCTAACAGTGAATCAGCAAGGCATCATTTTGCCCCATTGTAACATCACACAGATCCATGCCCATGACTGTATTATTCATTAAAGGAAATGTACATCATTCTTATTCTCTGCCTTGAACCTACCCTGAGCAGTAGGAATGAAAGGTGGGGGGTGAGGAGGGAGGAGTTTGAACCAGAAATGTGACTGTTGCTTTCTTTTTAATTTTTTTTTTTATTTTTTTTTTTTAATTTGGAGAAAACTAAATTCAACATTGAAAATCACATCAACAATTCTCTTCAAGCTTCTGTTACCTCAATAATGACAGTTTCCTTGTCAGTACAGAATTTGTCAGCTGCTGCCTTGTAGTGGTTTGGAAGAGCTTGCTTTCAGATATCAGCAGTCGCAACTTGTGAGTAGGTGCACAATCCTTGAGTACTGATGTGCCAGAATGGCAGAGTGTCAGAGACAGCTGCTCACACAATTTCATTAAAATTGTCTCACAGCAGTTTCAGAACCATTTCTTATTACTGTTTATTAGTCAAAATTTTGTTATGATATTGTCTTGCTTTTAATTGCCTTGCCACATCCTTTTCCTAGCATGGGAGTAGAGAAAATTGTAATATACTCAGATTTCTTAGCATTTTCCATATATTTATCTGCTCCTGCACACTTTTGCTCCATGATCCACACTGTGGCATTCTTATACTACAAGTGTGCAATGATAGTGGCATACATGTACCCCAGGGACCCCTTTACTCTGTATCCTCAATACATGTGGGTAAATACAGCAGCACACTTCCTCTGTAACAGAGGATGATGAGGTGTGCACATGGATGTACATCTACCATGTGTGGGACCAGCTGTGCCAGCTGCTGTAATTACTGCCAGCATAGGATCAATACAGCACAACACAATTCTCTTTCAGTGATAGCAGAACCTGAGAAAATTAAGTTTGGAGTTTATGTTACTGCTTTTGTAGAAAGGACATCAGCTTCTTCTTGAGCAGAGTGTGAAAAATGATGCTCTAATCATCCTGCTAAAGATGTTAATTACTAGAGCAGGTTACCACATTGTTTTAGGAGGAAAATACATGGATACAAATCAAGCTGGTCTACAGTGAGGATGTTCATTTGTGTGTTTATAAAACTAAACTACTTATCACTGAGCACCTTGGTTGAGGTAAGCTTTGCAATGAAGAAAGGGTTATTTTTTCTAAACATATATTCTTATTTTAGGAGTTATATGACAATCCCAGTAAGACCAAGCTATGGTAGAGACACTAGTCAGACAGGAAAAAAGCAATTCATTTTTTTCGTGGGAGTGGGAAGTAGACAGCACAATACAAAGTCTTTCACAAAACTCTGGCCATGCTCAGGAAAGTGAAATGTATGAGGAGAGCTTGGGATGAGAAATATGGGTGTAGTTTCTTTTCTTTTTTCTGAAGGAGTATTCTGCACAGAGGAAAAAAAACCAAACAAAAACAAACAAAAAACCCCACAAAAAAAAAAAAAAAAAAAAAATAAAACCCCAGACATTTCAAGGAACAAGGCAGAAGAAATCCAAGGAGAGACAGAAGGGGTGATTTTCAAAAAGAGCTAAAAGAGAGTGTCTTTGGGTAAAACACTAGATAAATCTGAAATGAGTACTTGGTTTTGGTTTTGTTTTGAAACAAAATATTGCACACATTCTTTGAGTAGACAAATAATTATATGAAAGAGCTGCCTGACTTCCTCAGCAATTCTCCAATATGCAAGACCCTGATTTTAGCTAAGTGCTCATTAAAAATTAATACTATTTTCCATTGGCTTGTGAGAACATTTACTGAATTTAGGAAGACTTTGCTTTTACTTTGTTATTAATATATCCTCAGATATTCTAACTCATATTATTTGCAATCCATAAAAATATGCTTGTAAAATTCATTTTAGAGCCATGTTTTGAAACAAAGAGTTTAGAGATAAATAAATGGAAAGTTCTTTTTGTGCTTTTCTGCAGAATGATGTCTTGGCACACAGCAGAATAGCTTGCTTTCTTATTTGGATTTACAGCCTAAAATGAAAATGAGAGAAAGGCTATGTAGAATAGAAAGCAGAAAAGAACTATCTTCAACAAAACTGGAATGAAACTCCTGCAGATTTTGCCAGGTCTATTGTTTCAGCTGCCAGGTTTCTTCATCTTGTGCCAGGTTCTCTCTCTCTAGATGCTGGTTAATTTTTCCATACATCAAATGCTTCACACCCAATTAGATTGGCTTTTACACTGCTAGGAGGACAGGACATTGCTAACCTGCTATGACTAGAAGCCAGACTGTCTTTTGAAACATTGGCTCTGTTTGGAGGCTCTCTTAGGGACACCTTGTGGAGGGTAATCAATTTCCATCAGGACATGAGTTCAGCCTCTCTCTTGTGACTGCCATAATATAATTAAAAATTATCCTCAAGAAGTTTTACTGTGTCTTTCCACCAGCTGTGCCTGACTCCTTTCGTTCTGCTCTTTTGACAGCAGTAGTTTTGCCCGTCTCTGATGGTCTCCAGTGAGCTCGAGCATTCAGAACTGCATTGTCTTTCATTTTAAGTAGCCTACCAAAGCCTTTCTGTCAGTGTCCTAGTTTATTTTCCATGCACTCACACATTTATTAGATTGGCTTCATCATGATTTATTAATTACCAAACATTTTTTGTGGCTTTTTTCCTTGGAGTTGTTTGTAACACTCTCCTCACAATGAAATAAAGTCTAAAAGTTGTGTGAGAGATTTGTGCTTGAAAGGAAGCCACTGGGTCTGTGGTGATCACCTTTTGCACAGCTGCTTTGTGCTTCCAGTCCTTGCTTTAGAAAGGGAGATGACTGAGTTTATTTATCCTTACCCCTCCCTTGGAAAGTTTTCCTGCGGGAATTCAAACCTTAAGATATTTCCTGGGCCATCAGGAAGGCAGTAGAGGTGAAAAAATGGTCTACTATCCCTCTTCAGTCCAAATGGAAGACTTTTCAACCAAGATTGAGGAGTTTCTTGAAGAATTTCAAGATCCAAGAATCCAGTTAGACTGCAGAGGGAATGTGCTGCTATATCAGCAGTAAAGGCACCATTGAGATGTAGTGTACATTTTAAGCAGATGAAGTAAGATATATCAGCACGTGCTGCAGAATTTGATATGAGAGAGATTGTGTGGGAAGACAGTTTGTAAGGATAGTGCAGAAGGCAATTTTCCTCAATGAATTACAGCTGTGCTGATTGCTGAGAAGGGGAGACAGCCTTGTCTGCCCAATGAGGATGAGTTATAAAAGAGTGGGCTGGGTGGGTGGGAGTTACTTGAGGTAGCAGTTTGGGATGGATGGATGGATGAATGAATGAATGAATGAATGAATGACAGACAGGGTAAGAAGATGTGTGAGGGTTAGGTGGTTGGGTAAGGGGCAGCTTGGGGTTAGCTAGTCATGAAGAAGGAAGAAAGAAACTTGCAGAGAGGGGTGTCAGAGCTGTGTGGAATTGCCTGAATGAAGGCATTAAAAGTTTTTAACAAAGGACTGATGATGGTGTCAGTCCAGTCTGTCTTGACATAATTACCACAAGATTGCACTGCTGCCACCATACTATGAAGTTCCATGAATGAGTCTTTCCAGGAAAATAAGGGATTCACTGAGTCTCAACTTTATATACCAAGCTTAGCTCAAGATTTTCTGAGAGATGCCAACTCTGCAAGATTTCAGATTCACTCATCCAGTCACTGGCATTTCCTTTTGATTAGATGAGGATTGGGTTAATTAGTTGAATCCCATCCCTTGGCACCAAACAATCCTATCTATCCAGGAAGAAACTTGAGTAGCCCACAAGCTCAGCAGCCTCTTCTGCAGGCAGGAGTTCTGGCTTGCCAGTGTTAGGACCAGGTTCTATTCCTGGGCTTGCAACTAGCAGCAGCCTGCTGGGAAATGGCCTTCAAAAACCTCCCTCAGACCCTCCCCTGCTTTGCTCAGGAACTGCATTTTAACTCAGGCTCCAGACCATGGTATTTACCATGAACTGTGGTGTGGCAACATCTCTGCCTGGCCACAGACCTCCAAACCCAGGATCTACTGCTAACATGATTTCCTGGCTCCACTTTGGATCTGCATCATCACTGTGGATCTGTCTGGTGATTTCCTTATCCCTGGCCCTGCTCTACTCTTCACATTGGGAACATCTAGTATGTTCCCCACTATGTACTTTCTTTACCTTTCAGATTACCATAAAGCTTTTGTTTTATTGCAGAAAATATGTGAGGTTCAGTGTGGGATTTAGCATATTTCTTCTTCCCTTCAGTGTGTTACTTTCTTTCTTAAATTCATAAAGGCATGGAATTTTTATAAGGTGATGGGCATTAAGAAAGAAATGCAATTATATGCTTAGAAATGAAACTCACAGACTGAAAGTCTGGAACATGGTGAGATGCTCAATGCTTCTAAAGCACTGATATACTGGTTATTACATTAATATAAATAATGTAGAAATTTATCTGTCTTTCTTTACACTTTTACTATGATTCCATGATTGCATAGTGTGATGTAAGTCCTTTTTCAAAAAAGACCTCAAGCACGTCTTCAGGTTCATTCTATTCAGGAAATTGCTTCAAAATCAGTTTAAAGGATAACCTTTAATACATCTTTTGCTTTGTTTGCTTTACTGGGCCTGTTTTGAAAAGTTTGGGTTGCCTGACTGAAAAGGAGGGTCACTCCTAGGAACTTACATTGCTGTGGATTATTAAGGCCACCCAAAATGCGTGCATAGTATTGAAATAAGCACAACTCTCATTCTGTAATATATATGGGTTTTTTCCTACAGATTGACACTTTGAAAGCATTCAGGTGTTTCAAAATAGTTCATTCAGTTTTGGTTTTTTGCTACAAAAGTCAAGAGCCTGTCAGTTGCTCTTTCCTGGAACACCAAACACTCACAATTCCCTTCAAAGTCTAGCATCAGTCAAGGGTAAATGGAGATTAGGAGAAAAACTAGTTACATAGTCCATAATTTTTCAAGAAGCAGCTTTCAACTGTTTAAAAGGTGTTCTTAAGGCTTTTGAAAATAATGAATTTACCTTCACATTAACAGCTTGGTGTAAAGTGTTGGATACAATATACTCTTCTGCAAAAATTTTAGACATAAATCCAAGAAGGTTTATATGTATATATGTATATAAAACTAATTATTCACTAGTAGATTATATGAATAAGCTTCAGCAGGAGCTGCATCTAGTATTCCAGTATAAAACAATTTCTTCTTGGAATGATTTAGTACCTGCAAAATACATAAAAGAAACTACTTGTACTCTGTATTCCTATGCCATATACTGTGTATATAGTTTGAAATGGAGAACAGAGCAAAATCTCAATCTAATGTTGCAGATCCACTGCATGTGTTTAATTTTAAGTTGGACCTGGCAGTTACAAGTGATTTCTGTGTGTTTCTCAATGTGTTTTTTGTTCATCTGTGCACACAGTCACACATAATTCACCATGCTCAAGGGAGTCAGACCCTTGCTAAAATGAGATTTTAAAGAGAAATAGTTTCACTCTGACCTCTAGTTTTTCTTTTTCCTAGCAAGCACCGTTGTACTGTGCTTTGCCCCAGTAGCTGTGGTTACTTTTTGTGATGTGCACGTGGCCCAATCCAAGTGTATTTCCCAGACTTGGACTGTATACTATGCATATCATGCAGACCTCCTTGTGTAGCGGTGTCTGTGCAGCAAAATGTTCCCCTGAACAGGGCAGCCTGACGCTGATAGTGGTACTAGTTCCCTCTCTTGACTTTTGAATGTTTTAATCACATAACTCTAGCACAGTTGTGAGCTTTGGTAAGTGACAGTATGGTCAGGAAGACTGATGAACGTTGCCATAGATCAGTCCTGACAAAAATTCATATTTTGGAGGGCTTCCAACTCTAGTACTTCTCCTTTGTCTAATATTTTACAGAAATACTTAAATTGGATTTAGGGAAGAGAATTTGGCTCCATTTATGTTCAGTGTGGGATATGGGCATGGTTGCAGAGCACCAAACCCACCATGGGTTCTGACCATGGCCTTTAAGCCCTTCCCTTTTCCAATTCCCCACAGCTGTTTTGTCAGACCTGTTCCAGGGAAATGCTTTTACTGCGTCTGCCAACCTGTAGGACATTACACATTCAGCAGTGCACAGAAAGCACTGTAATTTTCATGTGAAGAAAAACAGTAAATCTGGCTGTAGACTAAACAGAAACAAGAAGAGAAGCAACAGGCAGTCAGACTTAAAATACAGCTGTCCTAAGTACACAGAAAATTGCTTTATGAGCCCAGCATGTACAGCCAGTTTTCTGCTGTGCATTGAGGAAAAAATAGGGGATTTCAAAATGGAAACTTGTCTAATATAGCAGATCAGATACATGTGAGAATTTATTTTATTTGCATGATAGTGCATTATGGCAGATTACTTTTCTTAACCTTATGTAATTTTATTGCAACATTAGTGAGGTATAGCTTTTGAGTGTGAAAGGTATAACCTAATTCCTTTGAGGAGGGAAGGGGCAGACCCACTCTAACCCATGGGGATGTTTTTCTGGATTACATGATATAATATGCTGATGTTTCTGTTCTAGAAAGGTACAGTGAGTACCATCAAAATTCTTTGTGTTCATATGCGGAGGTAGCACTGACCAATTAGTACAAGGAGTAAAGGAGAGCTGTTGTAAGTTTAGGGCACTTGTGATACCAAATTTAGTAGCTATGTCAAAGGTGCATTATCAGTGATCTAGGAAAGTTATACTTTATACCTCTTCATAAGCATTTCCTTCTGAGAGAATTTCTACGTAGTTCACATCAATTTCTGTTAATAAATATAGTTCTTCTCACATGATGTCCCAAGCACTCACCCTGATGTTGATTTGTCCTAAGTAATTTCACGATTATAAGCCGCACCTTTTTCATTGAAGAATCCAGCCTACCCAAGTAGCAGCTAATCATCAGGTGCGGTTTATTTATGGACAATTTCCGCTAAAATGCCAGACCGGAAGTGCGAGCCGGCCAGGGAGAGTGCTGCTGCGGAGTCGTGGCCGGCTGGGGAGCTGCCATGGAGCCGTGGGCGGGGGGCAGGTGGGGAGTGGGCTTCACGGGGTGGTGGAGCTGCGAGTGGGGCCACGGGGGAGCGGTGCCGGCTGTGGTGTGGCGCCAGCGGCGGGTGGGGGAGCACTGCAGCGCAGGGAGCCGCAGCCAAGCAGGCAGGGAGCCGGAGCTCGTTTCGCGCAGTGACTGGCCTCGAGCCTGCAGCGAGGAGGCGGTGGGCGGCCGGCTTTGAGTGTGCAGCGAGGGGGCAAGCTGCCGGCTTCGCGCGGCAAAGGGAGCCACCGCTGAGCAGGCAGGGAGCTGCAGCAGCCAGCACCGGCAGCAGGAGTGCCGGGGCCCACAGCATGGGGAGGGCACCTGGGGCTGCATTTAAAGGCTTCACCGGTCTGTGAAAACTGTTTGCAAATTGAGCAACTTAATAGCAAACCCTGTGATCATGGTGTGATTCTGTTACTAACTTGTTACTTTGTTGCACATGGATCCTTGCTTTAAAAAAGAAATAAAAAATGTGGCTTATCAACCGGTGCGGCTTATTTATGGACAATTTCCATGGTCTTCCCGGCTACCTGGATGTGTGGCTTATAATCAGGTGCAGCTTATAATTGTGAAATTACTGTAAAGTGCAGCCCTGTGATCTATGTGCCTCTTAGAATTAATAACCTTCACTGTCTGATAAGAATTATTATCTTAGTATGTTTTCAAGATCCAGTGACACATTTCAGAACTATTTGGCACCTGCCTGACCCCTAGCCTATTCCTAGTCTTCTGTTGAATGATACTTGCTCTGTTTTAGATGCTATTCAGCCTTACTAAGCTCAGCTGTCTTCCTAGTCCACAAGAGAGTAGAAAAACCAAGGAGTTCAACTTTTTTGGTCATCCTAATCAAATTCTACTTTGATCTAGAAAATCCTCCCTGCTGCAGTTATTGTAGGAATATAATTTCCTCAGTCTTCATCAGAAATATTTGTAGCTCTATTGAAAGAGTCAAACTACAAAACGATATGGTTTTTCTATCTATATTGCCAAAACCCCTCACTTAATGTAACTACTTAGCAAGCTTAAGCCACATCCATCACAGGTATTGTCAATAAATCTTTTTGTCAAGTGATTCTTTCCTGCATTCCAGCTTTTGGTCTTTTAAAACGTTAGTGCAGACCCAGATCTTTCACCTCTGGTCTTCTGAAAACTAACCACAGTCCTAGTCTCAGACCCTCCATCCACAGTCAACCAAAATCACTGATGTCTTATATTCTGAACATGAAACTGATAGGGGACCCTTGCTCATGACCTGAGGTCAAATGAGTGTTGTGTATAGATCACTGTCTATAGTTGTGCTAGATTCATCATTCAGGAAAACAAGAGATTTATTTCCTTCCATTCAGGAGGCAAGAAACTATGATGAGAGCTGGATCCAGTTAGCTATTAAGAGCTAGAATTTAGTTAAGGGCCATTTTTGTGATTCAACCAAGTGACTGTAATCTCTGCTCTGTCAAACCCTTGTCATTGCATCCTTATCCCATGAGCAAGACATTTGTGCCAGAGAATTTACAAAGGAATATTTCTCATCAGGAGCAGCACTTCTTCTAGAAATGAAGATTTCTTAGGATTTGTCCACACACCACGTTGTATTTGGTACTCTCTTCACCTAGACCGAGCTGTAGGATTGTTTAATACTCATTGATCCACAAAGACACAGAAATTCAAGAAGTGTTTGGCTCTGCTGGCAGTTGGATCTGTGGCTTTGAGGATTACAATTTCAGTATAACTCTTGAACCCAAACTCTCCCTAACCTTGGCTTAACTGTAGCTATTTGATCCATGTCCATGAAAAACAGTCAGTTTAAGCATTTGGATCTATTGATGAGAGAATGAGCATGAAACCTTGTGTGTCTAGTATAATGATGCTTTAGTGTGGTCCTACACTGGATTATCTGAGTGCACATTTCTCAGATCAGGATTAGTTCTGGAATCCCTCCATGGCAGCCTGAATAGGTCTGCTCATTTTGAGCAAATCACTTAGCAGTTCTGCTCCTTAAATTATTTGGGTGGGGACAGATGGCTGTGACAGACCTTGTATATTCTCCTCTTCACAGCTTCTCCAGTAGTCCGTAAACCCAGTCTCCAACACCCTATGATTTCAGTTCTTGGCTTTGTATCACCAAAAATTGCTACTGTGCCAAATTTGGGAAGCAGAGTGGGTTTTGAAATATGAAAAATTATCCGGTAGGGACCAAGCTAAAGTTATCATATTCATTGAACAGATCATAAACCATATTTAAAACTATTTCTCCATGGGTTAAAATTTGGTTCATTAACAAAATATTTAAATGTTTGCCATGCCTTTGTCTTGGTACAGCAGAAAAAATTATGAAAATGTGATCGCTCTGTGCTGGACTGAACAAAATCAAATCCTTCCTGTAAGTCAAACTTCAGTTCTCTACTAATAAAATCCTACATGCCTCTTTATGGCACATGTTTATTCTGTAGTGGAAACGACACAAATCCTTAATACAGCATCAGTGCTGCTTATTGAGCTTTGTATTCTTATAAATGTTCCCATGGGAAATCTGAAGTTTGGCAGTGGTAGACTGTATTTTTAAAATATCACAGATGGGGTGGAACCCAGCATAATGTTGCTTATTACTCTGGTGATCTATCTAAATGGTATTCTTTGCTGCTGAAATCTAATAAAAAATAACATTTTTGAACTATTAGAGATTGGATTAAAGCTCCTAATTGTCTCTTTCATAACCAAGGAAGGTCCATATTAATAATTCTTTCCAGAGCCATTGAAAAGAAGACATCTGTTTCAGCATACATTGTGAAACTCAAATCTGTCCAGTGCAGTTTTATTCATTTGTTACTTTCCGCAAACAAATGTGACTGCACATTTATTTAAATCTTTAGAAATGTGGATGAACAAACAAAGACAAAGTAAAGTTAAACCTGAATTGGAGACATGCTGTTACGGAAGAAACATTTCTACCCTCAGTAGGTGGTTTCTGCCCTTGCAATAACCCATTGCAATAATTCTGATATAGTCAAACCGTGCCTCTTATATTCACTGCCTCAAATGGATGGACAGTTCCAAAAAGATTGCAAATACCCCACTTGTTTAGTAAAAGGTTATAGGAAAAAGAGAAGAAATGCCAGGCACAGAGACTGACCTATTTTGAATATAATCACACCTTTCTTTAAAAAGACATATACATTACAAAGTGTAGATATCTTACTGCATACTCCCTGATTTTCTAATGCAGCTGCCATGAGCAAGACTTTCAGAAATTAAGAGGGTGTGGCATCAAGTTTTATTATTCTGCCACTGTTTCTATTTAAATTGTTAACAGTGTGCAGTAGTATAACGGATTTGTATTTTCAATGTACTCAGGCAGCAGTTTTCTGAGTTTGACCTAGGATGAATGAGCGTGACAGTCACAAAAGTGCTGCCCTCTGCTTGCTATAGCTTCTACAGAATCTGAGCATTTTCAATATTCTCAAGCACAGATTTGGCAACATTACACCTTTATGATTGAAAAAACTAAGGTAGTTCTTGTCCACAAGCCACCTGCCTCCAGAAAAATACAAACCAATCACAGGAAACAACTGACTAGAGGAGAAGACATGGATCCATATTAGCAATGGAGAAGGTGACAAAGGTAGAAAAAAATAAGTGAAATAATGTTCCAAAGTGACAAATCTGGAATGCATGCTCATCTTGGCTTCACAGGCAATGATAGGAGAGTAGGGGCTCTGCTTATGTTTTATTAGGGAGCATATATTGTCTGAGCTGAGAGAACAGTTTATTTCCTGATGTCTATGCCCCTGAGGGGCAAATTTGGGAGGAAAATAAACCTTAATTTAAATGTAAAGATGTATGTCTTGTTGCTGTACCAGCAGAACTGAGTTCAAAAAAATTAGAAGTTTTTTTTTTTTCTAGAAATCATCTATATTTCTATAAATGATCTATTATATTAGGAGGAAAGAATAGCAGTCTTGGTGGAGTAAAGAAGAACTTGATGCTTTCAAGAGCTTCTGCTAGGTAGACTGTATATTGGTAATGATCCTTATTTTCACTTAATAAGGTTTACAAGGAGACCCATTCTTGGAACACCAAATCTCCAGAAAAGTACATCTTCATAGCAAAGCAAAAAATTATGATAATACAGCTTTAATTAGGTAGCAATTGTCAGCAGCCACTGCCATGAAACTAATCAGTATTTTTGACCAAAACCCTGGCACTCATAGTTGGTGTCTCCGAAACTGTAATAATCCTTTACGATTTTACAGTGTTTTCCACCCCCAGATAGCTTTTGCATTTTGTGTCTACACAACATTGGACCTGGTAGGCTGTCTGGAGGAGGCACTTAGCAGGCAGCTGACCTAGAAGACCCTGCATGGAGTGCAGAGAAAAAAAAAAAAAAGCCAGTGTTGCCTCTTGGGGTTCCCTAGTAGATCTACAGTGTTACCAGAAGGTTCAGGAAGTTGCATCTGTCAAGTGTGAAATTCTTAAACTCAGAAAATGCCCACTTAGAGAATTAGGAAACACCTGGACATTTTCATCCGCCAGAATGCTCTCATCTCTTCATCATATGCAATAAATGTAGCCTATATATGCGTTTTTTCAGAAGTGTTTTATTGCCCATTTGTTTAAATCCACATTTTATGTTTATAACCTTTCAAAGGTGTAAAAGCAATACTTGTTCAGTATTAACAATATGTATATTTATAACCAATGCCATGATTTTTGGCCTTTTAATGCCAGTGCTCTGCTGTTGAATGTTACAAAGTTGCATACACTCCATGTATTTTTTTATAAATCTCGTAATAAGATGACAATAAGGGACTAAAAATAACTTCATAAATTATTAAATAATTTGGTTTGTCTGATGTTTTAATTTGCAGCCTTGATCATCATCAGGAGAGTAAATAAATTTATTAAAGCTGTGGATGAGTATTCAGGCAGTATTCAGTGACCTGAGTTTTGTATTCAAAGGGATATGTTTAAAGTTAAACAAACTCATCAGAGTCACCTTAAGTACATGAACATTTCTGCATTTTGCAGTTACACAGCCTGGTCCAAAAACAACACCATGAGGTTATACAATAAGACACTGAGACAGCCAAGGGACACAAAAACACTTGCAGAATCACTACAGTGCAGTTACAGAGCACTTTATAAAGTAATATGAGTAATTGCATGTAACAATTGCCAATATCCACAAGTACTACCCACGTCTGTAGTGCAGTAGGTGAGAAATGCTGTGGCAGACTTTAAATGATGATTGTCCTCTGCAGTTCCAAGCTTGACATTTCCCTGCAGAAATTTCTCCTGCTTCTGACCTGAACTACTGAAAGTGATTTAGTAGTGACAATTTTTGTAAAATTGAAGTATTTTGAATACTCATTGCTCTAGCTAAGGTTCTTTTAATTTTTTTTCTGATTTACAAATATCTCCACACACTTCTTTTAGCTGACAGGTCCCCAGGTTCTGTGGAGATGAGGTAAGGAGCTTAGTTTTGTTTTGGGTAAGAAACAAACCCAAGACAGTGTTGGAATCAAGTAGTGGTAGATTTTCAAGTAGTATTTATAAGAAAAACGTTTTGGAATAACCTCAGTATCTAGAGTTGCAACAAAGGTCTACTGTCATTTCCTCAAAGGAGTTTCTCAGAGTCAAAAGCTGTAAATTGCAGAGAAAGCAAAGAGGATGCTTTTACTCAATTAATTAGCTCAACTTCATAAAACAAGAAAAAATATAGTAAGAAAGTTTTTGATGCAACAGAGTCTTAAAATACGTGCTGTAACCTTCCTTTACCTTGAAAAATTGTTCGTTCTTTCACTAAACATCATGCTTTATTCCCAGAGGAGTATAGAAAATCGTAATAAGAATAATTAAGCCTTTTTGCTAACTAGAAATAAAACCACTTACTGACACTGTCAGTCAAAAGGATAAACGGTTCCAAATAGAGTAGTGGTTCTGTGCTTAAACCCAAAGATGGAAGAGTTGGTGTGTGGAAAACCAAACTATGGAATCCGACTTTTAGTGCCATAGTGATTCCTGGATTGTAATGACAATTACTTTGGTCAGTGATCTCCAGAGTGGAGGAGTACTGGACAAGTATTAGCTATCAGTTTCAGAACAAGCTGATATCTGAGGACTGATGGTGCAGATGGAAAATTCAAATTCATGTATCAGTGACCAAGCTAAGAAACCAAGCATTCCATTGCAGAATTTCCCAACTAAATGTTTGGTAACTGGTGCATTTCACCACTAATTCTTCATTTTGCATAAAAGCACATTTTCTAGCTAGATACCATTCATTCAAAAAAATCCACCCCCACCACCACAAAAAAAACAAATAAACAAAAAAACAAACAAAACAACAACAACAAAAAAACCACATCCAAAATTGTAGCCAGCTCAGTCACCTTTATCTGGGAGTAAAGGGGCAGACTATGTTATGAACACACATAGGAAAAAAAAGAAAACATGTCTAAACATGGTACTGCTTGAAAAAATGGTCATGTCAGTTGAGAACATTGGGAAAATTTCCTTGTATGTTGAAGTGTTAAAGCCAAAAGGTTAACTAGATGTTGTTCATAGTCCATTTTTTTTCCTTCCAGGGATAATAGATAAAACAGTAAATAATGGTACAAATGAGAATAGAACTTTTTACTGTTTGACATAAAATACACAATGGAAAATGAATATAGTTACAACAATAAATCTTTTAAATGTAGAGAATTCCCTCACTCCAGTGTTGTATTATGAATTCAGTAGCATAACACTTTATTTGACAGTTGGTAGCAAAACTTGAACTCAGATTATTAATAACCTTTCCACAGCCTATCATTAATGTCAGTGGGTGCGGTTTAGGAGTTTTATTTTGGCAAGTGTAATATGTTAACATATTAACTGACTGCTCGTGTAGTCCGAGCAGGGATATTAACCAGGGAAGGCATTTCACGCCACTTCTGAAGGCACTAAAAATAAACTGTTACTTACCAACTCAGACAACTTGGTAAATGTCTGATTTCTGCAGCGTCTGAAGTGCTACATCAGCACTTAGTCTGGAGTATAAGACATTTCTTTAAGTAAGCATTTATATGAAGAGGACAGTTTGGCTACAGGACATTTGCAGCAGACAGATCATGTCAGTGATATCTTGTCAAATTTAACATCCTGTGAAGCCAACCAGTGTCAGTATGTGTTGCTGAAAGAAGAGGAGGCTGAGATCAGTCTGTGGAGCTGCTGCCTGTTCACCCAGACTGTGGGGCACAGATTCAAATATTTGCATCTTATGTTATCAAATGGTGACTGCTTTTGAGTGATTCTGTTACATGTAATGCCTTTGCTGCTGTTAAAGTTGGTACTGTGTAAAAGGCCACTGCATGGGCTGGACCGGCATATAAATTTAACTTCCTGCGTGAAAAACTGGATAAGCCCTTCAAAATTTGTTCTGAGTCAAGAAGTGAGCATAAAAGTAGACTGGTAGGTCAATTACAATTTCCCATTGCCATTCTTTGCTCTGGAAAGAATTAAGCTCCTTTGCCCTCTTTGGTGTCGAGGTACCCCAGGGTAATTATCGTTCAGGGTTGTCCAAGACTCTCCTAAT
Organism: Sialia sialis; assembly: GCA_009812075.1. NCBI lineage: Eukaryota > Metazoa > Chordata > Aves > Passeriformes > Turdidae > Sialia > Sialia sialis. The sequence goes on along the minus strand of VRYO01001463.1, from coordinate 36,740,948 downwards.
TCATAAGAGACATTACCAGGAGAGGGTGTATGCTCACTCTTTTGGTATTGATAAATCTGGGGTTAGAGAGAATGTAAAAAACCGTCCATTTTGAAGTTACCTTGAAGAGATCTTGTTCCTTCTCCTCCAGCTAGGCCTGGCGATGCAAACTGAGAACCTAGAGCATTACTGACAGATACTTACTGAAACTATTTTTTAAAAACAGGGCATCTGTTAAAATCACTGTGTGTCACTGCTAAAGGCTGGTCAACTATTTTAACACTAGATGGAACATATTTTTTAATCTCCTAATAGCCACCATAATGTCTCATGTTACAAATTAAGATGATTATTTCTACTACTCTCACTGGATACATAGAAAGTTGATCACTGTCTTTGTTATATTTATTAAAAGAAATATCACTTTTCAATCTAAGCAATCATTTTTCTTTCAACTTTTCTTTATGCTGTATTTTCTACTTCTCCTATAATTCTCGGTTGCTGGGTTCATACTTTATTAATTTTCTTTTCTAATGGCTGATGAGATTGCTGAATTATCCTTGATCTGTCCTCCCACTTTAATTTTTTGAGTCCAATTTCTATTACTTTCTAACTTGTAGTCTTTTCATCTGGGTTATCTTTTCTTTTGTATATTTATTAAAGCATTGTTTAGACAGTTTTAAAACCTTTACTAATACCAAACTAATATAGATCTATTACTTTCCACCAAAACAGAGAGCATTTTTTTCTCTCACAGAAGGAAATTATACAGGCTTGACATGGAAATTCCTCAAAATCTGTGTTTCTTGTCAAATTATCCTTTCAACACAGTTTTGAATGGATTGTGTAAGAATAATGACAGCAACAATGGTTGTTGTATGTGTTCTAATGACTGTGGACACTAGTTTATCTCGTATGCAACACCCTAAAACTGCTTTCCTTCCCTTTGCAAGATCAGTACTTTATTTTACTAAGCACATTTTCTCCCATGTGGAATCATTCTGCATCTCTAATGGCTATTTTGGGGTTTTTTATAATTTTAGTATTATAAGTATAGAACTTCAGTGCATTTACTTAACCTTAACTTTTCTGGTTCTAATCTACTATTTTCCTTTTCTGTCCTGATATTTTTTCTCTTGTTGAAGATTTGTTGTATCTTTTCATGTTTAACCTCTTGCTCAGGCAAAATAGCACTGGTTAGTGTAGTCTGCACTACTTCATAGGGTTAATTTTCTATTAACAAATGGACCTGATTTGCCTGTGTTTTTCTTTGACTTCTAGACTTTAAAATCTCATTTGAGATACAGAAGTGTGTGAAAGGAGATCCAGTAGAAATCATATTTGATGATTTACTCCTGTTTCACATTTTGGCTGAATTCAGAGAAATGGGATACCTATAAAAAATAGTGTAGTTAGTTTGAACTGCAAAAGGTTTCCTTAAGATATACCATGAAGATATCATGGCACAGATGACACATTTCACCTTTCCTTTCTACAAGTATAGTAATTTCACGAGTATAAGGCGCACTCTTTTGACTAAAATTTTGATCAAAATCCAGAAGTGTGCCTTATAATCCGGTGCGCCTTATATATGGACAAAGTTCGGAAATTTGCCAACCCAGAAGCGCGAGCTGGGACAAGCCGTGACAAGCCGCAGCAGCCAGCGCCAGGGGCAGGCGGGAATGCTGGGGTCTGTGGCATGGGGAGGCACCTGGGGCTGTGTTTAAAGGCTGCACCGATCCGTGAAAAATGCTTGCAAATTGAGCACCTGCCAGGAAACCCTACGATCACGCGATTCCGTTATTAATTCGTTACTTTGTTGTGCGCAGATCTTCGCTTCAAAAAAAAAGTACACCTTGTAGTCCAGTGTGCTTTATATATGGACAAAGTTTGGAAATTTGCTGACAGCCCAGAAGTGTGCCTTATAATCCTGTGCACCTTATAGTTGTGAAATTACTGTATTTCTGGACCTTAAACATGTCATTCATTTTATAGGTCTCTTTTTTCCCAATATCCATGTAAAGACAGCACAAAAATAAGAACTGATATTAAAGATTTTTTAAATATTGTATATGATTATACTGCACTGGTAATGTTAGTAGACTAACTTGATGGAGTGATATTACTATAAATCAAATCTTCCAATAAATTATGTATATTGTGACCAATTATTTTCATAATAACTTTCAAATAAATGACAGGTAATTTTCCCTATTTTCACACCACACCAAGTGCTTTTCTCTGTGCCCAGGTCTGCCTTCAAAATGTACTTCGGTTTTGAACTTTCTTTTGAAATGTAAGACTTCAAAATATCAAATGCTAAATAAAATGGACTATTTGCTTAGATTGCAAATGGACTGTATTATTCTATTGTGTCTCTGTTTTAAAGTGCATTAAAGCATACTTCGATTAAGTTTTTTCTCATGTTTTTTGGGGGGTTTTTGTTTTGGTTTGGGGGTTTTTTTTGGGCTTTTTGGGGTTTTTTTGATCAACAGAGTGACAGGCGGAGATTTGATTACAATTGCAAACACTTCCCATATTCCTTGTTCAGAATTTCTGTACATCTGGAACATACATGTATTATTTTTAGTGGTACAAGTTACCCAAGGCAATTAAAGACGGTGAGAGAGTTGAGAATCAAGAAATAAATATGAAGTTAAGGGCAATAAAGAACTTCCTGTTACCTTAATGCCACTGGATATTTAATGATGATGTTTTGATAGCATAGAAATTTCATAAACACTTTTTAAAAAATGTTCTCCTTAGAGATATCTGGCTTTATGATGGAGTTTCTGAGTCTTGGATGCAAAAACCCTGCCCTTCCTTTTCCCTTCTGATAGCTGGTGAGAAAACTGCCAGAAATCCCTGATTTGTTTCCCATCTCAAGGCCATACCTCTGCAATACACTTAATATTAGGATTCCTCAAGTTTTGAGTTAGTGGGACATGAAAGATGTTTTTTTTAATTCATGTTATTCCTGGAGTATAAGACATAAGGGTACAAAATTATATAGTAAGCATCTCAAAAATAATGTAGGTCTGTAGGACATATATCCCTCATGACATGTTGCCTCAATGCCAGGCAGGTTGCAATGTGCATCCAGGGCTCTCTCCTTGTAGGCCCTATAGAAATCCTGAAGAAATTATTAAAATCTTTTTGTTTGACACAGAAAAGCTGCAGGGTACAAAGCATGAGAAGCTAAATGGAAAGAGACAGGTAGGCTGTGTGGGCTCTTTTCTCTTTCATCCCTCTGAATAATATATCCAGCAATATATGTGTAGACATGCCAAATGAAATAATAATACAGTTGTTTTGGAATTAAGGAAAGCTCCAGTTCTTAAGATTGAGAAAGACAAGAAACAGCAGAGGTTGTATTATTCTTGCGTATAGTGTTCACTTAAAAGCACAAAGAGTTAATCTTATCATCCTACACATGGCTGCATTTATAAAAGATAAAAATCACAAACAAGTAATGCACAGTTACTTGTTACATATTCTTCCCATTACAGTTGACAGGTTCATTAATCATACAGTGTATTTTACTATTAGAAGCTGTAAAGAAGATCAAATCTCTTGTAATTTTTCTTCTTCTTTTCCATTTGATAAGTGTGATGTTTCAATGTGTAGATAAAATATATGTCAGTCACAAACTGTCCCAAGGGAATTGCAACTCTCCAGTTAGAAAATTCATCCTTATTTGCAATGTAAAATTCCAAGGAAAATGCATCATTTCCTTTTTAACCTGACCATCAGATTGAGTAAAATGCATATGCCTGGATATTCACAAAAAAAGCAATACAGAATGTAGTGCCTGTGGATATGAGCAATGTTTAACTAATAGAAATATTGCTTAGTGCACGTTGAAAGCATTAACTATGAATACCCCTATTCATAACATCACATAGATTCATAATTAAAGCCCTGTGAAAATTACAGAGAAAGTTGACATGTTTCACAAGCTGTTCATGGTAAATGTAGCAAATTTTACAGTTTGTTGTGACTTGCCAATAAAGAAATCTCAGGAAGAAAGATTAAAAAATGATTCTACAATACTAAATCTTAGCAAGTGTGACTAAAACAAATGATGACCTATGTAGAAGCCTTAGACCCATTTTTTAAAAGAAAATTATGAAAGCTTCTATTTTAGAATAAGCAGTTTAACATGTCAAATGAAAAACATTTTGGTTGATGTACAGCAGTAAATTCTCACCTATGTAAGAAACCGGAAAGCCTCAAGAAATAAAAATAACTCAACCTTTTTAACCAAGGAAAGTGAAACCAGGGACTGCAAAGCACATACTGAATTCTTACTCTCATTTCCTTTTTAAAGAGGAACAATAGTAATACTTAACCTTCTAATATGTGTGACACTGTAATGTATACATGGTCTGCCTCATGTTGAAATTTCTACATCAGATATCCCACTAAATATTTCGAAAGAAATGTTTTGAGCTAGACTATAGTAGCTGATATCATGAAGTGGGGGGGCATCAAGATGCTTTTTCCACAAAACTTTTCAGAAGAATCAAGGAATGCTTGAAGACCTCTCTTTCAAACATCTTCATGAAGGGGGAAAGCACACCATATGGTGCGGAATATCCCTTTGTTCAGCTGAGGTCAGCTGTCCCAGCTGTGCTCTCTCCCAACTCCTTGTGCTGCCCCAATCTCCTCACCAGCATGACAGCACAAAAATGCAGAAAGGGTTTTGGCTCTGGGTAAGCCCTGCTCAGCAAAACCAGAAACATCTCTGCATTATCAACACTGTTTTCAAATCAAATCCAAAACACAGCCCCACACCAGATGCTACAAAGAAAATTAGCTCCATCACAGCCAAAACCAGCACAGGGAAACCTAAGCTTGCTAAGGTAATTTATTAGGTGAGTGAACGGTGTGAAGTAGTTAAGTAGGAACGTAGGGCTGCTGTACTGTACTTTAGAAAATGAGTTTAAATGACTGCTTGTCACTTCTACTTCAAGGTAAGATATGCAAAAGGGCTGTAAAACCACTCCTAGAGCAGTCCTGGAACTGAAGGAAGTTCAAAAAAGTTCAGAAATCAAGATTATTAACTAACATTAAGTGTAACATTGCTAATATCCCCTTTTTTTTTCTGTTGGATTTGCAATTTTTAAAAAATGTATCCCTAAAGGAAATTGGCATTTCAGTGTAAATTGGGAGTGTTTAAAAGAAAAGACATATTTGGGGTAGGACATGACAACACTTGGATAATTGTTAGTTGTTAATATACTAGTTGAAGAGGTAAGGCCCAATCCTGTGTTTTTAAGGAGACATATTTATATGTAAAGCTATAATCTTACACTGATTGTGACAGTCTTTTTGTCCCACCAGTGTGTGTAAGAATGTATTTAATTTGCACTCAATACAAATGAGTATGTGGCATGTGTTCATGAAAATCAAATCAGCAGGCTTCTCAGCTGGTGACATAGGAATTTAGCTGTTGGAGTCTTTATCTGTGGAAGGCAAACCAGCCAATGATGTTTGAATGAGTGAAGGCGGGAAAATGCAGCCAAGCTGAAAAAGCGGTAAAAAAATACTTCAGCAGATGTGAGCAAAGTGTCATCCACAAATGTTAGGCAGAAAAATAAAAAGTATCGAGAGGGGACATTTAATGAAAACGATCTTACTTTTTTCTTGTCTTTTTTTTCCTTTTTTTTTTTTTTCTGTGTAGCCGTAATGATACCATTGATTTCAAACAAAAAACAAGCTGTGACAATCCTGAGAGATATTCATGTAAGAGGAAGATGCAAGCAGCTGAATCAACAGTAGGAAAGACAACTTAAGTACAAAAAATGGTGAATGATTTTCTGTGAGAAGGATAGATGCATCACAGAAAAGTTTACAGGTTTAACAGAGGCTTTTTGCACTGCTAATGTTTTACTTCATGTTCTGCAAAGTCCTGCTATGAAAATCTAGTGGTATGTTTGGGGAAAACATACCAAGTGCTGGTGCCATACCTGGTTTAGATCATCTGCAGAAAAAACTGCTTACCAAACCTTCCTGAAAGTCCTATGAGACTGTTTCTGCACTGTTTCCATTCAAAGACTACTTGACCTTTTGGGAAAAAAACTCCACATGCTCAGTCCGTTTCTCTCAGGATGTTTCTCATGTTCAATCAAATAAAAAATAAACTTAGAATGCTACTTCTTGCTTTACATGCTTTGTTTTCATGGTTATGCGTACAGGAAAAAAAGTAAGTGCATTTTCTAGGTTCAATCCCAGCATCATTTTGAGGAGCATCTCTTGATAGTTGTGACATATAGGAGTTGAAAAATCTGTCTGAGGGACTATCATGGTTTTTATGTATAGTAAATTGATGTACAAGTACCAATATCTTTGTGCAATCAACACCTTTCATAGCAGCACCATCATAGTCTGGTAGGAAAAAAGAATTACAGCTTTGGCAATGAACTCGAGATTTTTAATCTCTTTTAGTCTGTTTTGCTTTTTCAGAAAATATCAGTTGTGGGGAGGGGGTGAGTATTACATTGCTACAAAAGACCTCTTCTGAAATTTGAGACCTTTTTCCATTGGCTGAATGTTTTGTTATTCCGATATTAACTTACAGAGGTAGGGTACTTTGAAAATAGTCAAGCTAAATATCTTTATATCAATTAGGTTTTAGAATATGATTCCTATTTTAAAGACAAGTTGTTCATAAGGATGAAATTCAGTGCAATTTCTGATGAGATACCCAAAACCAAATTATTTTCCAGTGCTATTACTGATTTAAAAAGCCCACTTGTGCCTACTAGGAGTGTCATAATTCTTTTACTTACAAGTATGTTTTTAAGAATGACATAGTAAAGAATCAGCAAAAGCAAACCCAGCAAAGTTTCATTTCAGACCAAAGTGCCTGTTGGAAGGGACCCACAAGGATCATCCCAACTCCTGGTCCTGCACAGCACCATCCCCAAGAGTCACACCATGTGCCTGAAAGCATTGTCCAAACACTTCTTGAATTCTTTGAGCCTTGGTGCTGTGACCACTTCCCTGGGGAACCTGTTCCAGTGCCCAAACACCCTCTGGGCAAAGAACATTTACCTGAGATCCAATCTAAACCACTCTGACACAATTTCAGGCCATTGCCTCAGGTCGTGTCACTGCTCCCCACAGATCAGTGTCTGCCCTCCCTCTTCTCCTTACATGGAAGTTGTAGACTGTGGTGAGGACTTCCCTCAGTCTCCTCTTTTCCAGGCTGAACAGACCAGGACTTCTTCATTTGGCTTCCCCTCAAGGCCCTTCACCATCCTTGTTGCCTTCCTTTGGACTTCCTTTTGAGAAACTAAGTTGAAACAAAACCACTGATAGTTCTCTTTTCCTTGGCTATGAAAACCTTCTAGGAAAAAATAATATTACCATCTTTGTGAGATTCAGAGGAATCAAAGAAAAGTGTTAAAATGTAGCTTATTTCTCAATATAGGAAATAAACTATGTACTGAATGCATACCTATGTATTTATATAGGTAGGTATCCTGGGGACATGTTTAGAAAATCCTCAAATACTTCATGCAAACAAAAGCAACTCTCATTTCCTTTAATCAACAATTTGAAAGCACTACTTTGCCATGAAATATTTTGACATAATTAAACACAATAAATTACAGTAATTTCACAATTATAAACCACACCTGATTATAAGCCGCACCTCCTGGTAGCCAGGTAGACCACAGGATTTGTCCATATATAATCCACACCTGAATATAAACTGCACCTTTTTTTTTTTTTTTTTTAAAGGGAGGATCCATGTGTAACAAAGTAATAAATTAGTAACAGAATCGCTGCCAGCTGGGTTTGGTGTCAGGTGCTCAAGCTGCAACAGTTTACATGGACAAGAGAAGCCTTTAAAGGCAGCGCCAGGCGCCCTCCCCAGCTGGCTCTCACTTCTGGGTTGGCATTTCACTGGGATTTGTCCATAGATAAGCTGCACCTGAATATAAGCCGCACTACTGGGGTAGGCTGGATTCTTCAGTGAAAAAGGTGCGGCTTATAATCATGAAATGACTGTAAATAAAATAATCCACGGTCTTTGTATTAGCAGATTTCACCACTCTATTGTATTTTCTCTGGTGTTCAGTTAGTTTCTCGGAGTCTAGGGTACGAACTCCAGACAAAATTTTATTGTGAAGAATGCACATTACAAGTTATGCCAGTAAGAAGTTTTTATGTACTGCAGTGTTAGCCTGAAAAAAGACCTGGTGATGACAGGCATTTGTGTGTCTTCAGGGAGTCTACTTGTCCATGAACAATTCTCCTTGTATTTCTCTTCTCTGAGCTATTTAGTGTTTCCTCCACCATGTGGTCTAAAAAGATATCTTATGAAACCTGACTTATCCCTGCTGAGTTCTGCAGTCTCCTCAGGTTTGCCACATTGTGTGTGCTCCAGTGACTCTTTCTGTATGAAACAGATAATGGGGGAACTAGAATATTACACTCAGTGTATGTTTTGGGCGCTTTTCTATCCAGTTAGATTATCTTTCCAATAATGAGCCTTTCAATTCTATAGCCAACATGTTTCCCATGTTTTTCTTATAAAGAAAATAAAGTTTCCACCTAATATCTGCATATTTCCACTTCATATCTGATCACCCTGATAACTCTTAATCAACTGAAACTGCTGATTAAACAACCCCACTCAAATATTTCACTTCAATGAGAAGGGGGAACCCCTTGTAAATAGCACCAGGTACCAAAGTACCATCTAACATCTACCCCCAAAGAACATAAAGTATCATTTCACTTATGAAATGTTAGCTTTCAGGTAAGAGGCACTCAAGTTATTTACTTCAAACATCATAAGTATCACTTATATCATTAGTTTAAGGAAAAGAGAAAGAACTTGTATGGTGGGATATTTTCTTTGTAATCTCTGCCTCTCTCTCTCCAGTAGGGACTGAAATAACTTTCTGCCAATAATGATGACAGTAAACTAATGGACTAAGAATCTGTTTTTCCTAAAAGCAAGAGAAGTTGAAGTTGATTGTGCTTAGTGAGAGAGAAGTACATCTTAGCAGCGCTTTTACAATAGCTGCCTGAATTTGTCATACTACAGCAGTCTTTTTTTTGTTGTTGTTGGGGCTTTATTTCCTTTAGGATAGGATATATAACATAGGATACTTTCCTCTTGGGAGTTAACAAATGTTGTTAAAATGTTTATTGTTTTTGTTGAAGTGGGTATGATCTCCGAAATCCCTTTTGTTAAGTCTGTCTTTTATTGATATTACTAATTTTTAAGAAATTTGGAAAATGACAGTAAATTTAAGTTGAAGGTATCCTACAAGGTTATGTACATATGGACAAATGTATGTCCATTTAAACTAGTGGATTTTTATAGACATAACTCAGAGCAGAACTTGGTGATTACTCTTCATCTCCTAGCAGGGGAAAGGAAACTTGGACACCTTTGCTATGTAGATATGTAGATAGACATGTAGATGATATGTAGAAGTTGATATGTATCCTAAACATATAGAAATATATACTGAATTAATTTTATGCACTCTGTATGTATATATGCAATATATATGTAATTTCAGAGCCAAGGTATTCTTTATCACTATAAATTTACAACATGCAACATTGTATATATGGGCTATTCAGTATTAAAGGTTAAAAATTGTGACTGTATATGTAGTGGTATATATAATAATATATAGCATGAGACATTTTCTAGAAAATGCCTATTGTAGAAGCTGGGGGATTTTTTATTCTGCTACAAGTACATCACTGTTCTATTCTACGTGCTGTTCTAGTGATAATTAAAATTCCAATATCATATTAGCAAATTTCACTTAAAATAATCCAAAAGAAAAATCCAACAGTCAGGGATGTACAAAATGTTTGCACACAAATTTTAACTTCATTATGTCCTACAGAAGGGTTGGTTTTTTTTCCAAATGGGAAGAAGTATTTTTACTAAGGATAGTTCAGGCCTAAGAACAGGCTTAAAATTACTCAAGAGTTAATACAAGTTCAAAATCAAATGGAAGTCTATTGTGGGAATCACTTGGGGGCAAGCAACTAAATTTTAAGGTAAAATGATCAGAATGGATTTAATTTCTGAGTATATGACTGAATGATCCTCACCTTTTTTCTTGTTGCAGTCCTTTGTTCCTAAATACTGTTAAAATTATCCAATTCTTATAATGTTATAAGCTGTGTCTCAAGAACAGCTTGTGGTTTCATAATCTTGTGAGACAAAATAGGAGAAAAAACAAGCATGTAGATCAACCACTGAAAGACAAAGCTTGTGTTTGTGAATTGAAGTAATTTACATCTTGTGAATGGATGGCAGGCAATTATTTTGCAATTTTCCCCACCAACTTGTCTGGAAATTTTCCTTAGACACTCTTACACATCTGTAGTGGAATTGCAGTTATAAATTCAGTATTACATTATTTAGAGCATTCACTATTTTATTGGCACACACATTTCCCCTCCTTTAAAAATAAATTCTTTCTTGATCCACTGCGATTCTTCACAAGTCAGAATTACATCATCAGCAAACTTTTTTAGTTTAGCATTCTTTTTGCTGAACCGACAGACGCTTTATTCTGGCGTCCCAATGACTGATGGGAAAATTTCCAATCTCTATCATTAATGAAGAGGGCACTTTTATGGAGAAAAATAATGCTAGAGAGAAAACAAAAGGAGACAATTTGTTGAGTTTCTCTACTTTACAGCTGTAGGGCCTTTGCCTTCAGGGGCCTCTTTTCTTCTGACTTGTGTGAGACTCAGTATGGAAGCACAGTAGCTACCAACAAGGGAGGAGAATGCTTTTATTAATCAGGCATCAGCTTGGAGTTTGAGAAGCCACTTGAAGATACTCTACCTGCCTAATAACCATTTGTTCCTAACAGCTCATAAGAAAACCCTGTGTCTTATGAGAATGTGCAACAGACCACCTGCTTCAATTATCCTGGAACAAACTGTATGGAAATGATCCTGAATTAGAAACATTTGGGTCTAGCTCCTTGTCTAAAAATTCCCCTTGGAATTCGACACAGAGCAGCTAGCCTTACAGGTTACCTGTTCCCTTGCACAGTCAGCTGTTGTATCACTGTCCTTTGTCACACTGTGAATTTTATACTTTTTAAAGGTCTGGTTGTAATGTAATTTTAGGATTTACCTGTGTGACTTGTGAAATTTAACATTATAATAACATACACTCAGAATATTCTTTTAGAATAGAGATGTAATTCTGGGTCAATGTATTCAGCATGACACGTTCTCATCCTGTTTTAAATTGCACAGTTGAAATTGTCCTAAGTCAACAGATTGAATTGCCAAAATCCTATTTCTCTTATTTGAAGTGAAATAGCTCAGAAATTTTTACCCAGTGATACATAAGGTTCCTATAACTGCTGAGAGGATATTCTAAAATGATTGCGAGTTGAAAATAATGTGTTGCAGTGTAATATTTATGACGCTCAACTTGCTTAGGCTATCAGAAAGAAGATCAAGAAGTGATTTGATTATGGTGTGCAAGTATCTACGTGAGGAAGAATAACTGATACTTAAAGGCTCTTCAATCTGGGACAGAAAAGACCCAGCATAATAAAAGCCAATTGGTAGTTCTTAAATATATGCAAATTCAGGAAAAAAAAAAAATCACTCTATTTTAACAGGAAAGATAACTAAATATTGTAACAAACTACCTAGGAATATTTTAAGTACTTCCACTTCTGAAGCCTTTATAAATCAAAACTAGGTGTCTTTCTGAGAGGAATATTTTTACAAACACAACCTTTTTGAGTTCACTTTGGTGTAAGTATGAAATTTGATTGCTCATGTTCTATATGAGGTCAAGCTACTGGTACAATTGTCTGTCTGGCCTTAAACTCTGTGTACCCATGAATAATTTAGCAATACATCTTTGCTTGTTTTGTAAATTCACCGACAATTTGTGTCATAATGATTTCCTCTCAAACATGCTTGCTAACTTGTTATATGTCCAACTGTTTTTTCATTCTTTTTCTAGTAATATGAGAAAATATTTGTTTATGTTGCCTGCTTGAATTTGTATGCAGACAAAAATTTAGGTCTATTAAGACAAATAATGTCTTTAAAATAATACTAATACAATTACTTCAGGCCACATATTCCCTCATTTATAATGCTCTTGTTTACTGCAACTTTCTCAAGGCTACATCTTATTACTGCTATCCAATCAAACCTGATAAATATTGCACTAACTTATCTGATCTAGGCAACACTCAGTTCCATTTCATTTGTGTTGTTTGTTTCTTGGTTTTTTTCATTCTTTCTTTATCATGTCTCCTTAATGGCTATACAAAAAGCCTTGGAAATATATTTTTCCTTGGCTCCTTGATGCTGCTCCCTATGGTAGCTGACCACAATAACTAGATTGCCTGTGGTGTAGCTGTCCCTTGTTTTGCACTCTGTACAATCAGTTATGCCACACCAAGTACATGTAGGCATACTGTCGTTATAATACCTAATCACCCTGATTTTATATATAAATAAATCATGTTTTATACCTGACTAGGTGTTAGGCGCTGGATTTCCAAATATCAGGTTTGAATATCAGGTTTAATTCCCTGCTTTGCTTTCAAATTTTAAAACAAACTTGTCAAAAATTAAGTCTTGATAACAACAGACAATTAAAGTCCCTTGCTCTTGCTAAAATATGATCTCTAAAATTCATCTGCAAAACCTGCTGAGAGAAATTAACTGACTTTCACAAATATCACATTGTCACTTTCCCATTATTCACATTGCAAAAGAAACTACTGGGAATGTATGGATACCATTAATGGAGATCAATATCAGAGACATGCACTGTCCAGACCTAAAGATATATGAAACTTCAGCATGCAGATTGAGGGTCTATCTTAAAAGAATCCAAAGGCACAGAAACTTCACAGTTTAAACAAGCATTGCATTCTTTAAAATTATGATTTTTTTTTCCTTTTTCATTAAAAATATTTTTTAATTATATACTGTATACTGTACTCAATAGCAGCACTAAAAAGGTCTCACTTCTCAGTCTTCTCCAGAGCTATACTTACTCAGTAATGGTAAACTGATAACGGGAATTGTAAATTTAGTTCCTTTCTGTTTTGTACAACTACTGTTATAGTTGTCTTCAGGGTAAGCCAAGAAAAATGTATATTGAAAGGCTTGCATTATACCTTTTTTCTTTTAGAAAACAGTCACCTTTAATAGACCAGATTTGATGAAACCACATATCCCGAGAGAACAGATTTAACTGTGATTGTTTTGTTTTAAGGACAGAACATAAATTCTTTCTAAGAGAGCAGGGCAGGCAGTTCTTGACTACAGAATCCAAGAAGGGTGAAGTGATTACCATCTGAAAATGGCAAGTCTAGAATGAGTTGTTTATATTATTTTTCTTTTTTGTTACCTCTGCTGTCATGAGAATGGAATCATATTGTGGCAGTTGATATTCTCCTTGCAGATGCTGTCACAAGAGAAAAACATGAAAGTATGAATAGCTACCCATGCCCGTGAAGACATCTGAATGCCAGCCTTCTTTAACCTTTTATAGACTTAGCCTTGTGACTGACGAGGTATTCCAGCAAGCATTCCTCCTCCTTCCCCAAAGTTGTTGGGCCTGTACAGGGGAGTCAAAGAATGACAGATAATCAAATGGCAAAGCACAGTAAAGGGCAAAGGTACTGATATTTATTCCAGTCTTTTGCTGCAAGTATGGGACTTTTCACATTTCCAGACTACCAAGGCAAAGGGTGCAGAGCAAAAAAAATATCAGGACATAAAGATATTAGATCAATTGTGATTATAATAGTGAAAATTAGCATGAGCCCCAGGCACCTCTTTAAAGTGTCTACCTTTAACAGAGTAAGCTCAGTGATGCTTCTTCATATTGTGTTTCAGGGAAGAACCTGTCCAGCAAAGTAAAGCTGTTGAAATATTATTTCTACATATTCACAAATTTTTTTCTCTTTGTAATATCACCAGCTTCATTAATGTCTGGTTCTCTATCCTCTCACATATGTATGCCTTTGTAAAATTTTTGAAAATCTTTTCCATGCAACCATTACACTGGTCCAGAATTAACATTTTTGAACTCTCTTCCTCCTGACTTACTTGTTTTTCTCAAATGTTGGCCGTTGAATTCAGTTCAAGGTGATTGGGTGACTTGGCCATTGTCTTAGTTGGGGGGATTTTGGCTTTATACTCCATGACTTTACATACATTATTGCAAAATTTTAGAGTATACTCCAAACAGAAAGCTGTGCAGGAGCAAGGACCCTCAGTTGCTCCATGTGTATTGCAGTAGGAATTGTAAGCATTTGTAGCGCTGTAGAATATCGCACTAGAAATCATGAAGAATTACAAGGAGCATGGTTACCTGAGCACTGCTACTTCCAAATATATTTTTTACTCATAAGAAGTGCACAGTTAAGGCTCTTGGGAAGCTCCAGATAGATCAGTTATCTTAGACCCCTCTGGCAAACATAATATGTTAGAAATTATAAAATATATCCATGTAAGAAATTTGATTTACACCTTATACAAGTGTAGAAACAATTATTTATGTTACCTCTTGCCCTTTTAAAGAGGTGGAAGTGTCTGCAGGTTCTTTCAGACAGGATTAACTTAAGAACTTGCCTTTTCTTTTTCAATCCTAATGGAGGGTAGTAGTCAAGGAAAGCCTCATTGCATGAGCTCTCAGGGAGGAAAACCTTTGGAAAATAGAAGTTTCTGGTGAAAAAAGCTAGAAGCACTCTTTAAAGACAATAAAATTATATTTTTTAGCAATTCAGCCACTTATCACTAGGCTCTGATGCTGTAAATACTTAGGACTGCTCATCACTTGCAACCTTGTAAGTAAAGCTGAGTTCAGAGTCTACAAGGACAAAGTTATGCATGTGATGTATACACTAGATGACCTTTAAAGGTCCCTTCCATCCCAAACCACTCTATGATTCTACATGAATAAGCATTTCAAGCATAAAAAGTGACATTCCAAAAATATGGGAAAGATCAAACATTTGTTGTCTGAAATAAAACACAAAACTTTTCCAAACATTGTTAAGGTAGTAATATAAAAGCAAATCTTAAATTTTAAGCCTTCAATACGTGCAATATGGTGGTATGCACATGTGATGCAGTATTTCTACAATTTTTATAAGGTTAGTTGGTTATTTTACCTATCAAATATTGTCCAGTTAGATGAGCAGTTGGTTAGGTAATTTTCCCCCATGTGCTGCCCCATTGGAATTGTCCAGGGGTTTCTTTGTCCCATTTCTTTTTGTGTCTTCTCAGATTCTGGCAGGAAAACAAAGCAGTTGTAGGTTCTCTTCTAGAAACAAAACTAAGCAGCATTTCAGGAATGTGTTAGAAGATTAGAACTAAGATTGCTCTAAAATGTAGGGAAAAGGGGGAGGAAAAATAGTAGAAGCTATAGCCACATATTAGCAGTCTACAAAACTACAAATAGATTAAAAATATATATATAAAAGCCTAAAAATCTTTGGTCATCATATTCACTGTTCCTGTTCTTTATAATTGTATTTATTCTTAAATTGAGAGTTTGGGATTTTTTTGCCACATAAATCTGTGAAAATTAGAAAGATTGACATTTTATAAAGTACGGCAAATATACAAAATTTCCTAAGAAAGAGAACAGTAGCACAGATTAGGTTAAGGCAACACTGTGAAATGGACAAGAACATCACAAGATGACTGGGGAAAAGCCTGAAATACAGACAATGTACCAAATCAAAACACCTATCCAAAAATAAAAGACTGAAAAAATTGTATTTGGAGAACATTTTTTTCTTTAGCAAAGAGGTTATCTGATTGGTTTTCCTGTCTAATTTAATGTAAATAGATCATGAATGACCTTTCTATCCTTCCCTCCCCCCCTTAAATGCTTTCTCTGAAGTACAATATCAAAACATCTGGTTTACAGTAGAGCCTTTTTTATGTTAACTTTCTGCTCTAGGGAGATACATGTTATGTAATACAACCTTAATGTACTAACCAATTCTTTTCATATTAACACAACAATATAGTACCATTGGTGACATTCAATAGATCTGCCTTGGTAGTGATGGGAGTCAGATAAAGCAATAAAAAACTCAAAATGCAATTGTAAATTTATTATTTTACATACTCTCCATTAATTTTTGCAATTACATTGAAATAACTAAGCATAGTCTTCTCTCATAAAAGGTCTCCTCAGCTAGTTACATGTCAATCTAGATATTTAGAATAAAATTCTCTTTTCTAGATGCTTTTGGAAAAACATTAGCTAAATATATTGCAATTTTTGAAATGTGATTTTCTAGGTGGATATCAAAAAAAATATGCAGAAGAGTTAAATCCTCATATTTAAAGATGCTGTCTTTTGTGACTTTTAACATCTCTCCTCAATACTGTTGTCTAAATCCCCGAGACCACATTTTTATTGCTTCTAACTTAAAAAAAAAATGTTGTATTTGAGATTGTGGCTTTTTCTTTAAAGACAATTGCCTCAGCTTTAGAAATCTGAAAAAAGTGATTCAGAGGCAGAGAGGAATACAATGACTGATACCTCGTAACTGTCTTGGGAGCTCACCCTTGACACTGAGTTTTCTGTCCACAAGGCTGAGTATTATCACCAGTCTCACTGAGTGCCAGGAACTTGTGTGAGATCTTACTTTTTCTATTCTGAACTTACAGCAGCAAGTATATATTGAAAACAAAGCAAGAAGGACAAGAACCTTACCAAACCAGAACACCACACTGAATGCCTTACTTTGTCATGGCAAAGGAACAACAGGGAGAGTGACATTCACAGGCACTACTGCCCTAGAGCACAACTGCAAAATGATGAAGCTGTATAATCACAGGATGTTCTGAGTTGGAAAGGACATGCAAGGATCTTTGAATCCAACTCCGAAGTGAATGGCCCATACAGGGATTGAACCCGTAACTTTGGCATTGTTAGCACCATGCTCTGAGCCAGCCAAGCTAATCTCAAGGCCCTAACATTAAAGCACACATGGAAGAAAGTGATTTCACTGAGTTTTTCATTTTAACCTTCATATGGTCAACCACTACCTTAGGTGGCACAACTGAAACAAGCTGATAGACTTTATTGGGCATCATTCCTATTCCAAGAAAGACATTATTTTCCTGAAAAAAAATTTCAGAGCCTCCTGCTTTTAGCACCCAAATATGACAAACATTTTATAATAACAGGTATTGCACAAAATCTATCACGTTTTTACAGACCATCTAGATAATTTATGCATTCTACAGCATGATAGTAACTCACAAACACACCCTGTATTGGCTTCAGGAGGATTATAAGCATTGATAAGTATTTATCTGCTACTACTTTCTTTGAGTAAAATGCCATAGGAAATTTCTTGCACAAATTTATTTTATTTATTTGGCCTGACAAAACGATATGAACCGTGTGCATCATGTATGTTATTAATATATTTGGTTTTCCCTTCCCTTCCCTTCCCTTCCCTTCCCTTCCCTTCCCTTCCCTTCCCTTCCCTTCCCTTCCCTTCCCTTCCCTTCCCTTCCCTTCCCTTCCCTTCCCTTCCCTTCCCTTCCCTTTTTTAAAATTTCATTGCAATTATCATGTTTTATACTTAACGGTACCAAAAAAGTAACAAAACAAAAAGAATGTCTTCAATAGAAATTTGTTTCTCTAACAACTTCTGCTATGAAGCCTGTAAAATTATTTACACCCATAAACTGTTCCCACTTTTGAAAGAAAATGTTGAAGTGACTTCTAGTAATCAGCATGTTATGAAGAATTCTGTATTTCAAACTTTTCTTACTCAACCAGAACACAATGCATTTTTAGGGCATTAGGACTGCCAGAGTCCTGGTCTCATCATATGACCTGTTAGCGTGATCCAATGACCTCATCTACAGCCTTATAAACCTTGAAAATTCTCTGCCTTTGAGTTCCAAGGAGTTCTAGTGAATGTGTTGAAGTCTAAGGGTCAAACTCTATATTCTTTGTTAACAACAGGTGGAAGAATTACCGTGTTTAGTTCTGCTTATTTGGGGAATAAGAAGTTAACAGCAATATACAACTAAATTGTAGATGGCATCAAAAAAGAAGGTGGGGAAGAAGTTTCACTAGTGTTTTGAAATAAAGTAGTAGTACCTTGAAGAAGAGATTTAGAACAGAAAAATAAGATTATTTGCAAGTTCCCTCTTGTGGAATAATTTAATTTTTTTTAATTCAATCAGAAATCAAAAGAATACATGCCGTGTTGCATTACTTTATTTCAGTAGTGTCAAAGAATTATAATGAAGTGAGAAAACTTAAATTATCTAGTTCAGCAGTTTCCCATTGACATTTTTCCCTTCCAGTACTTTGATTTCAATGAAAGTACATTTTCATAGAAAAGATACTGCTCCTCTCACCTTACTTTGTTCTAAAATAGCCCAGATTTGTAGCCTTCCAGGTCATGCAGTGTATTCTTTTTTTCCCTTGGGTGTTTGAAAATGAGTTGGAACTGAAAGGATAAGAAGTTATTGGAAAAAGAAGGAATTTTATTTAGATTGCCTGTGTTATCAGCAGTGGTGGCTATATTAAAATTGCATTTCTGTAATTAGGGCTTTATTTGTGATACTTTTTAAACTGAAATCTAATGTGCACAGTCATAGGAATTAAAAGTACAGTAATTTCACAACTATCAGGTACACCGGATTATAAGGCGCACTTCCGGGTTGTCGGCAAATTTCTGAACTATGTCCTTATATAAGGTGCACCGGACTATAAGGCACACTATTTTTTAGCAGCAAGGATCCACGCACAACAAAGTAATGAATTAGTAACAGAATTGCGTGATCGCGGGGTTTACTGGCAGGTGCTCAATTTGCAGACATTTTTCACGGATCAGGGCAGCCTTTAAACGCAGCCCCAGGCGCCCTCCCCGTGCCACGGGCATCGGCACTCCCGCCCTGTCCCGGCACCAGCTGCCCTTGCAGCTCGCACATCCGGGTTGGCAAATTTCTGAACTTTGCCCACATGTAAGGCGCACTGGATTATAAGGTGCACCTCCGGGTTCCAACCAAAATTTTAGTCAAAAGGGTGAGCCTTATAGTCATGAAATTACTGTACTTTCCAGTATAAATGTATAACTATTTCCAAATGTTTAACTATAATGTCTAAGCTAACAGATAACATTTGTTGGTTGCAGTCACTTACCACCTTCTGGATCTGTGTTGCACCATCTCAAGAAACACAGGGCAGGTGCTGATTTTCTGCAGCTTTATGTAACCCTGGAGCTGTGGGTCAGTGGCCTAACACTTGGGCTGGCAGAAGTGCAACTCTATGACCACAAACCACAGTTCCCTACGATTTTCTCTGACTCATTAAGCCAGCCTGTCTCTAGCTGTCAGGAAAGACCTGGGGTACTTTGTAGTGGTGACAAAGCAGAGCTTGCTGTCACCAGTAGTAGCACGTGTTTCAAAGGTATAGGCTACAAGGAGAGCATTCTTCAGTAGGAAATTGTTTGGTAGACCCAAGTTATGATGTAATGAAGGCAGAAATCCATGCCTGTGGTGGCAGCGTGTTTCACACGTTAAGAGTTGTTGTGCCTGTGGAGTGCTAGCTGCTGCTGAGCCAGAGCACCTCTCTGCCTTCTCATCTCGTGACCTGTGGCTCACAAACCACACAGAAGCCTCATGACCTTTGCATGACAAAGCAGAAGTGTGAAACACTGCATACTTCTGCCAAAATTTCCTCTGTTAAACATATTGACCAGGCTTGAAAAAGTCATAGAAACTGTAATACCTGCTAGCTTTGAATTTGTAACTTTGCTAGAGCTTTCCAACAGCTAAGAGCATCATTATTAATAAATCACTGGAAGTACTTACAGGGAAAATCAAAAAGATGAAAGCTCATTACAGAAAATGAGGAGCCATTTTCCTCTATTTCTGCAGCAGAACCTTGTTATCTATTTACATACTATTTCTAATATTAATATCACTGTGGTAAAATAAATCACTCCCCACACTTTTACATTTTTAATTACATTTTACTGCACTTGTTCTTTTGTTTACAGTTAGCCAATAAAATATTTATTTTATCTTATATATAAGATGAGGTTTCTGTATTTTAATCAGATTTTTCACATAATCTTCCCCCCCACCTGCCTTTACTGTCTTTTTTTATGACCCTAAACACCACAGGATGGGTTTTTTTGTAGAAAAATCTCATTATTTTTTAATGCATGGCTATTTATTAATGTATTGTGTGTATAACACACTATGCATTTCTTTGCATTGATGAATACATTTACATCCACTTGAGAATAAGTATTCCCTTAAGGGCCAATCTCACATTTCTCTGAGTATGCTGCCAAAATACAGTGTCTGATGTTTTTCTGATTTTTTGTGGTTTTATTGTGTTGGGTTTTTTTTTAAGAGGCACAATGGGGTTTGTTCTGAATTGCTGAGAAGATCTTTCTACCAGTGGACAACGATCATTATTCATTTTCTGAATGTTGACCTGGGTGTGCTGTGGCAGAGATTACCAAAAAAGGTAGTCATATCTCAGCTGTGTCCTAATAAAAATGCTCTGACCCGTTCTTTCTTACTGTGGAAGGGGTAAACCGTTCCCACATCACTGTGATGCCAACACTTGTTTAGCAGTGGCAAGTAAGCATAGTTTTGTGGCACCATCTAACAAAAATATTAAAGAAAATATTTGTCTGAAATCGTGCCTTAATAACCAACCAAACCAACATGAAGTCATCATATGAATTCATCAAATGGGAACCGGGTGGAAGACATCTGTTTGTGGGAAAAGAAGAGTTCAGTAATTGTCTGCATTTAAGACAACATGCATTGGGTACAGTTAATGTGAGCTTTTTTATACCTCAGTGACTTTAACCATAAAATGAATATTGATTTTTTAAATTTCATATTTGGACTTAGGTTTCTTCTCACATTTCATTCTTCATCTTTGCTAAAAAATTAGCTAACTGCAATTTTTGTGGCACTTAACTGTGCCAAAAATATTATTCTAAAATAATATTTAAAATTTATTAAAAAATATTATTTACCAAACTCTGCAGACAATTTCTACTTTTTTTAAATTTCTGAGAGTAGTTTTGGTGTGAATATTTAATTGCTGAAATATATTAAGTCAGCTCTCTTAACAGTTTTCTACAGGAATTTTTCACCCCAAGAGAGTCAAGCACAGACAGCCCTGCATCTCATGGAAGCTTTTGAACAGCACCTAATGAATCACCAAATCTTCAACACTCACTGCAAATTCTGCAGAAATTCATACTTAAAGCTAGTGAGCAATAGCAGGGGCCAAGAAAAAGATGGTAGTTCTGAAGGCTTTTTGTCTCCATGACTCAAAATATTTTTTTATTTTTGGGGCATAAGTCTACAGACTAAATGAAGAATAACCTTTTCTCCACACTAAATGCAGAACTCCCATAAGCATGCAGAGGGATAATTTAGCATAGTCTGTTCTGTTGTTTTGAGGTAGCTATGAAGGGTAAGGAAAATGGTTCCCCTACTACTGTATAAAAACCAAACCAATCTGCATGTGAAAATATTTTCTTTAATCATCTAATGCACTTGGATGACCCCAAACTAGATTTATCCAAGACATTATTATGGATCCTAGATCTCTGTAACTGCTCTGCATGGAGCCTTTATGGTCTATTGGGTAAATAATACACATTTTTTTAAATGATGCAAATACTTACATACTTGAGAAATCCTAATGTTTCCAGTGGAGTAGTTATGTTGTGTAAATAACATGCAAACTTAAAATTGTCCTATTACAAATTTATGTGTAGTGTATCATATATTTGTGTTTGTGGGAGAGATTAAAAAGTAAGATTATCTATTCCTGATACATTCCTCTATTTTTCAGGTGCTTTTAATTTGATTTAGCCACTAAACACATTGGTTTTCCTTCTAGATGTTTGTGTATTCCAGAAAACTTGATTCTGTGAATGAAAGAAGCAAACAGAGAGCTAGTTTATGGCCTAATCCTATACTAATTTCAAATTTACAAACCCTTGCAGATGAAGAAATATATAACATCACCTTCTCATGCAAAGGTATAAAAATGAGTCCAATATTTTAATGTGGTTCTCATATCAATTTATGCATCCCAGAGAATTTTTGGGTGAATAGACTTCATTTAAACTGCTTCACGCTGTAAAGTAACAGAAGTAGATGCCATCGTATTCACACAATTTTTTTCTGTTCCTTTTCCTGTAAAATAGTAGGGAATTATTGTCATCACCTTAAAGGGGAAAAAACCAGACTTGCGTATGCTTGACTCTGATTCATCCTCTGCATTTTGCAGGAGTGCCTTACAGTCCTGTAAAATATTAGGCCACTAATAACTTACCTAAACAAGGTTGCAATGCTTCAGCACATGTACCCCATTCCTGCTTTTATCATGAGAACATTTTCTCAATTCCTCTTCAATATTTTTCTTTTCTGCTGCCCGTCCATTAGCTCTTTTTTGAGTAATCTGCTTCCTTTGTTCATAATGTTATCTCATTGTCATTTGAAGCCTATTATCCTCTCTTGAATCTTTAGTTCTCTAAATAAGGCTCATAAAATTCCTCCAGCTCTGGCAGCAGCAAGCTCTCAATAGCTTTTGTCCTTGGAGTGAAACAGGTTTGGTGAAGATGTGGGTCAAGTGAACCCAAAATCTTTTATATGAATATATATGCTGTAATCCATAAAAAGAGGGATGGTAGCATCCCACTGGTCCAAAGTGAGTTTGTAAAACTGGTTTAGCTCCCCCCTTGCAGGGTTGTCTCTTTATCTCTGTCTTCTGTAACAGGAGAACCAGATGATAAAATACATGGCACCACAGATCCATGAGGCTGCTCCTTTTTTTCCATTCCCTTTTTCTTAAAATAAGAATAATTTGGGAGTTTTAAAGTTAATTAATATGGTGGGGTTTTTCCGTTTTTTTCAGGACGTTTCCTTTTAAGCCAGTATTTACTGTGGCTAATAACTGATTTATTGTAGCTTTGCCAGGCTAGATATTTTATCAGGATGATTAAATAACAAACAAGAATTTACACACTGGTAACACCCAGCTTTTAAAGACTTGTAGAGATTCTTGTTGGGTAAATAAACATTAACAACAACCATGTCAATGTCTCCAAATTTTTTGGGGAAAGTTTATCTGAGATAAAAATGCATTGTAGTATGAACTGTCTTGTTAATTGCTTACAGTATAATCTGAAAATTATTTTTATATTCAGGGAATAAAGCAGCAACAGACAGAAGGAAGGGACTAGAGAAGATGGGCACATAGATGAGTTTTCAAAATGAATGATCTGGAACCAGCATTCCTCTTCCTGTCAACAGCACAGTTACTTCAGGAAATACAACTTGTATATGTTATTCTGTAGTTAAATTTCTAATTATTACAGATTATTTGTAATTTTATGCTTATTCTGATTTCACAGAGTTCAATCAGAGTGTATATGATTAGTCAATAAGAATATAGGGATTATTAGTCACTATTACACATACACACAGACATATTTGCCCATGCAAATAATTGGATATATCCAAATAACTAGTGAGGTTGAAAATTATTGCCATTTGCTTAGTCTGAATGGCATGGCATTAGTGTGCATTGTTCCAAATTATATGTAAATTCTGCCAAATGAATAGGAAAACCTTGCTCCAAGACAAATTGAAAGGCACAAGCAGGTAACCATAAAGAACACCACAGCATCTTGCCTTCATTGTGGCAGTGCCACAAGAATAGGTAGTCTAGAAAATTTTCAAGAAGCAGTGAAAGAGAACTTTGCATACTTTAACCAAAAACCTGGTACATATATTCATGCACGTAATAATCATGAAGTAAGTGTTCATAAAGAAAACTCTCATGATCATAGATACAAACTGAATAGAATAAAAACGTGTCCTTACAGATGTAATATCATCACTTCTCCAAGGCCATCTCGCAAAATTATAACAGCATTCTAACCATTATGACCGTGGTTACAGCATAGTCTTTAAACTGGAAGAGGGATTGGATATAACTAAGTAGACATAGCAAAAATATTGACATTTCATAAGATGTCTGATCTAAACTTCTGCCTCTTGATGTGTGTAGAACACAGTAAGAATTGACCCTTACCATAAAAAATCACAATCTTAGCAAAGCTGACTTTAGAAAGACTTAGGAAGTGCTATTAATTCAGAGGTTCCCAATTGATTTGAGTAGGTTTCCATCTTGGCAACCCACTAGTGCCACATGGAAACTCATGAACTCAAATTATCTTCATAGGTGAGAGAGAGAGACAAGATATTTATGGTGTAATTACTTTCATCTATGCAGAATGCTGAGCTGAAGATTAAATAAATTGCTCTGTAGACAAGCCTGTTTTTCTACATTGTTGACAGAAGAAATTTGAAATATCTGGAGTTATCTATACTTCTATACTGTCCATGTCTATGGTTATGCCTTGGTTTGGTTAGCTAAATCCAGCCCTAATATTTTTTCTTCATGATCCAGCTGACTTATTTAGCCACTATTATTTAATCTAATTTACCCAATCTTATCCAATTTTTTTCCTTTAAAGAGCAGCTTACTCTGATTCATCAGTGATAAAACAGGCACAGCTGGGGCAGAAGAAGTTGCCATGTTATCCTAGAGGACTCAAACCTCCTACAAATTCTTCAGTACAGTAGCAAAACAGTATTTAAGGAAACGAACAGATTTCTTTCAGTTGTTTTCATTGATAATATATTATTTAGGAACTTAAGTATTTCATGCTTTCTTTCCATCTCCCGCCGGAACCACTTACAACCTGATCCAAAGCTCTTCCAAAGTTTATGTTTCTAAAAAGTTCAACACAAAGAGAATTTTATTTTTGCATGCATAATTTCCTTTAAAAATTCAGGGGAATCCAAATGAATATTCCTACATAAGGGTGAAAAGGAAAATGAGGATCAAATGACAAAATGTGTAGCAACTTTAATTCAGCAAATACACTGATAGCTCTGGTAATTAGAAAATGTTATGGGCTGTTCTTTAAGTATCTTAATCCCATTTGTAGGTTAATAATTAGAGAAAAAATATTTCTATTATTTATATTATTTATTGATATCTATTCTCATCTCCTAAGTTCAAATTTCAACCTTCAATTTTGAAATGTGAAGTGATTTTTATAAAACCAGGTTTTTCATATATGAAACATGAGAAAATGTCTAAATTCCTTCTACAGACCAAGAAAAAAGTAGTTTGCCTACTTGTTCAGCTAGTAAAAGGATCATAATTTCTCCCTTAGAAAGGGAGGATTTTCTCTTAGTCACACAATCTATGACAAAATACTGGATTATACCAAACACAAGTGAAATACAAAGCATTACTAAATAAGCAGTGAATGTGTATGACCCACTGTGTAAGGCACAATGTGAAGATTCTGTGAAGTGCTTTGTGCAGAAAGCCAAAAAGAGAGAAACTTTCTGTTTTCAGGCAAGTGCTCATGAATCAGGTGGCATTACCCACCTAAAGATGTTCCATGGGATATATCACCTGACTGAAAAATAGTGCCTGTTCTAGCACACCATCCATGTTTCACAAAACCTGCAGCAATGTTACAAATCAACTGATTAGCTCAAGGGCAGTTTGTAAATATTTTCATTTCTGGTGAATACTCAAATCTTAAAATGGTGTTATATGCGCTTGTTCTCAGATATTGCTGCCTGTGGTTGGAAGTGTTTATCCTCCCATATGACAACTTTCAAGCATGCCTTAGAGATTTTTCACCAGACCCCAACCACACTGCAGTCTAACACGCTATTTGACACACACGGTATAATTGCTTTTTGTGTCCCAAATGATGTGTAAGCACTTAAGAATATATTGTTGTTTGAGCACAGTGACAAACTCTTTTGATCTACTGCATTTTGGCTTTATTGCATTGCTCTGTGTATTACATCATGTTCTGAAATAGGGAATCTATCCCTACTCAAAGTTAAAAAGGAGAAATGAGAAGTGCTTTGTTATCAATGATACATGCTAAAATAACAGGTGGGGAGATATGAGGAAATTTTAGTCTCATTATCTTTATGATGCAGATGATTATCTTGAAAAAATATTTTCATTTGATGCAAAATTAAAAATGTATAACCCGTACAACTTGCAAAGATTTTTCAGGAGGAAAAAACCCACCACCAAACACTGAAGAGTATTTTATGTTATGTACATTCTGTCTTGTTCGTGCAGATCTAGAAAAACAATAAAAAACCCTTTATAAAAATTCTTTGACCCTGCTTTTTGCCAACTGAATGGTCATGGTTGATTGGAAAATCAATGAAGTGCTGTGAGAATTGTACTTCACTGTTGCAGGAAAGCCACACAAAAATCCAACTTTTCACATGAGTTGAAGATTGCCTTTGGTTCATTTACTCTCTTAAGACACATTAAAATCAAATCTATCACCCCATTTGGCCATCTGTCAATTCTCACTACACAGTAAATGAGTAGACTTTGTTCCTTGATCACCAGAAATGGAGGATGTTTTGTTGTTGTAATAAATGGTCGTAGGCCTTAGAGACAGAAATAAATCAATGCAATTTATAAAGTTGGGGTGAAAATGTTAGATGCAGTTTTCTAAACTACAGAGAATTATGTATGGATGACTTGCAATAAATAAAGCACAGCTTTAGCAGCTTACAAAAATAAATAATAAAGATGAAAGAAATTAATGTGTAGTCCTTTATTTTGAAACCTTTTAAAGCGTTAAATAAATACAAGAGTAAGTTGCACATCAAAGGTGCAACTACCTATACATTTCATTTTATCTGGTCAGGCAATAAATAAGAGAGTTCATTTTCTTCTCTTAACATAAACTTATTTTTCAAATTGCAAAATACACTGGCAACTAAAAGAACCTCTCCTTCTTGCTGAATAATTGTTAATATGCGCAATAATTATATTATTGGACAAAGTATAAGTTTCACTGTAAATTTAACTTTTGAGGAGTAGTTTCCGTTGAATTGGAGTGCCTCTGGAATCGATGAGCTGTGTTGGTGTTACGGGCTGATGCTCCCAGAGTCCAGGTGCTCCATTCACTGAAAGCTTGGTTTCGAGCTCCAATCAGCACAGTATCTTTTGGCATACCATCATTTGCACTCTATTCTTTGTTTGTTGTCAGCAGTCTTGTAAAACTGAACTATCTTGTAGGTAATTAGCGCCAAAACAAAATGTATGAAAATACGGAGACTAAACATCTGGAGACAGCCATTAACAAAGCCATCAATTCCATATCCCAGCAGAATACATTAGTACAACAAAGTTATTTTCAGGAGACTAAGCCATCAGTTCCCAAATGATGGTCTGTAGCAACAAATGGTCTTCAGTGGTTTGCAGAAGAATACCACCTTTGTATTGTTCTGAATTAAAAGTATGATTGCAAACATGTATAGTTCAGACACTGAGAATCACTGAAATAAACTATCAAAGTCACAGGTCCAAAACAAACTGCTGCAATAGCAGATGCAGGGCTCTGTTCTTTAATATGCAAATTTGCAGAAAAAAAAAAGAAGTCTAATTGTTTAGTAATACATGTAAATACTTTGATGTAATTTCTTCCTTTTGCTTTTCTTTTTTTTTTAATGTAAATGGAAATTTACAAATTGGATGGAGCACTCAGTTTGCAAATACGGTTCTGCAACAGTACAGATTTTTGAATGCTGCTATAGAGATACTAATGAGTCCAGTGACTCCTTATGCTAAAATTTAATTATCTTATATTGCTTATATATACTTATCTTATAAAATTATACCTGTGCAAGTTCTGACTTAATATGCTTTCTGCAGAAGTTGCAGTGGTGGAAGTGTAATACAGACCTTTCAGCTTTGCAGATAATTAACATTCTTGCTCAATCTATTTGAGATATTCAGTGTTCAACAGAGGCAGGTTTTCAAAGTATTTAAATCTTCTTGGAAAGATTTTGCACATGATACCAAGTTCCAGGTGGTCATAATGTGGCTGGCCTGCCACCCATATGCAAGATAGCAAGTTAAAAGCAAGCTGTGACTTAAGTGTAAGTCTATACTACACAGTTAATCCAAATTGAATGGGATTTTCAGTCCAGCCCCATTTTATGTAAAAAGAGGAACAGCTATAGGTATTTAGAGTCATTTTAAGCACGGTTTTATTTTCACATAGCTGAAGTACATTCTAATCATGACTGTGACAATCCTCACAGTAAAAAAAAAAAATTGCTTAGGTGCTGGTAGTCTCTCAAAAATTTTATTGTGTTTTCCATGGTAGAGGAACAGAGTGAATGTATTATTAGGAATTCTTGAGCATCTCTGTGTAAGAAGCTGAGAAAAATGTCCCCAGACACATGAGAAAATGTAAAAAGGAGTGCACAACAATGTAGATTGAACTCCTTTGGAGACAATGTTCCTTAGAAAAGCTGCTGATTACTTGGGCTAGGCAGGTGGTCTGTAACTAGCTTTCAATGTGAGATTTAAAAATGAAAGGCAGCACTAGCTCTTGGTAAAAACCATTCTGAAAATCTTTATACCACCCTACTGTTCAGTACATCCACATGTGATAGAAAAGGGTCCTTGTAATGAAGAAACAGAAATGTGACATCAAAACTAAAGAGCAACAGCTCGAGCTTGTTTGTGAACGATGAACTTTACAGTGTTTGCCAGCCTGCTATTGTATCACTTAAACTGTTTCTTTTATTCTTTAGAGATATCATATTTTAAAAAAAAGAAAAAGTTTGACAAATCTTCTTCAAGAAATAGCTTTTGTTCAGAGTGCTCAGAGCATTTTATTGACAGTTTAGTCAAAAGGAAGACTGATAAAAGAAATAGTAAAGTACTGGCTTTATTTTATCAAGCTATCAGCTATTTTTCTTCTCTCACTTGAGCTCAGACTTTTAACATGGTCAGTCTTCCTATTAGTCTGGTGCAGACATGACTACTTTTTTCTATTGCTGCTCTGTCAGCTAGAATAGGACAGGGCAGAAGCTGTGACCTTTCCACTATGATCTTTCTTTTACTTCCTAGCCAAACATGATAAAACCATCATTCTCTAATTTTTTGGTCCACCAAGGATAGCTAGAAATGGTAAAAAGTTACTATGCTATAAATGACTCCCCTCCATTTTATTATAGAGCCATGTTTTCTGTTTGCAATGAAGCTTCATTACAACACCAGAATGGTTGTAAACAAGTCTCTGATTGCTCCCAACATTTCCCTTAAGCTTCTTTTGTTCCTGATTTCTTTTTCTGTTGATTTTGCATTTGACATAGAGTCTGAAAATCCATATTGTGACACTGCTCCCTGGGAGAAAGCAATGAGTTACTCATGAGAACTAACTTTTAATGGTGTTAATGTCATGAGAGAGCCAAGCATTGCGTTTATCAATGCCATCCCCCGATGGTCATCCAGGAAAACAACGAAAGAATCAGAAAATCAAAGCAGCCAGTAAAACCAACACAGAAAGACACAGAGGAATC
This sequence comes from Sialia sialis, assembly GCA_009812075.1. Lineage (NCBI taxonomy): Eukaryota > Metazoa > Chordata > Aves > Passeriformes > Turdidae > Sialia > Sialia sialis. The sequence goes on along the minus strand of VRYO01001463.1, from coordinate 36,711,485 downwards.
CTTTCTACTGAAAACTCTTGTTTAGCTGAAAATGGCAAGATGTTTTCCAAGGCAGCATTAAAAAAAACTTACGCTTAGCTTGGCAAAAGAGTGAGCACTGTGTGCAATAAGAAGCTCTATTGTGACTCCAAAACACCCAGTTTTGAATTTCATGGTAGGAAACTCCACTTGCATTGGTACTTGTACCAACTTACTCCTATGGTTGCAGCCCCACAGATGTGAAGGAGTACAATCTATTGAGAAGAGCTAGCAAGAGTACAAATGGATCAAAACCATCAGAAGAACTAAATAACTACATGGCTTGCAATAGCTGTCCTGTGTGCATTAAATAGCACTTTTTGAAAGCAGCATGTAATTTGTGCTCATGAGCACGTGGTTTTTTAAAATGGGACTTTACAGACAAAATTTTTCTATAACGATTTGTCGTCTTTGCAAGAAGACAGATATTCAGAGCAAAGTGAGGTGATGAAGTACAAGCAGAACAGCAAAGCTTTGATGGTTAATGCTAACACAATCAAACATTAAGGGGTAGCAGTCACTCGTATATGTTTATATGCCCTGACATTCTCAGGTTTCCAATGACTCTCATTCATAGGACTACTGGAAGCCACACAGAGCCTTTATAAATTCTTAGGCCTATTTTAAATTATTATTCTAACGAATGACAATGACAGTGCCATAGCTTTTACTTTTGTCAGAGTACTTGGAAACTGTTCTTTGTGTTCTGAACAGACCAGTGTAAACACACACAGGCCCACTGCAGCAATTATAAAAGCAGGAGTCAGGATAAACATAACAGGGCCTCTGCTACAGTTCTCCTTGCTCAGATTACCTTGAAAATGTTTTCAAAATATAATTTTTTGCTTTCTTTTTGCATACTGGTGAGGAAAAATGATGTTAAGGGGCCATTTCTAAATGACTAATGTATTCCACAGGAAATGTGTGGATCCCAGCTGAATACTAAAACATCATTAGATTTACTTTTCTCTTCTATGTGTTATGGATGTGCTATTTCAGACTTATGTTTCTGTGCCACTTCCTCAGTTGGTGTCAAAATCTCCACAAATTAGCTATGGTGATGCATGCATTCAACACAGAAAATCCTCAGTTATATATTGGGTTCAATATTACAGTGGTGGATTTCTCACTTGAAATCAGTTTGAAAAAGATTTGCATTAAGTTTGGCAGAAAATTTCCTTTAGGTGACTGGCTAAGGCTAATCATCAAGTTATTAACAGGATACAGGATAAGACACAATTTTATAGGGATTATTTGAAATAATAATTGTTTTTTTTCTACCTAAATTATTATATGATAATTTTGTCACAGAACAACATGGTGTAAAGTTGGGACATTGCTGTGCGATTTCCCATAATACTCTGATAAAAATGATGTTGGCAGGGTACTTCAATAAAACACAGATGGGCTTCATCAAGAACCCTGCACTAAATGCTGAGCTGTTCTTCCCAGAGGAATCTGGCAAATTGCTACTATTTCAGTATGAATCAAGTATTTTTAAAAAAACCTAAAAATTTTGAAAATCTACAATATTAAGTATTAGCTATGATTATGGTAATAGAATTAACCAAGATTGTTTAATTTGAAAGTCACCAAGGTAGGATGTGTTAAACCAACATAGTGAAAACAAGAACTGTCTAAGTTCTCAATTTAAAATCAAAGCCAAATGTTGGAGATGGAAAGTAAAAAAGTAATTGTAATGATTACTGAAAAGACATTTGGTGTTTCAATATTATGTCATTGCATATAATAAATTGTTAAGCACTATGAGGGAATGGTACAAAATCAGTTGTCATAAAATTGTTATTTTCCACTTGACACAACCACTTGGTTACATAATGGGCATTTAATCCAACATGGCTTTCCAGAAGAAATACTTTTTCCTCATCTAGCCAAAAGTTTGGGTTAGCTGCTGGGAGTACCAGGTGGCTGAATTGATAAACAAAAAGAAGTGAAATGTTCACAGTACTTATTTCTGGGTTTATGAAGTCATTCTATATCTTTATGCCTTAGTTTTCCTCCATGTGTAATGGAGTAATATAATCACATCTGCCCTTTTCCAAGCATATTAAACCAATTCGTATATTTTCGAGCACTGGTGCCCAGCCTTTCACAGATGAAAATCCTCCGAGAATTTCCTTTCAAGCAGCAAATACAAAATATGCTCTTCTTACTGGCCAAATGGCTAAGCAGCGTGGTGATTTGATTCTTTGCAGCTATTAGTACTGATACAAGAAGAGGAGAATGGAGTTTTTGAAAAAGTGTCATTGAGCTCCAGGCCTTGCAAATCTGTGCTGAGCATCAGAATTGAGCACCAAGCATAGAATCAATGCAATCAGAAATCATATAATCTTAGAATATCTCACTTTGGGAGGCACCCATAAATCATGTCAGAGGCATGATGTGAACACTGAGTGTGTCTAATTGTCTACACAACAACTTTTAACTGAATATATGAGCTGCAGTAGCTTGTCTCACTCATGGTGTAACTTGAGAATATATGCTGTTGTTAGTTTTGTAGAGGTTAATGTCATTTTCCAGATCTGGACTAACACATTTACATACATATATATAAATAAAATTAGATATTTTACATTATTAATATTAATTTGAAATTAATAATGGACAAAATCTGGCTATTTAAATATCCAAGTTTTAATATTTTATTAATTTTTTCCCACATTTCTGGTCACTAAAAGCAGGAGGGGAAAAAGCTTCTTCTATCCACTGCAACATAAATTTTGACTAACAATGGGCTTGAAAGCTAACATGGATCTTTTACAGTTCTGTTGGAAGGAAAATCCTTGAATTCTGAAGGAAATATTCCTTAATTTTTTCATTCACTTCCCTATAGCTTTTATTGGATTATGAGTGTGTCTTCCTAGCTTCTTACCTTTATTATTGCCACTGACATTCCACCTTTTTCTAGGACTACAGGGGAGATCTTTGCCCGGAATTTCCTAGACGGCTCAATTACAGGCATACATGAATGGCAGGGGATACATTAGCTCACCCTTGGGTGTTAGGTAGCCTTATTTGAAAAAAAATATAGGCAGCCAAAATCCCAACAATTAAATAAACAGAAATACTGCTCTTCTGAGCTGGTTACCACAATATTACTGCATATGTAGGAATTGTATGTGTCATACTTTGAAACTGCTACAGGAGTGGACAGATTGACATGCTTTTATTTCTTAAAATTAAAATAAACACAGGACTCTGGTGTAATTTTTAATTTTTTTTCACCTTCTTATATTATTATTATTTTGAGGGTATTGATAGGCTAAAAAATGAAAATGTGCTGAAAAATCATTTGCAGGGTGGTCAGCTTAAAAATAATTATCAGTTTTGGAATGTGGAATATTTTCAGTTGATTCAGAGTTAATGCAGCTGCCAGGGCACTACATAGCAGCTGTGTGCCAAAAACTGCCCTCCCCTGTGACTCTGTGGCCTGGCCTGTACCTAGAGTAAGGGCACCATCAGTAAAAGCTCATGAGAGACAGCAATGACCCTTGAGAGAAAGAGTCTTCCCTAAGGAGACATAAGATACAAGTCACAATTTCCCTCTAAGAAAATGCTTCCATTTTGTTTCACTTTGAACAAAATAGATCTTTTATTGTGGCAAATATTTTTGTTGTGGAAATTCCAATTTCCACAGAACATTTTGGGAAGGATTTCCATCCAGCTTCACCAGGATGAAAGTTTTTACCTGGTGAATCACCAGTATGTGTAAGTACAACAGTCTGTGTGAGTGGGAGCCACCATTCACAGAATCACAGAATCATTAAGATGGAAAAGACTTCCAAGATCATAAAATCCAACTGCTGACCCAGCACCACCATGTTCACCCCTACACCATGTCCCCAAGGGCCACACCCACATGGCTTTTGACCAGGGATGGCGATTCCACAAGCTGCAAATGGAGCCCCAAAAAGGCAGTGCTGGTGTGTCAGCCAGCTGCTGACTATGGTGCGCTGCAGCTCCATGCAGTAAGACATAAGAATCTTCATTTCCAAGGTGAGATAAGATGATGAGAAAAGGGAGAGCTAGTTGTTCTCAGCAGCTATATAGGACTGGATAAAACCCACACAGAAGCAGCAGAAGGTGATAGCAGAGTCCCTGCAGGTGACACCATGGGGTCATTACAACTTTTCAGGCACGCAGTGCTAAGGAAGTGGCAGCCTTCTTCCCTCTCACACATTAGTGAGGTTGAAGTAGCAGCTTTCATTCCTCCCTCTGTGACTTGGCAAGCTGGCATTACAGCTGATGAAAAATGAACCAGGTCCTGGGGGTGCGATGAGAATTGACTGAGCTGCACACTTGTTAGTGTTTGTGCCTTGCTGCTTGGATACTTCTATTGATGAAGTGAAGTACTGCATACTATTAAATTATCATTTCATGCTACTTATGATAATAGGCAGAAGAGCATGGCAGATTATTATTACTTTCATTTGTAACTGATTAATGTGTATTGTTGATAGCATGCATTCCTTTTTTAAGGAGGGTAGAGAGGTGTGAGATTTCAATTTGAAAGATTTTGTTGTGTTCCTTTATAGAGTTAGATTCTGTAAAAAGAAAAAGAAGGAAAGCAGAGAAAAGAGGACAGAGTGAAAGGACAGGGATAGCTGTGTTAAACAAGCTGAGATGATGTTGTAATAATAACTGTTCCACATCTCTACGCACATGGTGCTGAGCTGAATGCATTGATTCCCCTTTACAGTTATGCCTTTATGTGAGCAGTCCCCCTACAGTTAATAATCTATTGTACCTGCTCTTCAAGACACCTTGGTATTGAATGAATTACTAAATAGCACAATGTGTAGCCATTTAATGAGGCTGAGTAATTCTATTATCTCTTCATACTATTTATTCACCAGCTGCATATTTTCCACCTCCACCACAGATAAAGTTAACAAAATTAATTCTGCCATCAGTTTGATAATCCTGTCGTCTGTGTGTGACAGGATGACACGTATGTGCTGGAGATCCACCTTCCTGTGGTTTGTCTACGTCCTACTGTACTTCAGGTAATCAGAAGAGAAGTAAAGGCGTGCGGTACAGAATAGCCATAAAATTTCATTTTACTTGCCATAATATTGATTTTCACAAAGAGTGAAAGGAGTTTATCTCCTTTTGACCGCATGCCAAAAGAAAGTTAGGGCTGTTGTACACAAGGTGAAGACTGCTGTTTCATGGTAGAAAGTGAGAAACAGCAAAGACAGATCAAGTAATTTGCACAGGTGCTGCAGCCATGCCACAGATCCACACTGAATGAACCTGCTGATTGTTAAAACGAATATTTTACTCCAAATGAAGTGTATAAATCCTTTTTGCTGCCTTTCACACTCTTTGAGCCCTTTCTGTGTCATTATTCCCCACCAGCCATTGAAACTCAAATTCCAAAATTGAATTAATTTTATTTTTTGCATTGTGTTGAATAAGTATGGCAGACAATCTCAATTGTCACATGAATAGCAAAACCATACACATCACTACATGAACAGTGCCACAATGTTATCCTCATATGGACTGAATTCATGATGAAAGAGGAAAGCTGAAGGTCTGTTGAGGATGAAAATGAGAATGGCAGTCTGATAGTCTCTCTAGATTTAGCATGGAGATCTCTGCTATCTACCAAAGTGTTGCTCAAGGCAACTGAATTTAGTAAACCAGAGCAAGATAAAAAATTAAGATAAAATATAAATTACTGTTGAGGGTATTTTTATGATGTTTCACTAAACTGGCCCTTTGCCATCAGATTTTCATAGTGGGCTGCAGCAGTAGAGAAGGAAGGGATGGAATCCATCCTTTGAAATGTGAATTTCTACCAGGGTGCACATTCCTAACAGCAAAGCACTGATTCCAGCTGGATGTCAGACCCTGGAGCATGGTGGCATGTAGAGTAAAATGATTTCTGTTATAGTGATCAATGACAGATCTGTATACTAGAGGGGAAAAATGTGGAGTTTGTATTATAAAAGCTTCATTAATTAGTATTAATTAGTATGAATTAATTAGTATTAATCTAGTTCTTCTGATTAGAGAGTCGTCAGTTCCCCACAGAAAGATTTGGAGAATTTGGTCGTGCCTCCAGCATGACCATCCCACATTCATACTCAAATAAAAATCCTCATGATTTAATGTCCTGTTTTATCTGACAGCATAATGGAGGTAAAGACATGGAAAGACATGTGCTCCCTGTCACCATTTTGGTTGAATTTAATAGGATTCATATATTGTCCTATGAGAAATTTTGGAAGTTAAGAAGCAGATGCTGTTGTTTCCCTCTCCCTACTCCCACAGTAATTATTTTATCAAGTCTGCTTATTTGTGACAAACCTCTAGCTGTCCATAAACCATTGCAGCTAAATCCTAATTCAGCCTATTCATGCTTCTTTTACACTACATCTATTAATGTTTTGGAAATTAAAGTAGGAGATTATACTGTGGAGGCAAGAAATGGAGCATAACAAACCTAATATTGCCCAACACTTTAATATTATTTATGCAAGTGGCTAACCTCAGTTCCTGTTAGAGGTTTTACCATTTTGGTTCTCTCACGCAGAACAGCACCACTAGAAAAACAAATATGACACCCTATGAAACAGTGGACCAAATGTTTCAGTACCACAAAACACGTGAAAATACACCAAGAAAAAAACCCCACTTGATCATATTATAGATATATGGACATAAGCAGTCTTAAATTTTGTATTCTGACACCTGTCCAGTTACAACATTTTCAAGGAAATGAACCCAGATTTAGTGAGTTACCTAAATGCTAGGCATAATTTTAGGTACATTATTAATCTTCGTGGTCTTGCTGAGTTATGAATTAATTTGAATTTAGGAGCAGATTAAAGTTAATTTTTAAAACTTAATTTTTTTCTTCTCTCAAATGCTAGTCATCCAACCATACCTGTCATTAGAAAAATAAAAAAGCCATTGTGAAGGCTGAAAAAGACTCTTGACTAATTCTTAACTAGAAAGATGATGCTGTAAAGAAGTTAAAAAGGAGCTACTTGTAGACTCAGTCAGAGATCAGGAGGACTCTGTGAAAGTGTGTCTCACCATGGTAACTTTGAGAAAATTGCACTAGAAGAAAAGCACATGGTTTTCCTTTAAGCTAAAGAGACAATTATCATGTCTCTTTTGTTTAAATTAAGTGAAAATCTGAGATATGAGCAGCATAAATGAGAAAAGCATATGGCCCTTGCTTGGTAATTTAAAGGGTAATTTGGTTAAGAAATTGAGAGTAGTTCAGACCAGAGTACTATTATGTAATATCAATGCAGAGCAGAAGCCTCCCTAGATAATCAGGTCCTATTTTTCTGACACATTTTTATACTTCATGATTCATTTCCCTTGTTTCTCACACTTATTTGTGGTTTTAAAATATGTTCAACTCTTTTAACATAGGAAACAGTGCTTTATTAAAAAAGAAAAAAAAAAAAAAAGAAAAAAAAAGATATATTAGAGCCTGTACAAATGAAAGACAGGGAAGATCTTTTTCATCAGTTTCAATCAAGCAAGGAAGAAATATTTGTCCTATCCTGAAAAAATATTTTGAGTTTTACTGTTTTGTATATAACCACATGGGAAAAAGCTTTCACAACATAGGATTTTTGCCTGTGAAAAGCTAAAGTTGGAGCCCCTCCAAAAAAGTCAATAAGAGTGCACTGGGATATCTTTAACAATCTTCTCCAAAATGGGCAGAGCAAGTATATTTCGGTAGCAAATTAAAAATTGTGCAGGTTGATTCTACTTTCAGCCTGTTTCTCGAAGTGCTTAACCAGAAATATACTTGACTTCCCACTAAAAATTCAGTCAAAACTGGTAAGAATCTGTATGTTTCTCCATAATTAATTGTTTAAATTAAAAATACTTTGACCTTATAGTCCACCCACAAAGATATTACCTTCTTACTTGGATGAGCTTGAATTGTATTTTATTTTTCATTATATGCTTACAACCAGTGTAAGCAAAAGGAAATTAATGTCTAGTGGTATTGTAGACATAAGGATATGCATCTGATTCCACAAAATCTCTAATTACTTGCCTAACCGCAAGATCCTAAGTATTTCCAAGGGAATCACGTACATAAATGTTGAATTCCATGAGGAAACTTGTACAACCTAAAAGTTCTTCTAATTGTGCTGGATAATCCATGTTTTAGTAATCTATATATGTGTGCACCTAAATATTTCTCTTTGCATTAAATTGTGGAAACATACTGAATTTAATGACCCCTATTAGTGACTTGCTAAATTTAGGCCCAAAATTTGCAGGTTTATGTGAGGATTTTTGACTTCTGACGGATCTATTCTGCAGCCTTCTGAGAAAGCTTTATGAAAGCTGAATTTCTGTTTCATTGATGTGACTAAGCACTTCTAGGGAAATCAGTAATTTTGTTTCAGTGATATGCTGCCATTAAGTCAGAATCAGCCCAAAAAGATTTTTGAGAGTCGTGTATGTATCTGCACATGAACGTGCAATTTGCAGAAGCAAATACCTGTGGTAGGAACTCCTCAAGATATTCCCTTAAGGGGAATATTTCCTGAAATAGGAAGATTATTTTCCATACGCAGATATAATGCAAATTCCCTTTCATTTTTTTAAAGACAAGCAAGGAGTCAATTTTATTACTTGAGAAATAAAACTCTCCAGGGTTTTTTTCACTGCAAAAACTGTAAGCTAGTTAAGAGTTAAAAGGCATGGATTGTAACCTTTGAAACTTTCCCCAAAGCTGCACAACTACTGATGGGGTGACATGAAAAGCCATTTCCCTTATAATGAGATACCAAGCGGATCTGTCTTCTTTTAAAACCTGGCATTTAAAAATACATTTACCTCTATTATGTACTGGCCTAACCTGCACAGGCTATTTCTTGTGACATATTACCAGAGCAGATGTTTTAGACAACCTGCTGGCATAACTGCAAAGAATGAACAATGTTTTTTTGTTTTTCTTTTTTAATTTTGACAAACTCTTGCAAAAGTTTATTTTCCAGTATTTTAACACAGGTTTGTCCAAGGATTTCTTATGTAAATTGCCTATTATTTTTCCCCTACTGTGCAACTGAGTAGTGTAATATGAAGAAATGGGAAAAAATGGACACCCTGATGACTTTTTTTCACAGGACATCTGCTCACCTTACCCAGATCTTTTGCAGCCAATTTGTCTAAGACCATATGGATGAGATCAAATTGAAGAGAACTGGGGGGAGGGGAGAATGCAGAGGGAAAAAATAGGAGCTAGAGAGGAAGAATAAAGGAAAATATAAGAAAGAGATTAGTTTGAGAAAATAATATTTTAAAGAAACAACACCCCACCCCCCATTCCCCCGCTGAGAAAAACATTGCCTACAGAAAACAGGAAAGAGGAAAGTTATGATTTTATGATTTTTAGTTACTGCATATCAGCTCTAGGTTCAAACTTCATGTTATTATTGAATAACAAGATACTATGCTCAGAGTAGCTATTGCAGTCTGTCTACTGTCATGACCTTTTCTAAAGCTTAATAACAGGATCTCAAACTGAATCTGTTTAATATTTCATTAAATTGTTTAAAATATAAATACAGAGCATTATGCTACAGAATATATTTGTACTTTTTACCAAGAGATGGTATATTTCTGTATTCATGAAGAAATGACCTTCAGGATTTGGAAGAAGGTCTTTTCTGTTTCATGGCTCCATTTTATTAGTTTTTTTCAGGCTGTATAGAAATATGAAATTCATCTCATCATCTCTAACAAATGTATGATCAATCAGGGAGATGCAAAATCATTTAATGTTTATATTAGGTTCCTGGCACAAGCAATCACCCCTAATGACTTAGTAATGCCACAGTAAGCTGTGCATATGCTCAAGTATTTTCATTTGTGTTTCTGATGTTTATCTTTACATGGTTGTGGACCCAATCCTTTGGATAGTTATATGGGTTCTTAAACTGAAACAACTTGGAATTCTGTGGTCAGCTTGCAAACTTAAGTATGTGCTCCACTGTTCATAGAACATGAACATGTCTTTGTTTAAGATGTATAAAAGATATAACAGCTGTGTAAAAGAAAAAGAGTCAGGCAATATTGTGACAGAAGAGGAAGGGCTTACCAGGCAAGAATAATTGAAAAATCAATGCAGAGGTTTTAGATTTCCATTGAAGTCAGGATCCAGTTCTTGCTAGGGCATGAAAAATGATTTTAACATTATTTTGCAGATAATTAAGAAGTGCAAAGATGCGTTACGTCAGTTAGCATTTGTTTTCTTTTTTCATTGTTAAAAGTGGCTGCACAGCCCTGTGTTCAGCTGCAGTATGTCTTTGTATGTCTAATGCCTGAAACACAGCTTTTGGGTTTTTAAGGAAGTAGAGTTCTCAAGGAAGAAGCTACCTAGAAAAACATTCAGCTTCATTACATAACCACCCTCTTGCCACTATCAATTGTCACCTATTACCCCAGCTGGACAACTGGAAAATGTAATGTTGAAAGATTGGCCAAAAGAACTGCCAATATGCTGTATAATTAAATTAATCCACCATAAGATTTCTCATAAACAGGTGTGACAGTGTCCTGGCCTACTTGTTTTAAATTGCATCATTTGCTGGTCTTTTTTTTTTTTGAGTCATGCTACTTTATGAAGAAAAGCACAAAAATGTACAAAGTGATCTAACAGGCTTCTCACTTATGTACTTATTTCAACTGTTTTCCAGCCATTTTCACTGATTTGTGTTTTCATTTATTAACATCACCGAAACTGACAGCAGAGGGAAATATCTCCAGTTCAGGTCTGCTCCTTTACAAAAATGACTGAAGACACGACTCTTTTGACAAAGAAAAACTCCTTTTCCAGGTTTTGTATTCAGGCCTCTTTTGGCTAATACCCCCTTTCTGTTCTACATTGGCTCAGTCCAAATTCCCACAGACTTAAGCAGCAGCACCAGCTTCTGCCCACATTTTTCCTCCAGCCTCTCATCTTCTGTTTCTTCACTGCCCCCTCTCTAAGGGAAGAATAGCTGGGGGGCTACATGGTGAGATAATTATGGTGGAAAAGGTCAAAAACAGCTTGACAATGTTAACAGATGCCACTTCTCTGGTCTGGTTCACTGTGGAAAATCCTGAAATGAGGGTCTGAATCTTCCCCCAAATACAAGCAATAGTACAAAAGGAAAAGGCTTCAAGTTGCTCCAGGGCAGGTTTCGATTGCACAGTAGTAAAAATTTCTTCCCCCAAAGGATTTTAAAGCATTGCAGCAGGCCTCCCAAGAAAGTGTTGAGTCACTGTCCCCAGAAGTATTTTAAAACGTGTAGATGTGACATTTCGGGACATGATTTAGTGGTAGACCTGGCAGTGTTAGGTTAATGCTTGGACTCTATCATCTTACAGATCTTTTCCTACCTAAGTGATTCTATGATTCAGTGAATAGAGGAGGCATCTGGGAGTAGGAAAAAACAGCTGAAAGTGGGGAGAGAATCAGAATCCACTGAGCAGGTGTTGATGCTAATAGAAATGACCCTTAAAAAAGGCTTTTCTTCCCTGCCTGTCTCTCCACCCCAGTTCTCATAGCCTAAGCAGTACTCAGCAAAAACACCTTCACAGAGCACCTGAATTTCCCAGTGACATTGCATTTGCCTTTGTACTTTAGTAAAAACAGCTGCTTAACTGTTTTTAAGATGCTATCTGAAGAGGGCTGTGAAGAAATCTTCTAAATTATTCTTATATGTGAATGCTTCAAGAGAATCAAATAACAATTAGAAATATGTTAGGACTGTCTTTGGGTTTCTGTTTAGCTTAATATCATTCTGTAGAGCAGATGCAATAACAGGAAAAAAACCGAAAACAACAGTTTTCTTATCTAAGCTCCATAAATGTTCATAACACTGCAAATATAGGTTTAGATGACTGCATAATCAATACATTTGAAAGAGCATGATATAAGAAATTGTGCTTTTTCTAACAGCAAAAACATTTCCTTAACCAAATACAGTATGTTATAGACACTGTACATGACCTAATGAGCAAACTGGGAATATGATCCAAAAAATGGGATGCCTGGTAGAAAAACAATCGGACATGAGAATAACGCAAGGAACCAGCCTAGCTGTTGGGAAAACAGGCTAAACAGTGTTTTGGGCAACAGTGACAGCTGAGGGGATTGTTACATCTGTGTTCAAATTGGAAAAGTATTATTTATTTTGTGATAAATTCACAGAGGGTGTACAAGTGAAATGTACTAAACCTTATGGCAGCTTTGACTCCTTTTCCTTAATGCACACTAACTGTAGAAGGAGAATTTAGGGAGCAAAATAGCACATTAGATAATTAGGTGGGGGTGTTTTCCCATCTTCCACAGAGAGTAATTTCTGAGAGTTGCAAACTTCATCATTACATGCTGTATTTACATTCTTAAAAGAGGGTGGTAGTGAATGCAATATATTATGTAGCACAAATATATTGATAGAAAATCACCTCCAGGCATTCCATGCAAAATAAATACACTGGTTGACTGGTGTGTTCAATAAGTCTTTTTAACACAGAATTAATTTCACTGCAAACTGGGTATGATGGGAAAAAACAGAAACTCTTTTTTTTAGCCCGAATGCTCATTTAATAATTCCAAAATAGCCTAATGAAAAGGTTTTTTGGTCAAATATTACTTTCTTTCGATCTTGAGCACTAAATAATTATACAGTTTTGAGATACCAAAGGAAGATAGTAAAAACTTGCTGATGTGAGTGGGAGCTCCTCTATTTGCTTGCAAGGACTCAAGACAACCAGATACTTAACATATTTGAAGTGCAGACTTCAGCTCCCACACACTCTCAGTCCTTTGTGGACAACATGCTTTTAAAGAACATCACCTGCTTTCAGTTTTGTCTCCTCCACCACCTCAACTCCACCTGCCATCTTCAACTTCAACTACAACAATCGTTTAAATATAATAATAAATATATTCTGAAATGTGTTCAAAGCTGTTAAAACCAAAATGCACTCCATGGCTCACTAGTAATGCTTTTCATACTATTGAGGCAAATCCACTGATAGAACTCCTGAAAGAGGCTGGACTGGTTCAAAATATCATCATTGAGAAGGTATTTATGTCAAGAACTCACTTAGTTGACCAAAATGTGGACAGACTTTGACAGATCTGCATAAAATTACTTTGGAAAATATCTGCTCATTCTGTGCTGGAAGGAATTGCAGCTCACTAAGGTGTTAGGGAAAAGCACATGACTGTCAACAAAATAGCTGCTGCTGCTGTTGGACACCAAAAAAGCAGAATGACAAGAGCTGTTGGTGAAATCCAATTGACAGAAATATTCTTAAATTCGGTATAAATTATATGTGAATTAAAGACATAATTTGACTGTACAGGGAAGAAAGGAGATAAAGCACTACTTTCAGAGTATTTCTGAGGGTTTAGATCAATGTTTTTCTACAATAATAACTTTTTGCCCTCTCATATTGTTTTAGGAAATAATTCAAACTAAAAAATTACTTCTGAAGCAGGATCTGGCTTTTCTGGCTAGAAATACATATAGCCAACTAACTTCTATCAGGTCCTTCCAAGCTTCTTGTCCCTTGTGGTTGCTAGTATTGGAATATTTTTTTATTAAATGATGTTTCCTAGAAGTAGGAATTACTAATGTGTTTAGAAGATGGAAGATAGGTAGATAAATAGTAATGCTGTTGGGAAAGCATATAGAGTGTTTTTGTCATCCCTTGGTTCCTGCTTCTCTACAGCCAGAAATTGATTATTAATACTGTATAAGGGAAAGTTGCTAAATGTTTAAATCTACCCCATCTGATATGGAGAGACTTTAAAGTTGGACTTTTCAAACTCCAGCTGAGTAGCAGTAAGCTGCCTTAACTGTACAGTTGCACGACGGGGTTAATATCAGAAGACTTTAAACTCTCTTCTCTATACCTGTACCTATGTAAGTGTCAGGCTTCCTCAGCTGTTTTGGGTCTTCCTTTTTTGGGTTTGGGTTGGTTTGTTGTTTGGAATTTACTTGTATTCAGTTTTTTTCCTGTTTTTTTTGTTGTTTTTTTTTTTTTTTTTCTTCTGTATTTTGGGTTTTTTTTGTTTGTTTGTTTTGTTAGGTTTTTTGTGGGTTTATTTGTTTGTTTGGGTTTTGGGCTTTTTTGGGGCTTTTTTGGGTTTTTGTTTGTTTATTAGGTTGTTTTGGTTGGTTAGTTTTTTGGGTTTTTTTTGGTAGGGGGTTGGTGGTGGGAGAAACACCTGGCTTCTGTACAATTTGTTAAAACAGAGATAGGACAATACAGTTTCCTTTTCTTTTCTGTAGTCAGGAGAGCTGTCAAAATGTCTTCTCCCTACATAGGTCTTGGACCATGAGTTATAGCAGCATTTGAGCTTTAGAATGGTGCTTGAGGAGCATGCTTCATGGGGACGTGAACATGTAAGTAGGATGACAATTTTAGTGCATATGCATGCACATCCTTCCTCCCTTGTGAGCAGTTCTTCATTAAAGGAAATGATTATGTTCTTATTATTTATACATTGTTTTCCATTGCTGAGGGAGATTTTTCTGTGATCTACCTCACACTCTGAAGGATTGTAAAATAACTTTCTGTCCATTAAGTAATTGGCTTAATGCAAGAAATAGAGAATGAAAGAAATCATGTGTACAGGAGATTCTCTGTTTACTTTTATTCTCTAAATTCAGACAACAATCTCTTCTGGCCTCATGGTTGTTTCAAAGCTTTTGATGATTTTTGGCTGGAAAACACAAGAAAAGCAACAACATGAAAAAAAACAACATGCAGTATGTTTTAAGCTAATGGAGCCCCCCGGGAGCTTGCTCTAGAGAGACTCTCCATGAAAGCAGCAGCAGGGATGGGGAGAATCTCTGTCCATCTCCCCATATCCAGTTGCGTTTACATGATAGATGTCTTGATGATAAGCTAAAGAAGGATGCTTTTTGACCAATTATGGAACATTAATTCTACATACGACCATAAGGACTCAGATTTATCCCAAAGTAAATGGGTGAGTGCAGAATTATTTTTTTTCAAAATTCACAGCAGACACAGTCTTACAACTTTATTCATGCTCAGTAGCACCTAATTCCAGCAAACCAGTGGAATTTTGTGCTAAGTGAGATAACAGTAGAAAGATTTTAAAATAGGAAGCTAGCTCTTACTGAAAGAGGCATTTCTGCCATCACCCTATCCTAATGTGTCTCCCTTACTGCCCAAAGAATAACTGAATGTTAAGAAAATCCTACATTGGGGAGGTATTATGCCACAGACTGCTCATGTCTTTGTGCAAGTGTCTAGTTTCCACATTACTGCCTGGTCATGATATGAGTTTGAGTCATTAACAGTTGCTTGCATGAACACATATTCAGTTTTTTCAATCAACTCATTGCATCCTCATTGTATTAGGACCACAAATTAAATAAATTTTTTTACAAAATTTTACTATAGTATGTTCATTCTGGATGCTATATTTGAAGGTCATCCTATATAATAGTTTTTAAAATGCCTATACTACAAATAAAAAGACATGAAAATACTGGCTCATGAACATTGAGATAGAGCTCTTGAGTGTTCAAAAGACAGAGTGCAAAGTGTTGTCATTTTAGGTGTTCTAAAAGAAAACAGGAAAACAGGATGTATTGACAATAAAAGTCATTTGGGAATTTTCCAACGGAATATTTTTATCTGCAAATGCAGATTTAATGGGGTTAAGGAACATGCCGTTTCAATGATAATTTCATCAAATACTCAGATACTCTCATTTACATTTAAAATGAATATGATGTTAAGAAACAGCAACAAAGATAGTAATTTAGTCTAAGGAGTCTGCTTTCCATAAAATGTCATTAGAAATGGACTTTTTAAAAGGGTAAGTCAGAGCAACACTCAACGCATGTGCTTTAAAGACCTCAGCATCTTTTTCCCAAGAACAGATTAATAAACAAAAGAGACAAAGGAAGAGCCGGAATCATAGTCAGAAGCCTGCAGTCATCCTGTGCAACAGGCAAATATCCTAACCCCATTTATGGGCTTGGTTCCATTCGGTTGGCCAGTTTGGTATTCAGATTATTTTACTGGATTAAATTGTTAGACAACCATTTCCAGAACAGTTCAAAAGGTTACAGTTAAGTCAGTTACTTGCAAAATGAAAGACTACAGGTCAAGACTTTAGTTTCAACAAGGAAAAGCAGTGTGACCTCATCAAGCCTTTCACCTTCTGAAATGACTTCTGAAACCCTTTTTTTCTGCTCAATAAGAAAATACTGAAATTTGTAAAAAATCCTTTTTTGTCCCCTTGCTCACTTCTGCCTACCCTTAGTTTTCACTAAGAAAAAAAAATGTGAAAAACTTAACACCTCTATGCAGGGATAGAGCAGATTCATGAAAGTTTTTTTTTTTTAACTTGATAACTGCAAGTACAATGCATGTCTCTGTATTTGTGTGTGCATGTGCGTATCTGCCGAACTGAAGCATGTAGGAGCTGAAAGGATTATTTTAATGAACAGTTTTTCACACTTACCATTCCTCACAAAACAACCAGACAATGAAATACCATGGAAAGAGAGAGTGGACTGAATAAAGCTTCCATTGTGTTCAACAACAAAAAGTTTAGAGGAAGAATAGTCCCAGGAGAAAGTCATGTCAAAGAATATAAGAGACACAATGGGTAAAATAGTGAATTGTACTGATAAGAAAAAATTAAATATTATTTTTCTTGTAGTAAGCAGGAAGGGAGACTGAGACCAAAATCTTGCATGTATTAAGACTCTGGAATAGAGCCCTCCAGCTTTTGGAGACTAATTCTACCATTTAAAAGTCTAATTAAATTCTGAAATCCATAAAACATCAGAAAGTTAAAACCAGTAGCAAATTAGAGCCTGGAAAGTCTTCCAGAAGGGATCTGTGTGCTTTAAAAGGAAAAAAATAAAATATATATATAATGTTACACAGCATGGAAATCTTTGATCTCTGGATCCAATGAGTGCCAGTGGACCATCTAGTCACTATAAAACTCTGCACAATTGTGGTTACAGTGGTGACTGGCTGTGGGCACTACAAAATCATCTGTGAAATGCACAGAGACTCTTTAAAAGATCTTTCCAGACAAAAATTATTTCAATCCCTTAGATGAAAACTAGTTAATATGCTGAAATTTAGCATCATGTTCAAATTAATTTTTTTTTTGCAAGAGTAACTGTGGATGTTCTCATTACTCAGATGAAATGTCATCTCTTTTTCAAAGGCTTTTAAACTCTTGAGCGCACTGATGTTTCATGACAGCTAGTTCCACAGGTTAATTGCAAACTGTGCAAAACTGTATTGCTTTTCTAGTTCATCAGAACTTTTTGTTGTTGAATTGTTAGAGAATGAATAGAAGCTTCTTATTGACCCTCTGAAAAACATTTGTTTTAGCTGAATCAAGTACATTTCCTCTGACTTATTTTTTTTGGGAGGTTTTTTGACTTTTTAAAAAATTAAACAGATCAAATAATCTTGATTTCTTTAGTCACTTACAAATTGCTTGTAGTCTGTAACCATTTTCATCACCTGTCTTCGGATACTACTTATTTCTTCTAGAAAGATAACACAATGACCAAGATTCGGTATCATTAAGCTCAACATAAGTTCTCAACACTTCATTTTTAAGGCCAGATTTGTGCCTGTGGTGCAAGTAAGGAGACACTATTTGCTACTGCTGTTAAAGCATCTTTTAGTACTTTCTTTTGTCTCATGTCTTAGGCCTCTATTCCTT
>VRYO01001463.1:36650962-36692712 GCA_009812075.1 Sialia sialis | reverse complement strand
AAACCCCGCAATCACACGATTCCGTTACTAATTTGTTACTTTGTTTCACACGGATCCTCGCTGCAAAAAAAAATGTGTGCCTTATAGTCGTCAAATTGCTGTAATTGTCATTAAGCTTAACCATGTCTTTCATGATATTTTAGAATCTATCAGTTAGTATAAATGAGGTAAAAAAATTCCTTCCACTAAACATTATTTTGTGTTTCTCAAAATTTGCATGACTTTATACTCTCTGCCCCAGTGTTAGTATATTTTTCTGAAGTTTTCTGTGTTTATTTGGAGACTGTGATCCCAGCTTTTTTTTTTTTGCCTTTCTTTTCTCTCAGAAATGTATTTAAAACCTTCCAAATATGTTATTTATGCCAACTTTTATGCATCCTTAAGCCAAAGCAAAATTTGCCTAATTGCTTAATGGTTGTTTTCATTAGAAACCTAATTCATGCTTAGAAGTCTACACTTGAACATGCAAACATTTAAAAAAATAATTTAATAATAAATAATCTGTATAGTCAACTTTAAGTGAAAATTGATGATGTTTATTTGCAAATACTGCACGGATTTGTACTCAGATAACCATACAAGTAAAACATACATTTAATTCTTTTTGGATAAGGGTACTAGCTTTGGCTGCTAGAGATAATCATCTGTAGAGATAATTTTCTTTATTTTAGCTTCTACCATAAGGAGGAATATTGTGAGGCTAATGTTGCTCAGGATGGGTGTTCATCTATCAGTGATCAGCAACTGATTTTTGTGCCCCTTTTTTCTTTCTGTTTTGTCTTTTCCTCTTCTGAGTATTAAAACATCTTAACACAACCCATGAGTTTTCTCACTTTTCCCCTTCCTATTCTCTCTCATCCCACTGCAGAGGGAGTGGGAGAGAGAGAGAGAGAGAGAGAGCAAGAATATGTGTGGTGTTTGGCTGCCCTACAGGGTTAATTCACAGTAGCAAGCGTTTCAGAAAACCCTATGATCATCAGACTTGTAAACAATAAGTTACAGGTAAAAAAATGTGGGTGCACTGCCTATCACTTGTCATGCAGGGTTGCCTCTTGTTTATGAGATTTTTAGAACCTTCAAGGCATTAGGAAATCCTCAGAATAACCTGATGAAATAACTGCCGTTTTTGTTTTACAGAAGCAAAGAGGCACACATGTTAACATCAAGGATTTTCAAGGATGAACTAAAGCATCGGTTATTACTATATCTGAGTGTCAACCTTCTCTGAAATCTACTTTCTTTGAAGGATAGTGCTTAAGATCTGTCCTCAAAGCCTAAGCCAACCAATATTTACTAATAATTGGAAATTTGGGGCAATTGGTGGCAGGCATGTCACAGGAGTTCTGATCTCCTTTTCCTTGGTTGCACAGTATGTGGATACATGATACTATCACAGCAATGTGGCTGCCATTTTATCAAAAGATTTCCCAGTTTTAGGTGGCTCTTCAGAGAGCTCCTGATTCACTCAGAGAGCAGCAAGTGTTACCTGGCCAGCCCATGACACTTCCTTCATCTGCACATCCACACCTCCTCCCACTCTTCTTTTTTTCACTTCTCTTTTTGCATTTCCTGCTCTTTAGTCTTAATCAGGATGAGCAGGTCATCAAAGCACATGCGACAACAGCTGTATCTATTTAGATAATTATTTAAAATCGGGGTCATCCATGGGTGCTTTCTGCCTGTTTAAAATGTATCTATGGGTAAAATGTAAGAGTACTTTAAATAGTATATGGTATAATTTCATATGAAAGTTAATAGCCAAAACTGCATGTACTGCGCTTATGTTTTTCACAAAATAGCCAGTTTGCACAATACCACCAAGTTGACAATTGTACTTTAAAAAAAGCAATTTAAGACTATCAGATATTTCATAAAATATCCTCTGAAATCCATAAATGATTCCTGAAAACAAAGGCAGCATGTTGTCCTCAGGGTAAATCCTCACCTGATAACAAGGGTCCCATGGTTACTGGGTGCAGCCCTGCTTACGAGTGATAGAGTAGCTCCTATATCAATGAGATGAATTCCACATATTTCCATACCTTTCGTGTATTTCACATATAATTGAGCTATTGAGCCCTCTCCCTGCATTGTAGACAACACATACAGTATTGTAAACTCTAGTCTTCACAAAACCTAGTCTTCACATTCCAGCAGCAAATGTAGTAATGAAGTTTTTCAGGAAAAGCTTAATTTATTTTGTATATTATAAGATATTCCAAGAACAAGAGATTTCCTAAGCAATTCATTATATAAGGAGCAGTCACCTAGAACCATATGAAGACAATTGGTTATGGATTTCTGGTAGCTGAATTGCAATCTCCAAATTTTAAAAGTGCCTATAACACTAAAGTTTCATATTAGTCTGATCATTTGAATTATTTGCATGGTATTTTAACAACATAACCCCAAATCTCAAAGGGTTGCAAAAAGCTTACGTTATTAAATTTTAAAGAATAGTATGGATTTAATGAAAAATGAGGAGCTTGAAAAAAAATTGAGTTGCTAAATTTGATTTAAGGCAAAATCACAGGCAGGTTATGCATCTGAAACTTCTATTGGTTGAATATGTTGAATTATGGTACCATAAAAACCTATGCAACTGCAATATGCAAAAACCTATGCAAATAATAAAATATGAGCACAAGTTTAGTGATCACTCTTCTGTAGTTAAAATTATGCTTAGCCAAATACACACATAGTAGAAGGAAAGAAGTTCACTGTTCCAGAAATGCATTCTGCTCATTCTCTGAAGCTCCTCATGCTTTATAATGTCAGAGTTTATATACATTGCACAGTTAGAACAGAAGATCGAGAGTAGAATGGTCGCAGATCAGCTTTGCCATTGGTATACTTTCTCCAAATCAAGTAAAGGTTTCTACAACCTGTAAGTGACAATGATTTTTGGTGACAAATGCACTAGACAGAGTTGAGGGGTGGTGGGGAAAAAAAGAGCAGCATGAATTCTAGGGACATTTGTTAAGTTTTGAACTTGTTTTCATAGCTCAGCAGGAAATGCTTAAACACTGTGAAAGGCAAGAGGGTTTATGTTGCACTCTTGCCACTACAGCTTTAATATCTGAATTGGGACATATTTCAGAGCTACAAGAGAAGAAGGCAGATGGCCTTTGTTTAAGCAGTACAGATAATGGGTGGCTGAGTATGCATATCCTGATCATTCAGGACCTGGACTTGATAATCATCTAGACTGAGAATTTGACTGGATTGTATCAAAACACTTGTGTTGCCTGAATACTCATCTTCCCTATCAGGACAATCAAAGCTCAGGGAGAGGATGATGTATGGGACCCCACCACCAAATGGAGCAGGAGTGGAGCCGAAGCTCAAATATGTAGAGACCCAAAAGATGGGAAGCAATTCTGGGTTCTTCAGATAACGTGTGCATTATGTAATTAAACATTACATGTAAAAAAAGCCAAAAGAAACCGAAACAGTTTTCAGTTATCAAATCATCCTGTTCATGTGGTGATGGAGAAACAGGATGGTCACATTCTCTTGATGCCCCAAACAAAATGTATGTGAAGAAACCAGTCCTCTTCCTTGGGTTATATGGCTCTCTTATGACTATGGAAATTTGATTTAGAGAGTTTCAACTAGACCTTAAGCTGATGAAAAAATCTAGAGAAAAAAAAAGTGTCTTCAGAAAAATGACTCACCTGATCCTTGACAGTCAAACAACAGAGACATACCATGTGCAGTGATGGAGAATACAAAAATAGATATGCTGATGTTCATACAATTTCCTTGAAGAGGGTTAAGATGATTATCTGTGAAGCCAAGAAGTGACTGTGAGGTTGAGTCATCAGTGTCAGCTCCTGAACAGAAAGTGTGCCAAGACAGAATTCACCAGAAATATGTTATGCCACAATTACTTGAAAGCAGATCAGACAAGCTTGTTGCCTTTGAGAGTGATGATGAATCTATTGTATTTAGAAAAGGTATGCTGCTAAGGAGTATTCTCAGAACTATTGAAGTTAGAATGGAAAGACAAGAGTTAAGACCATTATTTTTTTAATGATTCTTATCATAAGGCTGAAAACCAGAACAATATGATTAATGCAACTAATTTGGTATATACATTTTTTAGGGAAAGTACAGTGTGTTAGAGGAAGATGGTAACCAGCACCTACTATTCCTAAACAACTGTCATTCACTGAATCTTTGTGAAGCAGATTCAGCCGAAAATGGTACCAAAGCTGTTGCTTGTGCTGGCATAGTGAAGACTGTTTACAGTTCGCTTTGTAGCATTCCAAAATGCCAAGGCACCCTGCAGCGTCACACTGGAAATTCCCTTCAAGGGCTCTCTGGTGCAGGATAGACAGATTGTGTTAATGGTGACTGATCCTTCACAGCTTGTTTACCAGGCATCAACACAAATATAGAAAAGCATTTAGAAAAATCTAAAATTAAAAGTGAGTAGGACATGGAAGGAAGTAAATGAAGCTATAACACAATACTCTTGCATGTGCAGCACACTGGTTGCCATTAACTGAAGGAGCTGAATAATTCAAGAAAAACTAATGATGCAGAAGTGGGAAGTCTGCAAAATTTGATATGTGAGCTGGAAATCATATGTAACAGTTCTGTGGGGATATTCTGAGCAATGATCAACCAAAAAAAAAAAAAAAAGGAAATAAGTTTCATATTAACATTATAGCTAACAGAGGAATCGCAGTTTATTTCATTTACACATTAATTAACAACTTATTTCATCCTTTTTAGACTCTCAGCCAACTTTTCAGCTGCTTTTGGAAACATTTTGGGGTTTTCAAGGCTATATATTTATGGCCTGTATCAAAATTTTATTTCTCTAGAACAATTTGTATATGTTTGGGCTGAGTCAGGAAATTTTTTGCTTAAGACAAACACAGTCAGTTTTGCATGTAATTAGACTATGTGGGATTTTAAAAAATAATTTATACAGATATCAGTTATTTTTTCATACATTGACAGCCACAGCTGCATTGTCTTGTCATCACTGAGCAAATTCAAGATCATCAAAAGCTCTAACACTTACAAGTTAGTTCAGGACAGATTGTATTATACAAATAAAACATTTTTGAAAACTGACAGAAGACTGAAGTAAAAGATCAAATGTAGGGCCTGAACATTTTCTTTTCTCAAGCAACCATAGAGACCAAAAAAGTGCTGGTGACAGTAGAGCACAAAGGCAGATGGGATCATTTGTGGTTTATCATGCTAAATCTGATATTATTAGGTAAACTTAGGGTCTATACTGTTGAAACTTTGAGAAAAATGACATAGGTGGGCCCAAACATGGCCCTGTCCTCAAAAATCTAAAAAAGATTGTCATAAAGAAAAGAGAAGTTGGCTCACACAGAAAATAAAATACTTTTGGTAGTTTCTGTTAGTGGGGGGCCAGAAAGTAGACAAAGAAGGGAAGGGAAGGGAAGTTTTTTGTTCATATACGATGGTGAAAATGCATGAGGGGTTCTACCATCCCAGAAAAGTTAAAGATCTTAGAAATATAAACTAAGATGTTGGTCTACTTCTTTTTTTTTTTTTTTTTTCCTTAAATTAGGATTCTGAATACTTTTTGATTCCTTCCTTATTACACTATTTCTTTTTGCCTTCCATCATGTATTTTCAATAATTTTACTAACAGGCTTATTTCGATACTTTGGCCTGTGGACTAGGTTCAAGTGTTCTGGACATTTCATCTGACCTGAGTGTACTCCATCTGTGGAATACTTGAACAAGTCTTGGCCAACCTGCATGCACACAGTGTACAACCTGTGCATGTCTGCGTGCACCCCAGATCTGGGGCTGGGAGGTGTCAGCCATGCTCTCCCTCATGCAATGCTTGCAAATCATTCTTTCCATGGCTCACAACCCCCAGTATCATTTAAAAAAACCCAAATGGCTGATTTGCTGGTAATATTCAGCAGCAGTGGGCTAATTTCCTTCTTGATTCTCTCTGTAGGTTTTAGTGACAGTCTGGTTACTTTTCCCAATTCTACTTTTTTTCCCCCAAAACCTCAGAGAAATGCTTTTTGATTGAGAAATACATGACTCATATGTCTAAAAATCCAACAAGATGTTGTTGCCATGATGACCAATAGCACCCAAAGACCACTTGTCTTTTATTTGGGGCACAAAAATAATTTTATTTGTCTTTTTTATATGTAGAATGCATCTTTGACACATGAGTTCATTCTAATTATAGCTTTCTAGTCCTTGTGATATTTGCATTACTCCTAGTTCCTTTGTCATAAAGGTATATCAGAAGAAAACATACTTTTCCTACAGGAAATAGATTTCTGATTGCTTGAGCTACAGCAGTAAGGTCTTTTATTTGATCAGCATTTTAGTCTGCACACTTTCCATTCCACTTGAGTAGAGAGTAGAGAGAGCCTTGAAGGCAAGCAAAGGATCCCCTGGTAGGTGGTGGCAGATGCAATTTCCAACTGGTTTTCAAAGTTGCTTTACACTCTGGATCCTATTGAAACATCAAACAGTGGATATCCCCTGGCAAAACCTGGAGTTCAGTCTTTTCCTCTTCCAGTAAAGATACTCCTAAGTAAGGTAAAGACCCCTCCCTGCCCTTTAGCTTGGTCTATTGCCTCATTCAGAGGCTTCCCTTAATTTTCTCATCCATGACGTGGCTTCCTGCTCGGAAGTCAGAAAACCACATCCTCACTGCAGGCCTGCACATTCTGCACTGAAATATTGTGTACAGAGAACAGACTGCAGTAAGGACTCATAATCCTGTTTGTTATTAAAGCATCGGATACAGTCTTAAGACAATATTGCTTATTTGCCAACTTATATGAATTCTGGTTAATATTCTTCTTGAGAGGTATCAGCCCCTTATGTGTTATTCTTAATCTACAGCCACAACAACTGTTTCATCCCTGAAGCTGTGACTGGGGAAAAGACATTGATTTCACTGCTGTCAAGGCTTTCTCTGGCAATTGATAGCCTGGGACAGTGCTGGAGATGGCAACAGAGCCACACACTGAAAAGAAGGCAAAGAGAGTTGAATATCTCCTCAGTCAGACATAATCTAGTCTGTGAGAAGTTACAGGTGATCTTGTAGTTAAATATTATGTCATAGACACAAGGGAGCGAAGGGAAAGCTTTGCAGTCAGCTAACTTAGATCTGTAACTGCTTTACTTTGAAAAAATATTTTTTTAATATAGTTATGTGTAATACATTTTATGGGAATGACACATGCAATAATTTATTAAACCATCATTAATTCTTTAAAATGGTTATACCGAAGGAAAAAAAAACAACTTAGTTTAGACTTTGAAAAACTTACCAGCCTAGTTTTAAAGGCACTGAAGGCTTGTATTTCTCAGTTAATAGGAAAGATGAACAGTCAATGCCCATCAGCTTTTCTTGTTTTCTATTAAAAAGGCTATGTTTACACGGATAAGAAATGCCATAGTTATTGGATGCTTCTAACTGGCTAGCCTAGAGCATTAGAGGAAATTACTCTGCCTGGAGATGAGTAAAAGTTTGCTTTGAAGCCTAATCTAAATTTCACAACTGAATCGTCCATGGAATTGGTTAAACAAAATCTCAGTGCAAAAACCTATTTATTTAGCTAAAGTTATTGTGAGGCACAGAGAAATACAACTTGTGGCCTTCTCCACTTCTAGTTATCCAGATACAAAAGGCCTTGTACTGCATGAAAAAACAGACTCGAACTCTTTTCAAATAGCTAATTAAAATATATGCATACTTCATAACATACATATTTTATAAATATTTTACTGTGCAGTGGTTTATTGTCAATTAAATTAAAGAATATTTTTAAATGGAATAACACAATGAAATCTCAGTTGAGATTTGTGCAGATTGCCCAAATCTGCAACTTCTGATCTTTTTCAGTTTGACTGAAGACTAGTTAGGTTCATTATTCACAGCACGTGTATTTTTATGAGTCCTCAGTTATCAGAAATGTAATGATGGGAGAAGTCTGGAACCCAACCCATTAATGATGGTGAATATTCTTTCCAGTATTAATCTGAGAACTATCACTGATTATAACCTGCCTATAAGAAATACCTCAGTCACTTTTGGGTTTATGTGAAATGATTTCCAGGAGAAATTATTTAAATTACAATATCTAATTGTAAATGAATTTGAATTTGAGAGTCTTTTTCTTGCAGTGCATGAAGATTGCTGTGTTTTAAAGACCACAGCTCAACATTTCACATCAAGGCTAACATCTTTTTTACCTTGAAAACAAACCTAAAATGGTCTCTCAGGGTTTGCTTAGCAATGATGACAGAAAGCCAGTAGCTAGGCTAGTGATTTTCTGCTTGAGGCAGTGCAAGCACTTGTCAGTGAAATGTTCTAAGGGGACCTTTTCACAACCTGACTCCACTGGTTCACAGGCTCTCACAGGCACCAGGCCAACTCCACACCATTTGATCATGAGCATGCCGTGCATGTGACTGGGAAAAAAATTCAAAGAGCTCTTTCAGTGAATATTTGGGTCAGAACTTTTATTATATAAATAGGCACCTGCTGCACAGAGCTGTGGCAGTGAGCATGTAGGTATATGCTGCTATTCCAGCATGTTTTCTAGGGGAATCTCTGATACCTAGCTGCTTCTAGCATGCTTTTGCTTCTTCATGGAAGACACTGCCACTATTTTAAACTTTACATGCTTCTTTCTTCCTCCTAAACAAGTTTATTCAACATTTTCTTCCTAGTGCTGGAACTTCTAATAAAAATTATAAAGGCAAAGATCCTGCATATCCTTTGGTGACAATTATGGCAGCATTCCAGGTAAATATTTAAAAGACATAAATATAATTAAAAACTTCAGACATTTCTATTCACATTTGATTCATTTCTTGCACTGTGGATATGATCTGACCACACTGCAGTTTGTGTTGGTGTTTAGCTCACCCTATCAAGGCTTATTTTAATTCTCCATAATTCATGAACAATTGACCAGACAGATTATAATATGGCACTGATTGTTTAGTGAATAGTATTGAGAAATACTTCAACTTCTGTATTATTGACTCAATTAAAAATTTTGACTCTTTATAATCACAATGGTCAGTTGAATCAACGTTGCTAGTGGGAAAATGCATGACCATTAGTATCCAAAATTGTCTGCAGAATGTTTTAAAGTATTTTACCATGCATATAAAGTAACCATTATTCTAAAATAATTAACGTGGTCCTGAAACACTGAACAACAATCAGAGATGGAAAACAGGCAAACTGCTTCTCTTCAGGATTTAACTCTGAAATCTAGCAAAAAAAGTCAGTCTGTCCATGCTCCATCACTAAGAGAGCACCTGCCTCAGGGACATTTCTCATCTTGGCTACCTCTCTCTATTGCGTCTTCATCATGTCCAGGTGATGGCATGAGCAGACTTTAATTCAGGATTAGCTTCGCAAGATGCAGGCATGGCAACATATTGTACTGTGCAATGCTGTACATCCTTTGGCTTGGAAAATCCATGGAAAGAGTAACATTTCCGACAAACGTGTCTCTGGATTTGAAGATAGAGTTAACAAATTAATCATTGCCTGCTCATCCTTTGATCATTTTAGGGGCTGGTGTTTTTTTTCTTGGATATTTTCCATTCAATGAAATGGAAAGAGGGATACATGGATTCATATTTTTCAGTTTTCATAACAAAGCTCCCAAGATACTTGAGACTGATGCTACCTGAGACCTATGCAACAGCAGCCCCCTCCAGAGCTAACCTGGATCAGGATTTCTGGCTTTCCAGGGCTGATTTTGTTATTCAAGGCTGGGGACTGAGAACTTTGGCCCATAACCACCATTGTTGCTCCCATGCTTTTTGAAACTATTTCTGATTCCCTCCACACAAACTCCCAAAGCCTCAGTTTGCTGTATACTCTCCTTACTAAGTAAACAAGTGTCTCCCACTCAGCTGCCCTCTATTCAGCATGCAGATAGAGACTAAAGATGTGAATTCTTTTTACCAAGAATAGGTTATCAGGAAAATTAGGTTATCAGTTAATAATCAGAAACCTCTCAGTTATCAAACAGGTAAAAAAACCTGCTCACCACAGATACCCCTAGAAACTACCAGAAGCAAACAAAATTCTCACAAGGAAATCTATTTTATTAATTGCCATCAGGCTAAATCAGTTTTATTGCATCTAAGCAAGAAATTAGTTCAACTATAGCAATAGGAAGGAGATGTACAGAAGTAAAAATATATATGTATTGTCTATGAAGAGAGTAAATTCAGTAGTAATCAATGTATCATATGTGCTCAGCTAACCTTTTTCTACTCCAGAACAATCACCAGTAAGTACAGAAAAACATCACATGATGAAATACATTAGTAAAATTTATAACTGGCTTCTTCAGTGAAGTGCATCTTGACCCTGCACTAACCTTGAAATTTTGTGAGCGGGAGCAAACATTCATTAAACTATGAACAGCTTGTGTAATATTTAAGTAGCAAATATTCCCATGAAAATTAATTGAAGTATGAGAATTATGAACACAACCACGTATTTTTAGTTTTGTCACAGGTAAATGAGATACTGTTTTTCTGACTATTCACACAGGAGGCAACAGGAGAACAGTGACCTCCCTAACATGTGTGCATTCTACTAAAGATTTTGTAAGGAGAAACCATCTTATTAGGTCAGTTTTCCAAAGATGAGAATATGTGTGTGTATCAGTATCAAGTTCCTTGTATGGATTTATTTTTGCATCTTGGTATTTTTTGTACATATATCCAGGTCTAGACCTGTTGTGCATGCAGTCTTCACAACAGCATGCCAAGATGCAGAACTGCTGACTAGCCATGAGCCCTGGATGAGTTTCATGCAGCCCATTGGCACTAGATAGCAGCACCTTTGAAAACAGTCTGATGATTCTTGCCAGACTAGCTAGTAAATACTAAATCTGTGCGATTTTTGTAATCTCATATAAACCAAATAATATTACATCAATATAAAACTGTAGTAAGGCACTAGCTAATTAAACCCTTTGAAAGATTAAGCTGTATTTATGGGTCTTCCAACTCAAAGAGATCATACCTTGCAGATCAATGCTAGTGTTAAATAAGTTATTAGCCTCTTCAAAGATTGCACACAAGGTCAGTGTATTGTGACAGTGGAACATTTTAATGAGTTGAACACTTGACCTATGGAAACAGAACTGGCAACAATTCACTTGGGTGGAGAAGCTCTGCATGTCTGAAAAGCATCACATTGTCTTTCTAGACCTTGATTCCTCAATCAATAAAATGGAAACAATAATTCATTATCACAAAAAACCCACTGAAGTTAAGTAATAGCACATGTAGAAGGTTTGTAATGTTGTTATAGCATATAAAAATGTGTTATTAATGTCACATTTTGTTCTCAAATTATTACACCAAGAATTTATTTTACAACTATTCTCACCTTACAATATACTATGGTTAAAAGAAATACTGCAAAATCAAAAGAATTATGTTACTGCTGAAGTGAATCTGGCACACTTCCAAAGGTTGATGAGGATTTTTTCAGGTCCTTCCTGGAGTTTTTTAGCTTCTCGATCCTTACATTCCCTTACTACCTGTTTTTACATGACAGTATTGTCTATCATCTATTGGGCATCAATAAATCTCTGTGTTAAGATATATGTCCTTTTATTCATACAACAAACAAATAAATCCAGCTCTGAAAAAAGAAACAGAAATCTTTGCCAGCCCAGGACAGTATCATCACTGGAAATGTTTCACTAATATTTCAACCTGAATTGGGATTGCCTTCTCCGGTTCATTGATTCTAGCATATCTGTCTTCTATCTTCTAAAACTTATAAGAAAATAATCTAGTTGCATTTTCAGATTTGTTACTGGACCCCTGACTTGAAGTTATAGATATGGAACAATTCCTCACTTCACACATCTGTTAGAAGATGGCATCAAGCACGCCTTCTGTATCATGGATTAGGCTTGATCAGGTCTTTGATTTTCTTGTTTCAAACCCTAGAGCTATTATATTAACAAAATCTTGCTTTTGTGCTTTTTTGTCACTGCCTGATTTTTCCTACATTTTCAATAATATGGTTTGTTGAGAGAAAAGCTTAGTTAACCATTCATACTTGAATTGAGAATTCAGCATGATTGCCCTGTGAGTGTGTGCCAGAAGGGAAGCAAAAATAGGGCTGCTACATGGAAAGATGAAATGATTGAATTCAGTGCCTAAGGCCACAAACCTCATTTTCATGACTGTTAATATGTAGAACTAACTGAAAGTGAACTTGTGAGCTAGTGCATGCTTTTATTCTTTTTCCATAAAAACTAACATTATGTGTTCTACCTGGGAGATTTATTTTCACTCTTGCAAAAAAGAATGTCTCTGATCTAAGCCTACAGTCTGGAACATGATCAAATGATCTACTGCTACAAGAAGCTATTGAACCAAGAGTTTGAAATTTTATCTAATATACCTCTCAATGCCATAGATATCCATTAAAGGCACATTGAAATACTATTTTAAATCTCAGCACTAGTGGCACAATGGCTGAAGATATTCATAGAACCAAAGAGTACAGCAATTTCACACTTATAAGGCACACCGGAGTATAAGGCGCATTTCTGGGTTGTTGGCAGTTTTCCGTACTCTGTCCATATATAAGGCACACCAGTGTATAAGACGCACTTTTTTTGCAGCGAGGATCCGCTGCTGGCTTCCCCCGTGTGGCTGCCAGCCATGCCTGCCGGCTCCCGCCGTGCGGCTCTCCCCGCACCTGCCAGTTCTCCCCAAGGCTCTCGCGGCTCACACTTCTGGGTTGGCAAACTTCCAAACTTTGTCCATATATAAGGCACACCGGCCTATAGGGCGCACTTCTGGGTTCTGATCAAAATTTCAGTCAAAGTGGTATGCCTTATAGGGGTGAAATTACTGTAATTCTATGTGGTCTCATCATGAACATAGCTCAAAATTGTATTCCGCCTTGATAATGTCACAGTAACTCCTGTTATGAACCTCTGTAAGTATTAGTTTAGAGATAAATATTGTCAGAGCATTCAAGCACCATTGAATTGTACAGTTATCATTTACAGACATTGCTTGTGCAGTATTTCTAATAAGTAATATAAACTCCAAGCTCCTGCTAGTGATACAGATCACATACAGAAAATTTCATCATGTTGTTTGATGATGCATCAGTGCTTTGTTCAAAGATTCAATCTACCTCTGACTTTCAAAATAGGTTGGCCAAATCACAACAGTGATGCCTGGCCATTTTGCCAGGCTTCAGTGTATTACTAGTGACTGACTGCTGGGCTCAGGTTTGTTTTATGTGTCAGTTTGACAATGGGCTCTTAACATCACAGTGGGAGGTCTTTAATGAGACAGTCTCCTAATCACTCCTGCATCAATAGGTGTCATCTTCTCAAGTCCTGACTATAAAACATGATAGGTGGCATGAGCAATAATGGATCAAGCAGGCCTGGGCCATGGCAGCATGTCAAGTGATTTGAACAAGATACAGCTAAAAGTAAATGTGTGCTCAACTATACTCAAAGGCTTTCTTGTTTTCTCACTTTCTAAGAATTTCTGGAAAGAAAAAAGCCTGTATCTATTAGCCCAAATGAGCTGAGAACCCGTAGAGCAAAACTTAGCTATTTTGATTTGGATTTGGAAATTTTGAGAACTGTTGGTTTAAGGGAAATCAGTAGGTCATGTCTAGAGGCACAGAAGAGCTATGATTCATTTAGAATAGGAAACATTGGCTACTTTTAAAATATCTCTTAAGCATCACTTCATTACCACAGAACTCTGCCAATGGAAAAGATTGCTTTGCCTTGTTTTGTTTTGGCCTTCTGGGTTGCTGCAGTGATAGGGTAATCCAGAAATTAACAAAAGTCTATTTCCTACCGCTGGGGAGGTTGTGGGCTCACCATTTTCGGAAGTGTTCAAGAGGTGTCTAGAGGTCATACTTGGGGATATGGTTTAGTAGTGCTGATGGTGACACTGATGGTCAGTGGACTTGAAGGTCTCTTCCAAACTTGATGATTCTTTGGTAGGTACCCACATAGGAAGAAAGTGTGTGTGATAATAAACCTGTTTGTGCCAATGTATTCTCACCCTGATTCTACAATACTATTTTAAAATTTTGCATCTGTTGTGAAACTATTGGATTTACAAAACAGTGGAGAGATGGTAATTCTATATCAGTAAGTAAGTATGTCAGTACGCACAGCAGACCATAGGTAGGAAGCACCACTGTAAGAATGGAGTTGTTCTGCAGCAACACATTTTCATTTACAAATACTCAGATGCAAAGCAGAGGTATTTTTGCAATTTAAAAAAAACCTCCATAAATAACTTGTCATACTATTGGTTCTGTTTCCTTCTATCTGAAAACAAAAACACAGTTTATCAAAACTAGGATCTTACCTCATTGCTCTCAGAATAAATCCTCTCATATGATCATGGTGGCTGTTTTACCATCTCTATGGAGAAGTCTCATCTAGTTTAGCAGCTGATTTTAATCTCAACATGAAGTATGGATTAATAATTGAATTATGGAATGGAATGATTGACACAGCAAGAAATATGGTATTAGAAAGCAGGATTTGAAAGCATTATTAAAGAATGCAATAAGTAAGTGTGAACATGGTGATTAATAGTATAAGGTACCAGAGGAGGAAAAAATTGTTAGCATACTAGGAAGGGAATACCCTGACCAGATTGTCAACTCATGTGCACTGCCCAAACCCAAAGGAAATTAGGAAAGCTCTGATAGTTTATGGCAGCCAGGAATCTGGCCCCAGGAGAAATAGACTTAAATTAGGAAAAAATTAAACTTTAGATAAATATCTGAATAAGAATCCTGACAGCATGATCCCTTTAACTGAGAAACAGTCTCCAATGGGAAATGCGGAGTATTTGGAATTAGATTAGGCAAAGCACTGAAAAAATACACTGTGGGGACAAATTTGTACTGGAGGGGAGATGAATTAGACAGCCAAATAGGTCATTTTCACACATTCTATTAATTACTTAAAACTGATTGTATTAAGAAAAGAAAGGTCTTGGTAGTGTTTTGCCTATATAGTTGTCCACTGGCCCTGAGACAGTGTTCAGTGAGTGCCATACTCAGATGGAAACATTTCACTGCTCAGGATATGGATATATCATCTTCAGCTGGATATAATATTTATTATGAATAGCTTTTTTCCCCCCGCATATAATGGCAAATAATGAGAATTCAAAGCCATAAAATGGGAATGTTTCTGTGGGTGTCAATGGGATTTGAAAGCTGGACATGAAATAGGTATTTTTTTGTTTCCCTCTGATGGTGCTGACATACTGGAGTCATGTCAAGCAGAAGTAAACAGAAGGCATGCTCATCTAAAGTTGTAACTGAGAATGTCCCTTCTTTAAATTAAAAAGGGAAGTCTAGGCTCTAAATGAGAAAAATACAACATCAGGCTCCAAAAAGCCACTTTCATTTTCATATAAATATGGAACCATCATTTGTTTAACTCACACCAAGCTATCAAATTTTGTGGTGGGCTATAAACTTGTTGAGTCATTAGCCTGGCTGCTTAATGGAGGAAAACTAAATTTCTGTTCCTGCATAATGACACTTATTCACTGTAGACATTTGCATCACTTGGAAACGATAAAACCTCATCCTTCATAATGAAGTTCCGAGCTGACAAAGAGGAAAATATAGTGTTGTGGGACAACTATGAATATAAAACAAGCTTAATAAAGAAGTAGTGACAAATTATATTATGCAAAATGCAATGCAATAAAAAATGTTACTAACTCATTGGAAATGTCATAAATAATCTAAATAGTTTTTAACTGTCAAAGCCTTGAAAAATATATTCCTTAAAAAAATGAAGTACAGAATAGATGCCTGTTTAATTGCCACCATATTTTGACAAGCATGGAGAACCTTGTATCCAGTTTATTTGCTGAATTTAGCTCACTTGCCTAAGATGAAATTATGGGGGGACTGATACTATTCTGCTTTTTCAACTCAGCGATGCGCCATCAAAAATGAACTACCTCAGCCATTTTTAAGTATTGATGTTTTCTATTTCAGATCAACATTTATAGTTTGCATTACAATCTGAGGAAATGTGATCCTTGTAAAGCAAGGAGAATTTCTAATTTGGCTGCTCAGTAAAGGCAAGTACTGCCTTCGTAAAATCAATATTATTTTCAAACAAGTAAATTCACTGTCTGCTATATCTCAGTGGGTCAGCAAGTGCAGGAAATCCCACTAGGACAGCTCCTTGTAATATAGGAGTCTTTGTCCAGTTTGTGTGTCCAAATTACTGACTTTTCAGTTTCCCAAAAATTTCATTTTACAGAAAGGAAAAAGACACTAGAATTTCTAGAGTTACTGGACGCTCAAATAATGACAGATTCTATTTCTGCTGAAGTTCCATTGATTCCAACAGTCCCAGTCACTTGAATAGAAGCATTTTTGAGGCTTGCATAACCAGAAGCATTTCTATTCATGAAAAAAGTTAACTGCTAGTGTGATCAGATCCTCATTTCAATGGAGATTTCCCTGCTGACATAGGCACTTGTTTAATTACATGCTGCTCATACTTTAAATGTAAAATGTTCAAGATGCTTGAACCAGTTACTATGTATTCTGTTGTATGAGGCTAGTAGGGACAATTATATGCACTTTTAAGAGATCTACTGAAAATCATATTGCCTTGAAAATACAAAAGCTGACATGTTTTGTTAATGATTTTGATTTATTCAGTTTTTATATGAATGACAGGCATCAAAAGTTGGAAATCTTACTTTTTCTTTCAAAAGTGAAACATTTTCTCCTGGGCAAAATGTATTTTAAGTTTGCCTTCTGTTTTTTAGAGAAAATAGTACTCATGTCTTCACAAAAACACAGAGGAGTTTCATCCTAGATCAAGTACACATAAAAAATTTCAGCTATTTTCCAAGTATTTCCAAAGGAACATGGGGATTTTTACACTTCAGTTGTTATTATAGTGCTTCATTTTAGAAACACAAAACTCAGAGTAAGCAGGTCTTAACATGCTTGTGAACCTAGTGTGACTTTTTCTTTTACCCTTTCACATTTGGAGCTGTCTATACAATATTTTCCATTATGCAAGAGGATTTGGAGTCACTCCATCATCAGTTCTCTCTTTGGTCATGTCCAATAACTGATGTTTCCAATAACTCATTTGGATTTCCAGCTCTCCTGGGCAAGGCACCAGTCATTGTGGTTTTATCTAAGGCTTGTAAATCTTCTCTTATTTTGCAAGTGCTTCATTTAGCACATTTAAGGCGCAAATAAACATTTACAAAACAAAAATTAAGTGATTTTTAAGCCTGAAATGTGACTGCAGAGATTCCATCAGAGAAGAAGAGGATCCAAATTGGCCACAGTTTGGCTGCTGGCAAATGAGGAAAACTTTCCTGCCCTGCTGTTTTTTGTCTCTTAATAATATGGAGATGAACCTAGTGTTTGTTAGATTTTTCTAATTCATTTTATCACACTAACATTCACTTCTATCTAGGGATTCTCCATCTGTCCAATGCCAAAAAAGTTAACTACTCCAATCTGATAAGAACTATGCTAGACAACAGAAGGATTAATTGCATTTTTCCCAGATCATATTCCTTGGACCTTTTGTGGAGACCATAATCAGCACAGCAGACGCACTCCATGGCCAAATAGAATGCATGACAGTATTTAGATGGCTGTAAAATCATCTTTCATGCCTGGTCAAGGATCTATCATGAAACTTGAAATCAGAAAAAAATTTGAAGATACTTCCCAAAAGGCCAAATGAAGGAGATTAGCTGTGCCAAACTGTCCTGTAATTCACTAGAGGTGCAGTGATCTAAGTGAAAAGCTTGAGAATGGTTTCCTACAAGCCCAAAAGACTTCTGTCATTATTTGCAGGTCTCAATTTTCACTCTTGCTTTTTGATGTTGTATAATTCACTGGTGGAAAGACCAGTGACAAGCCATTTAGTTAGGAGTGCTCAAACATTGCAAGTTTGAAGTGATTCAGCAGATAGTTTCAGTACAGTTTCCTAATTGACTCTCAAAAACTTTTTCTTACTCAATTCTGATTGTCTTTCCACAAAGAGATTTTATTCTGTTGAATGGATATTTTCAGCAGAAATAAATTAACTTTTGCCAGAAGTGGCAGCTCCAAAAACATAAGTTAAGAAGAGATCTGGTTCACTTTTGCTTAACTCACTCTGCTCTTGCCTGTGCTGCAGTGGTCTCCCAGTCTGGCTTATTTCAGGACTTCAGGGTCAGTGAACCACAGTTGTAAAAGCTGATACCAAGCCTCTTGTGCTAGAAATTTAGTTTTTTATTATTTTTATTTCCTACTTTTGTGCATCATAGACATTATTGATTAGAGACTGAAATACTGGGAGTTCTCATAGCTGAGAATATTTTGTGCTCATGGGTTCTGTGGGACCTGCCTTAGTTTTCTTTCTCAGTCCTGAAGTCACATTGGATCCCTTCATGATGGAAACAAGAGTAAGGATATCAGTGTGACTGCCACACTGATATGATTATTAAGCAAGAAATTAATTGTTGGAATCCAGTCATATAAAGTGGTCTTCTTTTTGCCTGCATTAACCTTTATGTCATAATAATATTACATCATTATGTTATATAATTTGTTTTTGTTTCAGTCATCTGGAAAGGCCTATGGTGATGTTCCTCTATCCCAGAATGACAGAAGAACAAACTGTACCAACTGTGCTGGCAAGAAGGTGTCATTTTTGTGTTTTTAGGAACACTCTGGACTTAAGCCTTTACATCTGCTGATCATGCTCATCTCCCATTTAATTTTGTAATTTACTGTCTCTTTACAGAATGTTTAATCTATATAAAGGCACAGATTTTACACCAGCATTTGACATGTCAGTCTTTTTTGTATGTCTCTTCTCTCAGTCTAAAATCTACTTGATTTGGCTTTTCTCTGTATGGGGAATATTTTTTCACAAATAGAAAAAAAATCCCACAAAATTAACCCACTAAAAAGACTAATTTCTGAATAAATCCTGCTGTGAGAAGGAAGTTAAATTCATTTAACCATTACTTACTGATAGCCATCAGTTTGGTTATAAGAGCACTCTCTCAGTGTACAACACCAATTCAAGGTTGTTTTTCTTTGTATAAGCACTGAAGTAGATCTCACTGGGTTCTATGCATTGCTTCTACCCTTCAGTTATGATTAGAAAGACATTAGTGATTTATTCTGCTGTGACTGCTAGTCAAGCACACAAATTATCTTCACTTGCCTCTGGATCAATGTACATAATGGTTCTTCTCTTGGTGCTTCTGGACTGCAGCTCTGTTGCCCACATGTCATACTAAAACTACAAACCCATAACATGTCTGTGGTTTCATTGTTTCCAGTCAAAGGAAGCTCCCAGAGAAAATCCAAAAAAATTCTCTAGGTTAAGCTTATTATTCCATGCCCTCAAAATAATGAATTCAGAGAAGATAAATTATAAGGAAATCTCTCTGCACGTATACACAGTAGTACTTCTCCCTAAGTAGCCCTTGCTTAGCTCAAGCACCCTTAAGTCTATTGTTGAGTGAGAGAAGACTGCAGCACCTCCTTCACTTAGGGCTTGCCTTGTCAGGAGCTGTGGATAATACACCTGGGCTGTTCCCGTAGGACTGGCACAACTTGAGCCTACCCTTCATTGGCACTAGACTGATCTACATCACAAGATTAAGTATATAAAATGTAGATATAAAGTGCACATGTAAGGCTTCAATGAACAGCACACACACAAACACACACTCCTTTAAGATAGGCTTGTATAAACAATGCCTCCACAAACCTGTAGAACCAACTGATGCCAAAAAGAAGCCAAAAACCTGACTTATAATTCATTTAAAGGAAAAAAGGCGCAGAAATTATATCTTCTTCCTTTTTCCTCAGGCTATATGTGAGTGGATCCTTTCATCCCTCTATGTCTTAATACAATCTGTCATAGCATGTCCTGGTATTATTGATAATTTTTATGCACTGTACAGGTCATATTTTACTATTTCTGTTCATGTTCATGACTTTAGACATAACCTGTGAAATTCAGAATAGTGAGGTTAGTCAGCTTGTTACAATTCAGGTGCTACAGTATTTGCAAAAGAATATGCAATCAAAGAACATCAACAAAACATAATTGACATCACCCATTGCATCTCATTGAATCAAGAATTATCCTCTGATTGATGCACAGTGATATGCAATCACTTGTAATTGATTTGAATTCATTCAGTATAGAATGACTCGTTGAGTAATTGCTACTGGGAAATAGTGACTGGTTAAAGCAAAGAGAGAGGGCAGTCCATATATTCTGGATTTTTCTCCCTCAAAAATTTCTGAACATTTTAGTTTGCAGATTATTGTTTCTCTACACTGGACTTCAAAATTTGCATACAAGCCTTGCTTTCAGAATTCATTACATAGAACTTTATTATATCTTGAGGTTATTGAATAAAAAAGCTAGATGAGATATTCTAAATGCATTGAGTCTTGAACAGTCAGAGCATAAAATATTGATGCATGTCCTTAGAAAAACCCTTTTTGTGCATTCAAAATGAATAAGGTAGGATTTTCTATTAGAGTATATTTAACACAATAATTTTATTCTTAGTTGCAGCAGAAAAATATTAATTCACTGAAATCAATGAGTTTACTCTTCCCTAATATAACATTTTGAATCCCTTGCTGTTTCATAGGAATTTTGGGAGAGCTAGATACTGTAGATAAGCAATACAGGGCCAAACCTTTTGTTAGTGTCTCGGGTGAATTAATTTTCTCTTCATATGACTCAAATCTCAAATCTCAAATCTCAACAGGTTTCAGACAACGTATGGCAAAGTACTGTGCCAAAAGATAGAAATTTAATTTGTTTTTACTTCATTTTGCATAATATGACATATATACTACCATATTTACTTCTTTTATTTTTTACCATAATCAATTTGTAGCAAATTTCCATTTAAGATACCCTTGCTATGTGAGGCAATTTTACCACAAAATCTCACATAACTTTACTGCATTTTTCTAATGTATGTTTAGCCCACACAACATAAATCAATCCAATACTCTCTGCCACAAAGTCCTAATATATTCAGCACCCTATAATAATCTAAATAAGCATAAAAATTTCCACAAGAGACAGATTTCATTTCTTTTCATTAAGAAAAGCTTTTAAAAATAACACCTGACCAAATGGTAAAAATCCCACTATTTTTATCCTTAAAAAACTCCACATGAGTTCTGTTTCAAGGGCCTCACCTTCCATGTTCTGAGTTTACAGCTTACAGAGAGAGCTGTTTGCCCAAAATACACAATTTCCTGACCAAAACCCCCCAACAAACTCACAAATAGCTTGCTCTTTAGTCATGGTCTCCATTGCAAGGCAAACATTCTCCTTTTTTTTTGTGTTCTGGCAATGAACACTCAGAATCTAAAAATCTCTCAAGTTTCTATGAAAATGTCAGCAGAAAAATTACACTCTTCTGAAGATGGAGACAATACAGGGGCCAAGATCAAGAGATAATACTGAGAAAGAGATCAGACTGTGTTGCAGTTGCATCCTGAATAGGTTTGGCACATGTGAAGCACTTTAAATTCTTGCCTGAAACAGACAGCTTGAATGGACCAGAAGAGTAATGTGAAGCTGAATGCCCAGACAGCACAATTCACTTCTTTGACTATCTCCTTTCCCCCTGTAGAGATGAGTCTGATGTGGGCTAAGACAGAAAACAAAGGGCCAAACAGATCAGCTCTGTCTCAAAAAGCAAACTTCTAAGGTTTCTAGGAAAGGGACTCACTTTCCTACATGTAGGACAAGGGTGGCTGGTGCACCAAGGAGTAAAGAGGAGGGCAGGAGACACAGAGAAGTCACCTCTGGAAGGTGCTTTTGAGGAGGGTCTTTAGTACTCTGAAGGCTGGTGCAAGAAAACAGCTTGCCAAAATTTTCAGCTCTTAATTAAGTTATGGACTATCCAGCAGTACTGAGATGCAATTTATTGCAGTCCAACAACTTTTCACCCTCTTTGTACCAAGAAAAATTCTTCAAAGAGCTGAAAGACATTTTAATTGATATTTTTTTCTGTGTCTTTTTACAGTTTATGGGCCGTGGGGTTTATGATTGATTTGATTTGATGACTAGAATGTGCTAAAAGGAGTTCTCTGTTTCCTAACATCACATCCAGATATTTTTGGCTACTACTGTAATTTTGACTGAACTCACTGATGCACAATTTTTATCCATAGGTTCAGGTTTTTGTTTTTAAACTGAAGGGTTAATGTTACTAGCTTTGAAAACTTGTGGAAAGTCTCCAGGATAAAGAAGTGGAGCTTTATATTGTGATATATAATGTCATGTGGAAAACTGGAATCATGGTGGTAGCCGGCCTCAGTAATTTGCAACAACTACCATTAGTATTACCATAGAAGTACATGCATTTATTTTCAAGCTGATAGTGTATTTTAAACAACTCCATGGACAACAAAATAATTTCTTCCACTTCATGAAGCTGATAAGAAGGTAGAGTAAAATTTGTCTTTGTGAAGAACTCCCTGTGTTTCTGAACACTGGTGTGTATGGCAATGTTTTATGTGCTGTCCCAAAGGAGGATGCATTAATCTTACCAAATGACTGTGATAGCTGTGAGACATTCAAGTTCAAAAGTTTTATAACTTGAGAGAAGCAAGAGTTTTTAAGGAGCTGAGATTTTCAGTTCATCTGTGAATCTTTAAAATCCTTAAGATTTTAACATGTCACCTTATTGTCAGATTTTGTCTCATATTGCATGTAGCATTATTGAAACTCTAGCATCCTATCCATGCAGAGCAGGCTCTTACCTTGTTTCTCATTAATGCCAGCTCCATATAGCACAGGCTCTGAATTGTAAATTGTGTTTACAATTCTATATACTCCATCTCTAAATATTTCTGAGATATAAATCTCTGAAAATGCTAGGACAAGGCATGTTTCAGGTTTTATTTGTTAATCCTAAATATCAAATTCTTCTAATTTCAGATTACAAGACAATTTCTCTGGAAGCATCAGAGCCAAAAGACCATTGTATAAAACAAATTCACTGGTAACATTTATCAATATTTTGTAAATTGATTTTATAAAAATGTTATTACTTATGTTCAAATTGTGTATTACTGTGTATT
Organism: Sialia sialis; assembly: GCA_009812075.1. Classification (NCBI taxonomy): domain Eukaryota; kingdom Metazoa; phylum Chordata; class Aves; order Passeriformes; family Turdidae; genus Sialia; species Sialia sialis. Next base: position 36,669,530 of record VRYO01001463.1, on the reverse strand, counting down.
GTGGGTTTTAAGAGTGAAACAAAATATTAATTTATAGTGTATTTTTCCCACTTGGTTGCTTGCTTCTTGTACACTTGGACATTGGAGCACATAAAAAAATTCTCTCAGTTGATTTGATTTAGAAGCTGACATGGCTTCAAGATGACAATGGATGAATTTAGGGTTATTAAACACTGAGCATTGAAAGCCCTACGTTTAAGAAGGTTGAAGTGTGTTAATGAATTATATCTGTCTACACCAATCTCATTCTCCTTCCAAAATTGGAACAGGATATGGGACTAAATGTATTTGTGACTTGATCTACTCTGACTCATCCCATATGTATTTAGATCATATTCTGATCTCCAACAACCCACTGGTTTTATAGACCACAGGAACGCTGTTCATTTTACTTTTCTTACTACACCAAAATTTTTGAGATGTAAAGCAAGAAAAAGCTTTAGAGGAATGAGTCACGAAAAATGAGGCTGCATTGTTGTAGAAGCATTTGTGTGCATAAAAAGGTTTGTAAGTAAAAAAGGATTCTTTTTCTAAAAATCTACCAAATTGCCAATCCAAAGGAAAGAAATGAGAAAGAATCATAATAGATTAGTAGCACTAAATGCAAAGATTGACCTCAGTTTCCTTCATTCTGTACAAATATTGAGAAGGTTTCAGGCTTTCTAAATAGACTTATACTGTAGGTATGTAGGAAAAGGTTATCTGTGTTGTGGTATATTTGCACCTTGTTACGAGCATTTACTTCACCTTTTCCGGATCAAGATTGTGCAATGCAGAAGGTATCTGAACAAATTATAAAGCATTCTAACATTAGCAAAATATTAATTCAACGCAATATGCCAAAAATAAAATGCCCAACTTTGAATTTAGCCAGCAAATGTTACTTCCTGCCATGTCATTTCTCCCTTTGCATATCACCAGCATTTTGAAGGACTGTGCAAACATGCAATTCCCGTAGATCCAGATTACCCTAAGAGTCACCCTCCAGTGTAAAAAGTTCTCCCACACTGAAGAGCTAATTCCAGTTGCAACTGAAATAATTTTGTTGTGGGAGCTCAAGATGACTGTAGAGGTTGGAGGCAAGGAAACTGAGCCTTTTTCTACACAGATGTAGAACAACATATAATAATTGTAGGTGCCTTGTGGTGGTTTAGGACCTTACATGGCCACCTGCTCAGTGAATCAGCCTGTCATGGGGATAAAGCCTACCCTGAAAACGATATCCTCAAATACATGCTCTCTACTGCTCCTGCCCAGCTTCAGCCAACTGGATTAATTTCAGATGTGTTACAAATACAGTAGCAGTAGAAAAAAATTTTCCTTGGCAGCTTTTGCTGAGTTCACAGCTTTTGCACCACATTTGGGGCAGAAGGCCAGAGGGTGAGAACAGAGTGGCAGCTGCTGCTTGGGCTCAGGTTCAGAGAAAGTCAAAGAGATTGGTGCAAGGTGCACCAATGATCAGCAAGGCCACTAGTGACACATGAAAAGATCCTAAATTAGAAGGCAATAAAACAGTTAAAAATAGGCCCATTGTTGGGGGAATGACATGAACAGATACAGTAATTTCACAACAATAAGGTGCGCTGTATTATAAGGCGCACTTCCGGGTTGTTGGTAAATTTCTGAACTTTGTCCATATATAAGGTGCATTTTTTTTTGCAGCGAGGATCTGCACACAACAAAGTAACAAATTAGTAACAGAATCACGCGACCCCGGGATTTATGACAGGTGCTCAATTTGCAAATGGATCAGCGCAGCCTTTAAAGGCAGCCCCAGGTGCCCTCCCCGTGCCGTGGGCCCCGGCACTCCCACCCGCCCCCGGCGCCGGCTGGTGCGGCTCTCGTGGCTCGGCTCCACAGCTGCTGCAGCTCCTACTTCTGGGTTGGCAAATTTCCGAACTTTGTCCATAAATAAGGCACACCAGATTATAAGGTGCACTTCCAGGTTTCGATTAAAATTTCAGTCAAAAGGGTGTGCCTTATAGACATGAAATTACTGTACTTGAGTTCATGTGGAAACTAGAGACAAGAAGACACTGGCACGTGTACAGGGCAAACAGGAGGTCATGGGCATGGCAAGAGGAGGGGAGGTGGCTGCTTCTGTGCTTGTCTAAACTGAGCAGAGGGGCTAGTTTATTGTGGGCATGTAGGATATATTGTAGGATAAAAATTGCAACTCATCTGCTATACCTGTTCTCCTAAGTAAACACATTCTCAGTAATACATCCGTGGATGGTGTGGGTGCATTCTTGAAGCCATCCCACCCCACTGAATTTCTAGGTGACACTGACAAATGAAGCAAATCACTGCCTGTTCATTGGAGATGTGCAATGTTATTTAATGCTTCTCAACTTCTTTTGCTTGGGCTCTGTGTATGCTATTTTGTTTGGTTGTTTTTCTGCGGTTTGATTTGTTTTTTTCCATGACTCTGGCAGTTTACTACCTACGCATTAGTTCTATTTGCTTCCACATGTTTTTGCTGATGTACAATTGGCCTTTCCAAGACATGTATATATATTTGGTACTATGGAGAATGCATCCTAGTTTTGGATCAGAACTTTATATCAAGCAGCATTTCAACAAGCTAGTTCCATATTTTGGCATTTTTGTATTTAATTTCTTTTTCAAAAGGGAGTTTACATCTGCGATTCTCAGGAAAAAAGTAATATTTATGCAAGGATGAGTGATGAGGAAGTCTTTTTTTGTTAGTTGGTGAGGTGATGCTTCCTGAAGCATTTAAAATGGATACAGCTTACAAGCTTCATGTTGGAAAAAGAAGAGAAAGAAATGGGGGAGGAAAGGACTTCTGATGAGTTGTAAAAGTGATTCTTTGCCTCTCAGAAAAAAAAAAAAAATCTGTAGTTGTTTTCTCTTGATTTTTATTTTTCTGAAGCATGAGTAATGATATAACAATTCCATGTGGGCAGACTAAACTGTAATCATTATGGGCTAGGTTAAAGCAAAATACCATATTAAAGAAAAAATATCTCATTTTATATTACCAAAGAAGTTTCATCACCTAGAGACAGTTTACACACTTAAACATTTTTAAATGTAATGCTCATTTCTAATCTTAAACTCAATTACTAGATTTTCCTCTCACTCAGATCAAGGATGAAAACAGACTTTCTTCAAAGTGTGTTTGAAGTTCCCAGAAAAGTTGACTCTGCTGACTTTTTCTGTTCAGAATTTCATTGTAATTATCATAATATATCTGAAGTTTTCTCTAGTTGTAACTTCTCTATTTTCTCCAGATGTTTAGCATTTCAATTATTTTCCCTCATCTTGGTTGGCTGTTCTTATTTTTTCTTCATTGTTCCTCAACTTTCTAAAGATTTTAAGTTCAAAGTAGAAAGTTTTTTTTCCCAGGAATGTGCAAAATATCTAATCTTTCATTTATCAGTTATAATAGAAGAAAAGATCTTAGAAAATAACTCCAATTATGAGCTGCTTGGAGTGCACTAGGCACAATATCTGAAATACATGTACAATAAGCTTGTGCACAATTAGAGAGGTAATCAACATTTATAAGCCTGCAAGTCTAGTGCAGTTTGGTTAAGTAGGACATTGTGCCAAAAATTAAGTAGAAAGAAAACTACCCCTGTTTTCTCAGGTTTGTAATATGAATGCTTACCAGGAGGGAAAGCTGTTTTCAGTCTACTTGCACTACTTCATGTGCAAAATTAATTAGCTCCTGAAAAATATTTTTCTTAACTGGAATTTCTGATTTTCCAGTGGACAATCATATATTAAAAAGGTTTTTCCTAAGACAAAAACAAGAGTGCAACTATAAAATATCAATTACTCTAGAACATTGCCAATTATATTGCTGGTTATATTCCATGTTTGGTGGTCTTTTCCACAGTTCTAAAGCAAATAGCATGCTGGAAAAATATATAGCCTTTAAACTACATTATAACAAAACAGCTTTATTCTCATCACTCAATTGGCCATCAAATGTATCAATATCCTGTGAAAAAATGGCTGTACATATGGCTGTTCATTCCAGAGGTGAATGGAATAATGCCAGGGGAACAGATAGAGCTGACCTGCACAAAGCTTCAAAGCTTACCTAGGTGCCACGTTTCCTGTTTCAGAGTGTGGCTGACATATGATGTGTAGCATTATAGTCAAAAGGAAAATTCCTCTCTCTCTGGTGGGGTTCTGTTACTGGATAGGTTAGAGAAACTGAAATCACAATGGAGACATGTAACAGCAGGGTTTAACAGTGTCATCAACTGCAATGTATTGACAGATATTGCTCCAGGTTATTCCTTAGGGAGGGAGCTTCTTCCAAGAGCCATACAACTGTGAACATGTAGATGAAGAAGTGGCAGTGCAAGTGGGGAGTTGTGGTTCTCCCTGCCTCACTAAAATACATGTAGTAAAGTTGTGGGAGGCATAATTTAACAAAGCTTGTATGTTTGCAGGAAATGGATTACACCTGAAGTAGGCTTAGAGCATATGCACACTTCTCTATAGCTTAACTCAGCATTACCCACTGTTAATGCCCTGCTAGTAGTCAATAAATCTGCTGGAATGCTCAGCTGAAAAAAATACAAAAAGCTATTTTCTGAGTTTTGCACTGTGCGGGAAGCAAAAGTAGAGGTACTCTTGTGTTTCTTATAGTTTCTTGCCATACCTCCAACTCTCTGAATAGCAAAACGTTAGGTTTTGCTTAATAGTCTTTCTCAGTATACAACTTCCTTTACATGTGTGCCACTGTTGCAACACAGTTCAGTCCAGATCATGGACTAAACTAAATGGAAAATATTTACCACCAAATATGCTGCTGTCTGGAAGGCAACACACACTGGAGCTGGTTCTTTGCCACCCTGCATTATCGTAATACTAACAGATGCTCTGCTGAAACTGGGATGATTTACAGCAGACCTGCAGCAGCAAATGATGAACAGCTGCAGATTGCCTTTACTTTGATATAACTACTTATATCCTACTGTTCCAATGTAGGAAGTTCAAGGCAAGCTCCTGTTGTACATCCACTGTCCAATGTCAAAGTCCACAGACAAATTCATTGATGTCAACTTGATATCAAGGATACTCTGGAGCCTCTACTAGCCAGTGCTGTTCGGCCAATGGGTGTAATTATATGTAAGGAACACTGTACTTTACTGCATATGCTTATCCGTATTCTTTCTTTGTTTCTGGCAATTTTGTGCAGCATAAATTATTTTATCCAAATGTTCTGCACAACCTAATTCTGCAAGACATGGATTATACCGTATTTGTTGCACATCACTGAGTTTAGCAAAGCCCTTGTGGTCCCTCAGTAGGTTTGTTTGACAACAATAATAATTATCATTGATTACTATAAAGAGTGTTTGAAAGTTATCATTCTAACCAATGTAATCATTTCACAAAATATACCAAAAAAAACAAAACAACAAACCCCAAAGAACAACAACAAAAACCCACAAACAACACCACCAACCCTCCCATGAAAACCCAAACAAATAAAAGGAAAGAAAGAAACTCAAAGACACACAAAAAACCTCCAAACAAAAAAACCCAACAACTGTGCAACAAGAAAGATTTCGATGAAATTGAAATACTCTATTCCAAAGTTCATGCTGTGTCCCTTCATTCCAAGGTCTTCCACTGGAAAGAGGCAACAGTGCTAATTAACTGGGTAGCATCTAATCAGAAAGCAAACATCACTGCGAGCTCAAAGTGAACATCAGCCTCACATGTTATGTCTGTGGTGTTATATTTACTACTTCATTTTACCTCTAGGAAAACATAGTTTTTGGCTGAAAATCTTGAAATAGTACAAGGTATAGTGGCTGTTTCTTTCCCACTTTGAATGAAGACAGCAATAAGGCAGAGATAGGGATGGTTTCATAAAAGGCTAGTTTTAGAGGCACTTGAAAGGAATTTGATAAATGAAATAGGTACATGGTGTACAGTTATCAGAGTTACAGACTAATCTCTGACTCCCCTGTGGGCATTATAATTTGGTTTTGTTTTGGGCACCATCAAAGATCTATGGAAATTCTGAGCTTCACATTATAAACACCAAAGTAGCCATAATTCTTCATTTATTACAACTCCTAAAATTTGTTTATAGGGACAGAATGGAAAGTTTATTAAAAATGTCCTCTTGATGCAATGCCTGGCATGTTGGAAATGCTATTAGTAATGATGAATAATGATCAGTGAAAGTACTGCTGAAGAGTAATGGAAACATAGTCCACGCAATAATATTTATATTTAGCATTATACTGACTGTCACTTGTATAGAAACGGCTGTGGTAAAGAGTTACTTTCAGAATGAACTGTATTCCTTTCTCAAGACAGATAAAATGTAGGTATGACACAAGCTTAAAAGTCCCTGGTGGATAACTGATTTTAGCAAACCTTCATATGTTCACATACAGGAGATTTTTTGATTAAATCTGCTGCAGGGCTCTGGAACATTTAAGAGAAAGTTACTTAAGCTCCCTGGGGGAGAGGGAAGCTGGGAGCTTTTTCTTGTTCCCAGGTGTGCATATATGCATGGGACTGTGGACCTTGACAGCATTTTGATTTCATGTTGAAATGAAATTTAGTTGCACAGCATAGCTCCCTCCTCCCTGTCCCCATGCCACACCATACACCAAGTTCTGAAGCTGTGATCTGTTACTTTTCCTACTTCACTTTTGATCCCAGTGACACTCTCTGCTTCCACATTGTTCTCTAGTAGTAAATTCTAAGCTGCCTGTGTAAGTAAGCTCTTTTATAAACTGATTTAAATAGATGTTCTGATGGTTTAATCATCTTCTCTTGTTCTCATGTTTCAGACCTGCAAGATTAGTTCCACACTCATTTTAATGCCAGTTTGAACCAAAACCTTTCTGCCTGGTTTGAACCGAAACCACGACACCCCTGCTTTCAGGATTTTGCAAACCTCATATCTGTCCATCTTGTCTTCAAACTGAAGACCCCTGGTCTTGCGAGCAAGGGGAGCCACTCTTCATCCTTGGTCATTTTATCTGACACCTTTTCTACCTTTTTAAAGTCTTCCACCTTCCCAAGAACCAGAAGTGCGCATTAAACTCAAGAGATGAGTTAATCAGATTTTTATGCAGGAGCAAAATAGTATTCTTTCTTCTCAAGATTCTTCTGGATGATGCAAAACATCTTGTTGTCTCCTCTGGCTACTCCTGCCCATTAAGCCAATGATTTCAGGCAGTGAACATCAGTGAATGGATATAAGATCTCTTCCCCAGTTTGCAGTTTACTGCATTGTGCTAGAAATGGTTTGGATTATTTTCCCTAGGTATTTTTATCTGTATTAAAACTCATCTGTCATTTTTTATCTCACTCAGTGCTTCTGGAATTTCTTGCTATTGCCACAGTACCTTACTTCCCCGAAGAATTTAAATTCATCTGGAAACTTGTCACATTCACACTCTCTTTCTTTTAGGCCCCTTGGGGAAAATTAAGAAAGATCCACATGGATCCGGAGAGACAGGATTTTCTTTCATGGAAGCCACACTGATTCTTGCTCAGGTAAATATATCTGGCCTGCTCAGTGATCCTGTTCTTTAATACAGACTGAAGAAGTCCTTGATCCCATTCTTTAACATATACTCCACCACCTTTGCTAGTACAGATAGCACTGCAACTTTTAGTTTTCTTCTGGCTCCTCATTCTGAAGGAACTCATGGTGGCAATCCATCTGCCACCTGTCACAGGGTCTGTTTGTAGCCCCGTGACCACGTGCCTGGGTGGCAATTCTGCAGTTTCACATGAAGGTCAGCCTTGGATGATGCTATCTGGACTGGGTGACCTACTGAATTCCAGATAATCTATTTGGTCGTGTACTTGAGTACAGTAATTTCACACTTATAAGCCGCACCTATTTCACTGAAGCATTGAGCTGATCCCAGAAGTGCGGCTAATCACCAGGTGCGGCTTCTTTATGGACAAATTCTGGTGAAATGCCAACCTAGAAGTGCGAGCCGGCCAGAGAGGGAGCTGTGGAGCCGCTGTGGGCAGGGAGCTGCCACGGAGCCGCTGCCGGGTGGGCGGCAAGCCAGAGCCAGTGGCAAGCGGCCAGCCCGCCTTCGCTGCCTTCACGCAGCCAGCCTGGCTTCGCCGCCTTTCTGCGGCCAGCCCGCCGAGCCGGCTTTGCCATCTTTGCATGGCCAGCCTGCTGAGCCTCCACTGGCTTTGTGCGACTTCGCTGCCGAGCAGGTGGGGAGCTGCAGCAGCCAGCACTGGGGGCGGTAGTGCAGGGGCCCGTGGCATGAAGAGGGCACCTGGGGCTGCGTTTCAAGGCTTCGCCGGTCTGTGAAAACTGTTTGCAAATTGAGCACCTGACACCAAACCCTGTGCTCAAGTGATTCTGTTACTAACTCGTTACTTTGTTGCACATGGATCCTCACTTAAAAAAAAATGTGGCTTATCATCCGGTGCAGCTTATTTTTGGACAAATTCCATAGTCTTCCCGGCTACATGGAAGTGCAGCTTATAACCAGGTGTGGCTTGTGATTGTGAAATTACTGTAATAATTATTTCAAATAGATCTATCTTCTCTCCCTGCTCTGCAGTGAAGACCGTTTTCCACAAAGAGATGCCTTCTACAAGGAGTTCACTGAGCTTTTGTGCTGTGGCCTCTGTCAGATGAGGACTGCTTTTACTTGTCATCAGTATTCCCACCAGTTCCAGAGGGTCTGAAGTATTTAAAGAACTTCTGTTATCAGTTTGAAAATCCTTTGTATGGTATACTTGAAATTATTTTTAGAGCTCTCCACTTCCTGCTTATGTTTAACCTATCGTTTTCTTATGGGTTTTTCCTCATTTTGGCAAGCTCTCATTTTCTTAAACACTTTTCCCTGTGATTGCCTTAAAAGCTTTTCCACTGATCCCGTGGCAGCTGTTTTTGTGGTGCTTTTTTTTTTTTTTTTTTTTTTTTTTTTAAAGGTAGCATGTATTTCACTTCCATCACACTATTTCTTACAGACCCCAGGCTCTTTTAAGCATCTTACTCTTTGGAATTCCTTTTTTTATTATTTTGGGGTTCTACTCTTTCTTTTTGGTTGTTTATTTTATTTTTTTTCTTACTAATATTGTTCTCTTTTTTCCTCTTTTTTTATATAATGGGATTTTTTCAAATTGCAAAGCCATATACTGTATTTATTGAGAATACTTTATGCCCCATAGTGTTAATGCTACTTGTATTATGGTTCCTATTATAGAAAGACTATCCCACTAGAAGTTTTTGAGGTGTTGTGTGCATGCTACTACTATGACCAAATTCAGAACCTCATCTTTTCTAGGATCCTAAGACTTAATTTTCTTGTGAGTAGCCACATTCAAAACTGTTCTCTCTACATTTCCGCCTAATGAGGCATTGATCCAATCAATATCTGAGCAATTGTTTTCCATAACTAATACCTGTTCTATTACTTAAGATATTCCATGTAAGCCGTAGTGCCAACTGTTATTCAAGTCAACACAAAAAGGTGATGTCTCTTCTTCTAGACAGGTAGAAATTTAAGTGCTTTTCTGTGCTGAGGCCAAGGACTGCCTACATCTTTAAAGATTTTACTCAAAGAAATAATATTATTTTCTTTAAACACATCTGTTTCGGATTTCCCATTCTTGAAATATATTCTGGTTGTAGATCAGATTTTGGGGTATTATTAATTATGCATTTTTTGTGAAGGATAAAGTCTTGCACATTGTTTGAAATTGCCAAGCTATGTTGACATTTTTTTACTTCCTTAGCATATAGAAACAATTCATTATTTATAACTCTGAGGTGACATGCTTTCAGAATACTTCGGAAACAGAATTCTCCATTTCTTTTGTGTTACAGTAAACCTTTTGTCATAAGGGTTGTAAACAGGATTTATTCTATTTCACCATTAAAACTCAAATTCTCACTTTGCCCTTTGTGTTTCCTAATTACACAAGGAGGATGGCTTTTTATCAAAGTGTTTTATTTCAGAATAAAGTTCTTTGTGTGGCATCAATGGGCAAGTTATATTGTTCCTGATGTCAGGCAGCAATAAATTAGCTTCCTATTTGGTCTTATTCTTGTCAACATGAGATTTATTTAGTCAACATGTCGAAAATCAGAACAAAAACAAGTCTCTGTGGGCTTGAGTAATTTAATACCAAACACAGGTCTGAGCTGTTAGTGACTCTTTACTTCCTGCAGCTGTTATTTACCTGTTCAGGATATAGAGGAAGCCACTAGAGAAGACAGAGAGGACACAATTCTAGGATCTGTATTGTTGAATGAAACCACTTCTACCATTATTTCCTCACATCTTCTGGGTACTATTGCAAGATTTATTTTCACCCTGAGTGAGAATAGTGGAGGATTTGGATTTAGGTGAGCTACCTGAAAAGAGTGGTGTCCCTCAGGGATCTATTCTAGGACTGGTGTTCTTTTATATCTTTATTGATGACATAGACAATGAGGGCAAGTGCACCCTCAGCAAGTTTGCAGATGACAGGAAGCTGAGCAGAGCAGGTGACACAACAAAAGGACAGGATGCCATCCAGGGGGACCTGAACAAACTTGATATGGGTCCATGAGAACCTCATGAAGCTGAATAAGTCCAAGTGCAAGATGCTGCACCTCAGTGAGGGCAATCCCAAGCATGAATACTGTCATGGGTAACTCAAAAGGTTATTGTATCCCATATTTACCTGTGCCCTAAAAATTGTTACTGACTCTTTAAGACCCAGCGCCACAACCAGAAATGGCATTTCAGGGGGACATGGGATAATTCACTGTTATTTTTTGCCTGTTGCTATTTCACTTGTTGGTAAACTGTTATTTTTTCACTCATATCAGTTCATATTTCCTTTCTTTTTATTGGTGGAAAAAGGATTGGTCGAAACTAAGGGGAGGTATATCCTTTTAGGGTGTCTACCACTTTAAATTGTCTTAAACCAAGACAAGTACAGAGTGGGAGAAGTATTCAGAATCACAGAATCATAGGTTAAACTGAGTTGGAAAGGACTACAAGATCATAGAGTCCTATTCCTGGCCCTTCACAGGACAACCTCAAGAGTCACACCATATGCCTGAGAGCCTTGTCCAAATGCTTCTCGAACTCTGTCAGGCCTGGGGCTGTGAGCACTTCCCTGGGGAGCCTGTTCAGTGCCCAACCACCCTCTGGATAAAGAATCTTTTTCTAAACCTCCTCTGACACAGCTTCAGGCCATTTCCTCAGTTCCATCACTGGGCATCACAGAGAAAAGTGATGTGCCAGGCTGCACCAAAGCAAGTGTGACCAGCAGGTCAAGGGAGGTCATTCTGCCCCTCTCCTCTGCTCTCATGTGACACCTCCTGGAAAACTGCATTCAGATCTGGGGTCCTCAGCACAGAAAAGACATGAACCTATTAGAGTAATCCAAACGAGGGCTGTGTAGGTGTTCAGAGGGATGGAAAACCTAACCTGTGGAGAAAGACTGAGAGAACTGGGTTGTTCAGCCTGGAGAACAGGTGGATCTGAAAAGATTTCAATGTGGCTTTCCAGTAAATTAAGGGGGCTTATTTGAAAAAAAAAAAAAAAAGGAAAAGAAAAAAAAGAAAAAAAAGAAGGTGGGACAAGGGGCAGTGGCTTTAAACTACAAGAGGAGAGATTTACACTAGATGTTAGGAATACGTTCTATTCTCAGAAGGTGGGGAGGAACAGGAACAGGTTGGCCAGAGAAGCTGTGAATGCCTCATCCCTGAAAGTTCTCAGAGCAAGGTTGAATGGGTCTTTGAACAGCCTGGTCCTGTGGAATGAGATGAGTTTTAAGGTCTCTTCCAATCTAAACCATTCTATGATTCTACAATTCTATTATATTCTACATATGTCTAAGATGAGCTTGATAAGATGGTGGGCAGTGAAATCAGAAAATATCTCCCTCACATGAAGAAGCTTGTTTATCTGCATCCTTTTTACTTCCTGCAGTCTAACATCTCTGTATCTTTCTGATTGTCCATATGGTGGCAGTCTCAAAGTATATTTCATCTCCTCTTTGCAAGGGAATTCTAATTAATTCTTTAATAAGTGTTTGATTCCTTATCAATTTAGAAATGGACAAAACAACTCACTGTGTAAAGAAGTGATACTTGGTAAAACCAGGAGAATACTTTGCTGTGCATGACTTCACAGCTGTTGCTCAGTAGTGTAGATAACATCTGCTCCCTAGCTCCACAGCCCTGTGGTGTGGCACCACATGCTTCCTCATGCTTCCTTCTCTTCCTTCCTAAACAGGACAGCCTCATACAAAGACACCGCACAGCCATTTGCAGACATTTGCAGATCTGAGACATTGTACCATTTTGGGAAGTAGGAGCTGGCACAGTCCAAGGGATGTGAAGAGGTATGCTAATGATGAAATGCTTCAGAAACCTCTGGCTAAAAGCAGTGTCCACTTCACTGTGACTGAACAGCCTTCACAGTGCTCTAGCTATGGATATTGGCCTTATTTAGTGGTACACAGAAGAGGAAAATCCCATTTTGCTTGTGAGGCACATGAATTCCTCATTAAATTCTAAGAGGTGTGGTCCAGTTTAGTCCTCCACATCCTTTATACATCGCTGTTACTTGAGTCATAATCCTAGTGTGACAAGAGATCATGCTGTGGTGATTGGAGTAGTTAAAGTTTCCAGTCCTTCAATGAAGCCATGGAAGGGACACAGCTGCAGTGGCATTTTCTCAACCATTGTGCTGAGCTCATGCCTTTGGAACTCAGTTTGCTGCTGAATTGTCAGAGTCCTACAATGCTGTGAGACTCCTCTGGTTTTGTAGGCATAACACAGTGTAGCTTGAACTGGAACATGGCATGGGTGAGAAAGAACAAGTGGCTTCTTCTATTTAAGATTTTCTATGTAGGTATTTTCTAGAAAATTATGAAACATAGTATCTATTTAAGTACAGATGTACTTCCTACAATACTGTGCCATTTATACTATGCCATGTATGCCATTTATAAAGGCAATAACAAAATAATTTTTAAAAAGTTAGGAGGTGAAACATTCTGTATATTTCTGTCTGAGTCTGAAAGACTGTTTTCACCTCTTTCAGGCAGATGTAAATAAATCACGTGCCTGTTCACTCAGCTGTATTTGACCACTAAGAGTTTTAAGTGATTTTCTGGACAACTCAAAATGTTCTAGTGCAGATTGGAAGCTGAGAAAAACCAATCACACTTCCCAATGTAAGTGGAAAAATAACCATAGAAACAAAGCAAACAAATATAAAACCCTATGAATAGTATTACTACACAGGGAAGAATCTTGATGAAGTGTGAAGTATGATACAGGGCAGCTTGCTTGGGGTTTTACTGGCATGAGTGGTATGCCTCTTAGTTTATTAGCCAGGAGTAAAAATAAAAAAACCTCTGAGGTGAACTACAGGGAATTCATGCCACACTTTAAATATAGCCACTAAAAGAGGAGTTTAATTTAAAAGTTCTAAAAGTGATCAGGTTTTAGAAAAACAGATTTTTTCTAGTATGTCTCTAATGAAATTCATCAGCTGCTTAATTAGATACCTTGACATACAGTAAACATTTATTGAAACCTAGTGGTCATGAATTTGATAAATAATATTTTGTATAACTAAATATATCACCATTTGTTTAATTACTTGGTAAGTCCAGATTACTACATGTGATAAGAGAAGGTGTTCCAGAAAATTATTCAGGAAAGTCAAAGAAAAATAAAACTTTTGCAATAACATACTTTCACATGCAGATAAACATGTACATATGACCACAGTTTGCAGCAGTGTCCAATGATTATGTGTGTCTCAGCTTTTGAAAGACTCTAAAAATAGACCCCATTTCACAGGATAAATATTTAGTCTATTCAAAACCTCTTCCAGAAATCTTAGAGTGTCCTGAAATGTATATGACCATAATAGCATGCCATTTGTTTTTTAATCCTTATAATAATCTATGTATTTTGCTGAAACCCCAGTTCATGGTCAAGCCACAAGAAATAAGCAGTAGAATATTTTAAGAGAGATGAGTACAGAAAGTAAATTATATGATTTTCCTGAAGTAAATCTGGTATTTGAAAGATGACAGAAAAATGCCCTAAAATCCCACATCATCAGTAGTAAAAACAAATTGGGGATATGTATAACAATTTCATACTTTCCTCCTTCTTTTGAAGACTCAGCCTCGACCATTAATATCTTCATCTCTACATATTTAATCATCTTCTGGTTTTCTTCTGCAACTGTAGCAAAGGTATCACATTTGAAGTAGGAATTGACCCACTGGGAACTGGACCAGAAATTTCTCAAAGTTAAAGTGACAAAAAGATATGACTACCATTTCCTGGGATGAATACTTCTAAAGTATTTTTAATTTAAGCTTCTGATGGAAAAAAAAATCCTAATTATGAAAATCCTCAATTCTTTCTGGTTTGGGTTTTATCAGCTTACAATAAAACAGAATGAAGTCACTGCTATCTGTTCTGTCAGTGTCAATATTAGGCATAGGGACCTACTAAGCACCCTGTAATAGAAGGCTACTAAAATGGCAAATTCCAATCCAGACATGCATTACTATGAAATTTGATCTGAACTTGCTCATTGTCCTAGTCTGCCTCTCTTAAGGAATTTAGGAGCATTCCCCTGCCCCCTCATGTATTCAGCTGTACATATGGCATACTGTGCTTGGCTGTCTGGGCTTCCTTAAGAGGAGTAAGCATAACAATGCTTTCTGCTCAACCAAACTTGACCAAAAATGATTGACTTACTCTGTTTCCGAAAAATGTGGCCCGTTTACAATGCCCTCTCAAAGGGCTAGGTGCTCACCAAACTCAGCAGGCTACCCCTGTATGCTTGGCTGTGAATTGCACTGGAGGCAGGTGCTAAAATACTTTATAAGCTTGTCTCCCATTGCTTTAGGCCAAATGCAAAGTAGTCAAATATTCAACTTTTTAGTCCTTTCTGTGTCCTAACTTTTTGTCAGCTTTGGAGAGAGATGAGCGAAAGACCACTGTAAAGGAACAGATCCTTAAGATCAGCTGCAATTTAGGAGTGTCATGTAGTCCACAGAAACCTAGGCTGCTCAAAAGAATTCACAGATATTATGGAAAACACAGCATCTGTCTTAGTGCTCTTTGGGGAAAAAGAAGCTCCTACAAATATTACAGCAATATTTAGAGAAATAAAATGGACCTGGAAAATCATTCCTCACAGCATGGGAGAGACTTAAACGAAAGGGAGATGCAATGGATGCTAAATTGGATAAATTAACCAAACGTGTGCATGCAACAGGGGAAGGAATAAGCAACACTGAAGAAAGGGAAGACGAAACAAAGAGATCTATGAACTGAGGCAGAGTGTTGATTTTTAATGTTGAACAAAGCAGGAAAATTAGAAAACAGAAGCCATTGTACTCTCACTGAAATTGAAAGTGTACAATTGGATGTGATGCTTTTTGTTCAAATCTTGTTCAATTACCTTTTTGAGCATAATAAAAAAGCCTCATCACATAGTCTCAAAAAACTGAGCTCTTTTGAGACCTGACAATAGTGTTGAGATTCCAAGATAAAGACTGCATTAGTCAAATCAGGTAATACTGACATGGGGCAAGAATCTCCGGCAATCAAGATAAGCAATTGCTCTGTGTCTAAATCTGAGTATTAAAATCCTATAAACATTGAAAGAATAAAGCTCCTTCAGAGGTTCATTGCTAGGAAGAACACTGGAGCATGCAGTGAGGTATTAAACTATTCAAACGCCAAAGAAGCTCTTCCAACTCTTCTCAAGATTTTTTTTAAATTTTGCAGAATATTAATTCATCTCTTTCAGATCAGTTTGATACCTTCCAAATAGAAAATGAAATTTAAGATAGTGTTTAAGAAAAAAAAAGTATATTCAGTCTGAGATAAGTTATTAAATTGTCTCTTCTTTAGGAGTTGTGTATCTGCTAGAAATATATTTTTAAAGCAAGCCTTACTGATTGACATAATTATACAAAGCTGCCTCATTATTTTTATTTTGCTTTGTTTTCTTTTGTTTTGTTTTGTTTGTTTTTGTTTCTTCTTGCTCTGAATAGCATATCAACCTTGAGAAAATACTTCACTGCTCATGGGCTTGAGGTCTTGGTTGGGGGAGGCAGGATTTAAGGTAATTTCTGAGAAAGACTTTTGGAAAAACATCATATCATATTGTCTCTAAATAGAGACATTTTTTGAAGAAAAGTTGCTTTCTAGACACCTGGCATTTAGTTCTGAAATGATAGTAATACTTTCCTGTTTCGTGTTGCTATTGTGCTTGGTTTAATGACTGTTTCATGTAACAAAAAAAAACCAAGTATATGAAGGAAATACTGGTCCTGCAGCTCTGATTTATGCTCTAGTGAGACTTCTCTCTGAAAGATCCCAGCATTTACTCAGGTGTTAGGAGAGTCAAATAAAGACTTTGAAATAAAAATGAGTCATTTACTGAGGAAGTATTTGCTGTCTCACAGGACATGGCCTGAACACAGATTGTCCATGCAGGTGTGGAGCAGTGAAGGGCAACCTTTCAGACCCCCTTATATGCTCAGCACAACCTGTCTGAATACAGTGTCCTCAGAGTCTACATCAGTGCCACTTTGGTCTGCTGCAACATTGATCTGATTGGCTCTGTCCACTCTTCACTTCAGGATTGTTGCCTTGCTTATTGTCATCTCTTCCTGTCCAAAGCCCATTCTTAGAATTTTCTCTTTCCTCATGTCTCATGAATTCGTGTTTTCGAATTTCTGGTAACTGTGCATATTTGACAAGATACTCAGCCCCTATTAGCAATACTTAGATCCCTTCATGGTCCGCTGTTTCCTTACTCGTCTTCCATTTCTGTGTCTGGCTGTAGACCATTTAAAATCCTCAAATACTCAATGGACAAAAACCTCTTTAACATTCACGCATTTGCCATCCTACTGATAAAAAGGAATCATCACAATTTTGTATTTTTCTCATTTGTGTTCTCCTTTGTTTCTTCTTATACTACAAAACCAAAACTAGTCACTCAACTCTATTAAAAGATGAACCACTTTTACCTTTCCTTCGCCTATCTCCTCATATGGCTTTAAGCTGTTAGAATACAACACTAGGATGTGATGTTCAATGAAAAATAGATTTCCTATACTACACTGCAGTCATAACCAGACCTCCACGGTTTCAGTTGTCCTGAAGAGTAAACTGAACTATGTTGTTCTGGGATTTTTGGATTTGAAAGGTGGCTCTGCCACTGCTTTACTGTGCACTTCATCAGAGTTTCCTATCCTACTACTTCCCATATCATGCTAGGGAGGATCAAATTGCAGCTGGCTCCCGGCGAACATCTTTGGCCAAGTGAAAATAATTTCCCCTCTTCTCATTTTTGATGTGAGCTTGCCAAAAAACAAGTAATGACAGGCAAATTCTAAAGCTAATGTTTTATTTAGAGAACAACAAAAACAACCAGCTACAGCAAAATGACTCACTAAATAGGGGAAGCCCCAGAAGCACCGAGTGAGGTAGATTGAAGATGTTTGGAAACAAATCAACCTCCTAACCACTATGTCTCTGCAGTGTTTAAGTTTTTTCCAAATGTTGAAAATCAACATTTTTCAGCTCAAGTAAAACTCTGGTCTATCTCAGTACAGACCTTTAGGCTTTTCAGGAAAGTCTCTTACCTCAAACTCCTGAGACCTGATTTGGGACTGCTTTCTCTTTTTAAACAGGACACCTTTTTTGAGTATCCCATTTTCTCTCTGCTGCTAAAAACACTCCAGAAAGTTTTCCAGAATCCATCAAGCTTATTTGGGCTGCTGTGGAAGTAATCTTTCTCTTTGTCCTGATTTTCAGGAGAAAATGCTTCAGGAAGTGAATTGGCTCAGACAAGGTAAGCAGAATATATTCCTAGTCCTCTGCACAACCTTTTTACACAATATGAATGAGACAGCATCTGATGCAATATAAAATGTTTGAATTAAATTGAAATAATTACCTTAGCAATTATGCTGAAATTTCTATCTTGAGAGTCTGTATCACTCAAAGTCACACCATTTTCCTCAGCCTCTTTCCTCCTTCCTGGAAAGGTCTCTTACACACACATGCATGTTTGTTCCTTTTCTATCTAGTAGCTGCAGTAGCCGCAGCATTGTGATTGCTGTTCTGTTTCTCACTCATTTCACGCTTTTTGTCTGGTTTTTAGGGCTATCTGTGCTGTCACGTTGTCAATGTCCCTCCATTCCTTTTCTGGTTTTCATCAGTGTCATCTTTTTCTTCACTCTGTCATGGTGATCTTCACTCTCTCAGTGAGCTGAGTTCTTGCTACCATTTGGAGACCTTCCCCTAGAGTTATGGTTCTTCTGCCCTCCCAAAACCTGAGAATCATCTGCCCTCTGTATGAACCTCTCTTTTGACCTGCCTTTTGAAATCCCAGGAGCTGCATGTGGATGCCAGAAATCTGACTTCTACAATGCAAATATTTGCTTGAAGATCTGTGTTACACTCACACCTATGAAAGAAGTTGGCAGATGAGACCAGCTACAAATACCTCTATGCATTGTTACGCAGTACGAAAAACAGTTACAGTAATTTCACGATTATAAGCCGCAC